>CM033621.1:24343128-24752651 GCA_019453435.1 Rhinogobius similis
GTGACAAAGTGAAAGCTCTGTAGAGGACGGCAGGCTGCTCTGTATAAAGCACTAAACTGAGACTAAGTTATGTAGGAGTAAGTGCTCTAATGTGATGTCCATTACAAGTTATGCATGAAATGTATTATTAAAGGCAAAACTCCAGCAAAAACGCCAATTATTTTGTGTTATTTTGGCCAGAAAATCAACACCTCTCTGCTACATTATGCCTCAAAAGAACAGCTTACACGGGGAAGACATCGCATAAAAACTAAAAAAAGAAAAGCAAAACACTGCATACAAGTTTCACGCTTTCAGCCTGAATGCACAGCTGAACCATTCTAACTATAGCACCTACCATATGTGTATCTTGTCCATTTGTTTGGTTGAAAAGTCTCTCTAACTCGTTGCTGTCGAGCGGCTTCTTCCCCGCCGCGCTGCCATTGACCTCCACTTCCCTTCTGGTGGCGCCGTTCAGCCCCACGGCCCCCTGGGAAGAGGAGGAAGAGGACTCGATGACTGCGCCGTGTCCAGCCTGGGGGGTCGCCTGCACCGTCTTGCACATCATTAACCTGAAAGAGCAACAATTATAGAGTTTAGAGTCTTTTTTTTCTTTGTCTTTTATTTGGAGGATGCTTGTTTTGTTGTCCTCACCTGCCGCGATAGCTGAACACCAGGAAAAGCACGCAGAAGATGATGCAGGTGACTCCGATGTGGATGCCAATTATGATCCCTGTGGTGGAGGTTCGGCTGTGTTCATCCTTCACGCAGTCGCACGGGTCGTCCAGAACTAACAGGACAAAACAAATTGGTCACACACACACACTCACAGTTGGAGAAAGGACTGGGAACTACACAGACAATACGCTGTGGAGACGTTTGACTGGCAGCCCACTATAGACTAAGACTGTAGCCCCCTTTTTACAGTGAGATAACTCTATTATTTAGCAACTGCAGGTCTGTGTGAGGTTGAGTCATGTCACCACACAGAGAAGGTGTAATACATTTATTAGAGCGGCTTGGGCTCGTGTGTGGTGCTGTAGCCTTGCTTTTCCTTCTGCTAATGAGTTTGCACTAGTTTCTAGTCAAGGATACAGTAATGGATTGACTGTATAAAGCACTTACTGTACCCCTTAAGGTGAAGAGGAAAAAATCTTAAATTTAGGGGCATAAACATTTATTTGGTTTGTCCTCAAGCTTCCTGGTAAAATGTTCCAAATGTCCAAAAGTATACCTTTTTACTACAACATTGGAAAATGTCTGCTATCATAATCTAAATAACAAACAATTTGATGTGATAACATTAATGTTTAAAGCCTAAAGGTGCAGTAGCTCAACAAATCTATGTGAAATGCAAAATTTTTAATATCTCAGTTCATTGCCATGTAATCTCATTTCAAAATGCGACCCGCAGTGAAAAAGGTTTGGACACCACTGGCATAAATGTATGCAAAACAAAATGTTTTTCATTATGTAGAGTTTTTATATAAAAATAATTGCACATATTTAGGACATGTAAAACTGAACATTGATGGAGCCAGGTTTAAATTTGTGGCTTAATTTTATTGACTAATTAGATACAAAAGAATTAAAGTAGTGTTTTTAGAATCTCTATCTTTTCTTATTTAGAATTTGAGTACTCTAATCTGCATTAAGGGCTGATTGTTGAAGTTACACTGCCCATTCTGCATCTTTGTATGCAAGACTAAATAATAAAATATCTTTAGGTGCAGACTGGATAATTTGGTTGTTTTCAGATGAAAGAGAGAGAAAAATTGCAGTCTCTCGTCTTGACAAGGGTGTGTGAACCTGGGCATTACAGTTTATAGGAGTCCAAATATATAGCAAATGTTTATTATAGTCCTGACATTAGTAAAATAATTAGTTAATAAATGCAAACAATTGTTATTTTGCATGGATTATGCACAATTCTGTAACATTAGGCCTCTGTGTGTTTCCTGTTGCTGGATGGGGTCACGAGTCTGTGAGGCCTTTGCTTTATGACCCTCAGTTAAAGGATGATGTAACACCTTGCTACACACTACAATAGACAAATGTATTCTCAAACAGTGCCCCCTTTTGTAAATTCACATTGGATTTCTTTATTGCCGTCCTCCCCCTTTCTGCATTAATAGGAAGCATGCACACACAAGCGATAACAGGGGGGCAAATTACCTCAAATCTCCCATAAAGGGGCTTAAAGGGGGTTAGTGTGCGGTTGTGTTTTGTGCAAAGGGAGTACCAGATTTCTCCAAGGCTTCCCGGAGCGAAACAAATCGAACAGTGGCGTTCCCATCCCCATGTTGGTTGTACGCGAGCAGTTTTATCTCGTAGACGAGGGAGGAATCTGGATGAAAGCAAAGCAAGATTATCAGATGCAAGCTTTTTAGACCCAAAAAGATCAGAGCGCATGATGTTGTGGAGCTTTGATGTGAAATTACCCTGAACATTAAACAAAACAAGCCCAGTTGGAAGTAACAAAAGAGGATATTGTTGCAGTTTGTTGGATACTGACCAAGCTGAGTGATGCTGTATTGGGTGACGTTGCGCGGGAAGCTTATGGGGCCGGTGAAGGCGGGAGAATGGGCGCGTCTGTAGAAGAGTTTGTAGCCCTGGTGCTGGCCCATTTTGAAGGACGGGTCCCAGGACGCTTGGACCACGCTGCTGTTCAGGACTTTGGTGTAGAGGGACGGAGGCGCTGGCACTGGAACAAACAGAGCAAGGGAATCTAAGCACACATGGGTAGACTGCAAAAGCTTAACAAATTATTACTCAATTAATGTTTACCACTGGCTTTATGCAGTGGTGGAAAGAAACAAAACGCAAAAGTACTGCACTAGAGTAAAAGTCCTCTTAGATTTACTCAAGTATTTTTTTTACATTGGATACTTTTGACTACATCACTTCAGGTTTTTACTTTCTACTCCACTACCTTTTTCAACTGGACTGAAGAGTAGGAAGTACTTTCGAATGTTTTGAACAAACATATACACATCAAATTTATGAGGAAAAATAGGAAATTGACTGGAATTTATTTAAGTGTGTTATTTTATTTATTCAAAATTGTCATTACTCAATTAAATAAACAGTTAATCGTTAACAATCCTTGTGTCCAGCCTTGATAATGTAAGAATTATCATACTTTCAATGACAAATGGCAAACATCTCTACATCAAAACTGGAAAGAGATGTGTATATATATGTATATTAATTAATCAATTATTATTAAAAATGTATGAAAAGATGCTATGCGACTTCCTGTTGAGAAAATATGCAAATAATGCTGGGCACAGATCTTTTTGTCAATACGTACAACAAAAATGCTGAAATATTTAGCAAAGCAGTTTACAAAAATACATTTTCAAATTCATAGGTTTCAGAATGATAAGAAATTTGGATCTTTGACTTTGTGATAAACAATCTAAAACTTTATATCTTTTTAATGGAAAAGTCCTCAAAATGTTGCACATAACTGGAAAATAAAACCCATGAATATAATGGGAAAACACAAAATCTCTATGAATGAAAAATCTCTGAGCGTATGAATAATTTCTGGCCTGACTGACTATGAACCAAACGGACCTGATAAAACAACGGGACGATGCGGCGCTAACAGCAAACGTGGGAGCTATTATCTCCCCCTGAAGCACGAATTACGACTCCCTTCTTTGACTCAATGTTGCATATAAACCGCAACAAACTGCTTTACGCAACGGCTGGGTGGCATATAAATACAAATGGCTGCGGTGGTGGGTGATACAGGTTGTGCAAATAGATGTGTTTGTGGCTCACCCTCCCCGTGCGTGCTCTGGGTGACACTGTCGGATGGTTTGCTGGCCCCATGGGAGGTGTAGGCTTTGACGTAGAAGGTGTAGCTGGTGGAAGGCTCCAGATCCCTGATGATCTGCTGAAGCGTCACCTTGCTGACCGCCTCCTCGTACTCCATCTCGGCCGGGTCTGACGGAGAGATGATGGAGGAGGAGGAGAGACGGGATGAAGTTAGAAGCAGGGCAAAGTGTGGAATAAAAATGGAAAACAGGTTGTAAGGAGAAGGGTACTGCCTGGAGCCACGAGACGCCGCGTGAAGGGTAAAGCCAATATATACGATCCGTTTCTGTCATTATTTTATGGTTATGGCCTATTCCACTGGTTTTATCGGAGCATCTCTCTTAGGTAATAGCTAATCTGGTTTGGCCCTGGGAGCAGATCTGTGACTGCGGAGGAAGATGAAGGTGATAAAAATGGGAGTAACACTGAATGCATTAGATCATTTTATTGCTCTTAATCCAAGGACCCTCAACCATAACTACTATCTTTCTCCAGCTCTTAAGGCATTGGGCCATGGCATCTTGGAAAGGTAATTACAGCAGATCCTATTGGTCGCCCCCTCGGGTCCTTAATTAGCCATCTGACAGAAGTACAGAGGAGAAAAGCAGCTGGCACACAGGGACTGTTCTGTCACAGTCTCCCAGTGAGCACTGAAGCAAACATCCTGCTGCAACAACAGGCTCTCTGTGGAAAATGGGTTAAATATATACAGCTTTAGCTATTCTTTTACACAAATACTTATTTAAAGATTACGCAATTTAGTATTTGTTATAAATATATGCTTTGACAATAAGATGGTACTGTTTCTTGCATCATGTGTTCACTAGTAGTTTACATTTTTGCATTGGTACGACCGAGGAAGAACTTTCATGGGTGAGACAGAAAACAAAAGGACACAGTGAATTAGTGTCCTGTCCTGATCATTTCTACATTTATTTATTGAATATACTTATATTAATGTAATACAGTGTCAAAAAAGTGATTGGCGATAAAGAGTGACTTCAGGAAAATATCTTACAGCGATTTTTTGAATAATCCTTGTAATCACAATTCAATTTGTGATCTACATTTTGATTGTAGGATGCAGTTCCAAGTGCACATTTGAAACACTTCAAGAAGCAATAACATAACATAACTAATCCTAGAATGCATCGTTTACAGAGTTCTAAACTACAAGGTTAGCATTTTTTTACATAATAAGACTGATTATTTTTTTGTAAGTTATGTTAGCTAAATAACTGCAGTCCTCGCAATTCGCTAATTGTGGCTTTTCAAACGGCAAAGTTGATTAGATTGTAATATATATTTCAGCTCTAATGAGAGGTCAGACTATTTTCATAGATTTGGTTCTTTTAGGTTGACTCCCAATCGGTTCTGTATTTATTATTTTAATGTAATCACTAAGATGTGTCTTTATGAAATATTGGTATATCATGATACTATATTTGGAGATACAGTATCGATATCATGGGCTGCTGTATTAATATATTGCCATGAGTAACTTTTGGTATAATTTACAGAATTATTTTGTGACAGCACTACTATTTTTTTTGCTTGTTTAGAGGAAGGAAACATTTGACATATTCACTGTTTTGGTGATTAAAATTGGTGTATTTTAATGTAGGTTTGTACAGATCATTGTTTAACAAGGAAAAAAAACCTTATATTGCAGTCTTTAAAAAATAGTGATCAGATTATTTCATGTATCGCAATTTTGTGATGTTATTATACAGTGGGCAGTGAATCGTGTAGCATGTCAAACTGTACCCACACAACTTCTTTACAGCTATTAATCAATTATTAGCTGACAATTGTTTTCTGTTCATGCGATCCATTTACATTTTACACCATTTTTCTGCTGTGCAGCTGTGGGGTTTTATGAGCAGCTGAACATCCGGATTTCATGTTTAGGAATCGTCATTTCTGATCCATCATGGCCCATCACTATTGTCCCATCACTTCAACAATATTTTTTAATAGAAATCTACATGCTTAATATAGCTGAATGTTCTTATGAATATGGTGAAATAGGTACATGGGCTGCTATAGCTACGGCCAAAGCAAATCCAATAGTACAAGGACAGAGCAGAACATGACTAAGCCCATCGTCATGTTAGGCCTTTGCTCCTACACTTACACTTACAAAACATGTCCATCAGAGACGCGGTCATAAACACAGGTGCATTTTCCTTTCCTTTACCTGCGGTCCTGCGGATGTGGAGCACGTATCCGATGATGTCCTGCGTGTTCTGCTGGGGCTCCTTCCACGACACCAGGATGGAGGAGGGGGACAGCGCCTCTGCCTGGACCTCGTCGGGCACGCCGGGCAGCCCGTCCGCCCACAACACCGTCAACCTGGCGCTGGCCTGAGTGGAGCCCGCGCTGTTCTCGGCGATGCACTGGTATATGGCCTCGTCCTCCTGGCTGATGCTATAAATGCTCAACGTGCTGTGGAGGAAGAAAAGGACAACAGCAGGTTAGATCTTCTGATGGAGAAAGAACATGCCGTACAGAACTCGCCGTGTGTTACAGGAACATGGAGTCATAAAAAATTCAGAGCTCACAATATTATATAGAATTTAAAAATGCAAAACCCCTCGGGGAACATCAGTGGTTCGATTGCAGCAAAGTTACACGCCGCTTCTGTATCCTTTAACCCTTACACATAGCAGTCAAGGCCGTGTGAAATGTTATATAATGAGAAGAAATAGGTTATCCGTTTTCACACATTCAACAAAGACAGAATAAATGACAAATGTGGGGGGAAAAAGACCTACAGTGAATGATGTTATACTCATAGTGCAGCAAGTAATAAGAGTGAGAAAACTTCAAAGAATTAGCTGCAATTTCATTTGATTGCAACAGCCTTCAATCCTATCAGTATCCTGACCAGAGTTGATGTGATATAATAAATATGTACAGAAAACGATAAGTGCTACATTAAGCCTGGTTTATGTCAAGTATTTTCATGAGATTTGTGGCAAGTGTCAGTCATCTGGTTATACCATACATCAACTCAGAGGAAATAGACACAATTTCAGCCTCCTACACAAAATAATACTGTGTCTTGAGTCTTTTTCCTGACTTATGAGAAACTGCAGCTCAAGTCTTTGTCCCCATTTACCTAGCTGCTGTTTTGCCTCCCACATCGCTGTCTGCATCGAAACAACAAACAACAACCCAGGCAATGTATATAAATAAATATATATGAGTCTAGATATATGTGTGTTTGTCGAGTAGGAGTTATTAGACTAGAATATAGCCCTCTTCCTCACAGTTTTCATCCTTAGGCGAAAGGAAAAATAAAACATTTAACATACTATGAAAATGAGGCCCTATGGCGCAAAACACTTTTTCATGCCATTTTCCAAGCCAAGGCCGTGTCTCCTGAATTTTAAGCGCGCAAAATATGCAACATAAACATAATGAACACCTTGGGAATTATGGCCGTATCTTAACACAGTGAGCCGGCGCCTGAGACCTTGTATTTCGAAATCTTATGCAAAGCGAAGGTGCACAGTCAATTGCCCCAGGAGTTAAGTGTATCCCGCAGCATTAGGCTAATCTGTCACAAGCCATTTTTACAAAACCCGTCAAAGGGATTGCCATTTTCTCTGACTGACAGCCCCAATCTGCGGCAAATTAAATCAAAATGTATTAAGAAACGTCAGAATCAGCCTGCTGGAAAACACGCTCAGCTGTTGAAGGGAAAGTCCACCTTCTAGACCCGTGAAATGGAACATGAGAAAGTGGCAAATCAACACGGACAGCCTGAGTGACCCCGAAACAGGCGACGGCGCGGGTTTGTTAGGATGGATTTGCACGGACAGCGGGAGAGTCCTCATCCAGGTCAGGAAGCAGGACACGGGGAGTGAATCATTCCATTTCCTTTCGCAAAATTGATGCGCTATAGGTTACAATTACCCCATCTCTAATCTGGGTCAACGTCCAGGCTGAACGCAAAGGTTGGAGGAAGCCATTATACTCCATGTACAGTAGGCCAGGTGGATTCAATCTGGATAATTATCGGCTCTCTTGGTTCTCCCCGGGGTCGTCGTGAACTTTGACATTTGAGGTGGCTGCGGCGTGGCCCCTTTAGCTCACTCACTGCGGCGCGGATCTTCTGACAGCCTTTCAGGAACTGGATGGATGGAGTGTTTCCAGGCAGGCAGGTAGCCGTTACGGACACTCGCGGCACAACAAAAGCAAACCCTCGGGGATAAGGCGGCCCCTGATGCCCCTGGGCCTCATCACAGGAACAGGAAGAGCTCCAGAGGAATTCCACGGGACAGTGTTTGAGCGCGCTGCAGTGGACATGCGTACAAACACACACACACACACACACACACACACACACACACCCACAGGGGGACATTATATGAGATTTCACAGCTGCTGTCAAGGCTCCAGGAAAGACACAATGAAACCTTTGAGGACAGACAGAGGCAATATATGACGGTAGGGAATATTGTTTATGGATACTTGTAATCCGACAGTTCACTCGTGCTATAAGAATGAAAACGTCTGAAATCAACAGATGTTAATAGACGGAAAGTACTGAACTTGGCGCCAAATAGAGTTGCTATCTCCACAAACTTAAGTTCTTTTTAAAGACTATAAATCAGGAGATGAAATTGCCTTGTTGACATGTTTTGGCTGTAAGCTGCGAGCCATCTTCAGAACTGTCTTTGAAAAGTATGTGGCAATCAAAAGTTGCTTTTGGCTATCTATATTACTGAAACTGCTTTTTGCAAATTAAAAAACTGTGAAATTCAAAGTATGTATGGTTCCGTCGAACACTTGAATATATTTGATACACACAGTAAAGATTTCATGATTATAGAGTTATGATTAAGAAACAATTATCCATGATTGTTGGCAGTTTGACCAAACAACAGTGAAATCCTTAATTTTGTTTTTTTTCGCAAGTCGAACTTAAGTGAAATCAAACTTTCTGAATGAAAAGGTTGTCACATAGACATGTAGTTTTCCCATTTTGGAGTTTATACTGAACTGAAATTACTCATTGATGTTTCCCACGATTCTCACAATTATTATTTTTAAGTTCTTACAATTACATTGTGACCTGAATAATCACTATTATCAATTAACTGAATAATCACATCGACATACAACATACAGTAATTTAAAGGTCCCATAACATGCAAAATCGACTTTTCAGAGGTTTTAACCTTCCACCAGTGCTATTTGGGCCTCGTATGTGTGCCCAGAGTGGTTTTTTGATTGATTCCCGCATGCTTTCGCTAGAGAACTGTCTTTTTTGTCCCCCTCGGCTGAGCAGCAGACGGGGGCTCATCCCATGGATGACGCGGTGTTTAAGCCATGCCTCCGGGAAGCGCGCAGCCGCAGAATAAAAACAGCTAATGCTAATGCTACACAGTAATTACACGATGGATACGACAGATCGAAGAGTTAGCTTGTTATTTACCAAACGGCAGCGTCCGTCGTTGAGGTACTGCGTCGACGTCAAACTCCAGGTCAGATCCAGGACGTAGGACTCAGCACGACGCACCGTCAGGACGGATAAAATGTTTATTCCCGTGTTTGTGTATCGCTGTTTACCGGAGCACACGGCGCATGCGCACTATCTCCGCTCTAGGCTTCGGCACGAGTTGGGCGGGGGAGGCGCGAGTTGGGCGGGGGAGGCAGCCTGCTCTCTGTTCGGGGGGGTCAGATCTCAGAGTGAGCCGTTTGCTTTTGCAAGGAGGGGGGCCAGTCCAAGAGATGGGTGTTTTTTGGAAACTGTTATGTTATGGATATTGCACAACGCAAAATTTTATCAACAAAGCCCTTAGAATAGACTGTGTAAAGGGCAAAATAGCAGACTATGGGACCTTTAAGCACTGAATTAATAACCATAACCAAGTTTCATGTAATAATCTTACAAATATGGCAACAATAAATACATCTATTTTGATATATGTGTCTCCCATTCTAGTTTCCAAAATTTAAGTCAAACCATAAAATCTACTAGAAAAAAAGTTATTTTAAGAGTGCACATACATCCAACAACAAAATGCAAAGTATAATATTCTTTCTCCTTAAACCCTTTGAGGAAAAAAGCCTGTATCTATGTGTGAGTGCATTCCTGGAGGATTTTGAGTGCATTACTGGAGGATTTAGAAAGACTTTGATTTAACTTTTTAGCAAGTCCCAGAAGCCCTGATCGCCGTCGTCTGATAGTGCGTGTCCTGCTACTCTGCTTCATGTCAAAACACTTTCAAATGTAGGCGCACAGTCTTTTACATACATGCTGCCTGTTTTTGTTTCACAGAGGTAAATCCTTAGAGATAAGGCATCCCCAGCAGTTTGGTGCATAAATTCCCTTTTAGAGATTAAAAAATGACACAGAAGTGCACAGACCCCAGCGCTGTGCCTTTTAAACAGACAGTATGTTCCTGAGAGATAGTGCGCTCTGCAGAGGAAACCTTGAAGCGGCGTATTATTTCGTTCACTCTACATAAATATTTAACAGCGAGCCTGGCTACCAAAGATCTATACAACAAGCATGGGGGAACAAAGGGGAACGTGTGAATAGGAAGAGAAATTGAAATTTGGGGAGGCTGGAGCTTGTGTACGGGGATTCTTTGCTGGTCTTAAAATTGTCAGGCCAAGCTGTCCGGTGCTGACAGGTTGACACCATCATTTAGTCATCAGTTCAAGGTCATTTGCCAGATTGATGGATAGGGCCCAGGGCCAGAGGAGTGGCTCTCAGAGGGGCCGCTGGTCTGTTGTTCAGCTGCCGACACTGTGTTTACACGCTGTTGTCTTGGGGCAGAACGAGCAGCCCCCTCTGCTGCCAACCTGGCCATCCGGGTGTGCAGATCCAAGAGAAAAGAGGGAAAATCTGCCGGGACAAAGGAAGGGAACAGGAGGGAGGGGAGAGAAGGGAGCTGTCTGCGGCCCGAGAGGAGGGACCGGCCCAGGGATATGACTGATTACAGCGAGGTCACAGGTCAAGGCCAATGCCCAGGCGAAGGGGGCAGGATGGGGGATATGGGGCACCCACAGAGGGGGAGTGCTAAAAGAAAGAAAAGGAACAAAAAGAAGGTCTTTTCAAAGGGTTTTGCATGAAATGTCTAGTTTCGCGGTAGCTTCAGATGTTACCCATTAATTATAAAACACCCCTGCAATGTTCCACACAGACATGACTGTTGGTTTTCTAACAATTCTTCAACATAAAGATGAATTAATGCACAATATGGCTGTGATCGGCTGATGAGGTCTTGTACATGTACAGCCATTACTCGACTAAAACGGGCAAAAGGTCTCTAAACTATCTCTATTGTCCCCAGCCATATATCTGACAACACAAAATAGTACTATTACAATACATATGTATGTAAAAAGGCAGAATAAAGCCCCAAATTTCCAGCTAACTTAATCCATGCCTGTCTTTTATGTTGTGCACACAAATCCCTTATAATCTCAAGACAACACTGACCAACTCAATGAAAAAAGGACGACACCCTAGTTAAACAATAAAAACTGGAACTGCTAAATTATGCCCATACTGTTTAAGACAGAAATTGTAAAAACAATTTAGAGCGCGTTCACACTTACCATGATTTGGTCCTGTTTTGAGCCCAGTTCAATCCTGATGTAGACTTGGTTTGGTCACTAGTTCTAGCTAAGTCGATGCCTCCTTTGTCATCCCAGAAATCTTCAAATCTTCTTTAGTACAGAATAGGAGTAAGCAATAATAACAAAAAAGAATATCTCTGATGACTGTGTAGGTTAATTGAGAACACTAAATTGTCCCTAGTGAATGAATGTGAGAGTGAATGGTTGTCTGTCAATGTCTCTGTCTCTCTGTGTCAGCCCTGCGACGAGTTGGCCACTGTCCAGGGTGTACCCCGCCTAAGGCCCAAAGTCACTGGGATAGGCTCCAGTCACCCGCGACCCCTAACGGGAATAAGCGGAAGAAAATGAATGAATGAATATCTCTATACTTTTTTGAGTATCTTGATAATAACTCTGAATAATTATATGTTATGATATTAGTCCTGGTTTAGTTCCATTTTAGTCTTGTTTTTTTGTGGTTTAATCCTGTTTTAGACTTAGTTTAGTCCTTGGGAAAGACCTGGTTCAGTCCTGTTTTAGACATGCTTTAGTCCTCTTTAAGTCCTTGGTGAAGACCTGGTTCAGAATCCGACCAATGTGAATGAACTGAAACATTTCCCCACAAGGAAAGAAACACCACTTTATATCTAGTTTACAACTTTTAAAATGTTGCTGAAATTTTAACTATAAAATATACAGATATTCAAATGTTGCATTTCTTCAAAACACCGTTCACAATACTATCCATTTTTCAATATATTGCCCAAATCTAATACAGAATTTGAGTTAGTATCCACTGTAATACATTTTCTACATTAATTAATTAATACATTAATTAATTAATACATTAATCTCTTTTAAGTGTAAACCAGTGATGCAGCACAGCTTCTTTCTTTATTGTTTACCCCAATCCTCTTGTGTCTCGATATCAAAGCTCATACATGTTTTATTGTTTGGTCTAAATAAAAAAAAAAAAAGCTCATTAAATGCTTAATGCGAGTCACCACAGGGACGATTTAATTCTCATAAAACAATTAATCTGCAGCACACTACATTCAAAATAATACACAGTGCTGATTTCCATTCTCACCATTAGAACATGAGACAGAGCTGCCCTGCGCCGCTTGATTACAAATGTTTTAAACCAAAGCAGTCGAATCGTAATCAGCAGCCGCCTCAGTGATACGCTTCAAACAGCCGCCGTTGCATGTTTCCTAGCCGCCTGCTCAGCAAAGACACAATAATGAATGGCCGAACAATAATGCCAACAGGGTGCGCAGCGAGTGTGAGCGCTGCTGTGTCGGTATTGGCTGGAGACGTACGAACATCTAGAAGGAGCCACATGTGTTTATCAGTGCAGCCAATCAGGTCGTCTCTGCCACTGTTACCAGGTGAATAACTGTCCTGTGCAGCTCGTGCCATGTGCTAACTCTGAGACAAAGAGAGACAATAAGGCTGGTTAAGGCCAGGTGACATAACAACCCAGTCCTGATTATAGGGCTGTTGAAAATGGTTGACTAAAATCCAGCCGATAGATTAGAAGTCATCTAAAAAGTGGCGTACCAAAACTAGAAAGTACCTCGAGGATCTGACCATAAATGTTCTGCTTCCCACTGGGTTTGCTTTGTTTTTTTCTTGCCTAGAAGCAGGGTCAAGGACATGATGCTGTTATCCATTTGCTTAATTCTTGTGAACGTTGGTTATTCTGCGTCTCAACTATTGACCATTGACTTTTTCATTGTTGATTTTCTAACTTCTGCTGGTTAAATTGACTATTTTGTAGAGCTTTTTGGGCTTTACAAAAAGGAACTGAATTGAATATCTGACCCAAACTGCACAGAACTTCATGCATAACAAATATTGCTGCATAAAAATCCTAGGAAATGTCCGAGGAATTTGTAAACAGGCTGATTAAACTCACAATTTACTCTGAAATCTTCAGCTAACTCACAGAATACCCTCTCATTTCATCTGTTGATCCATATAATTCAAAATAAAATAATTAGCCACCAAATAAAAATTTTGTTCAAGACCTTATCAAACAATTATTCAACTAAACGACTTACAAAGGCTTACACTTCTAATTATACTAATGACACTAATTACATGTGGTTTGGTTCTGTTGTAGACCTGGTTAAGTTCAATTAGTCACAATTTTGATGTAATGTGTGTGTGCGAATGTGAATGCAGCCTTAGAGGATTAGAGTCGAGCTAATGGTACCAGGTCAGTGTGCTCTTTGTGTCATTCCCAAGCCAGAATAAACCTGTCAGCAGACTCTTCCAGGAGCAATGTGTTTAGAATAGTTGCGCACACAGCCTGCTTCTGATATGATTGTTCTATTCCAAGAAAGCAAAGTAAAAAAGTGATTTTTGTTGTTTGTAGACATTTGGCAACGAGTATTGGGAGTCAATATCTCCAGCTCTATTTTCTAAAGTTGACTAATTAGTAACGTAGGATTTGGTGCTTGGTGAAAATATCATGGCACGCTACATATTTGATGCAATTAATCCAGCAGAATGTTAGATTTTTTTTGGCACAGATTGCACCGTCGATAAATTTAACTAAACATTGCTACACAAGACTCTGGTGTCACTCCACTGAGAATGTACTCTGGTTTTTCATAGTTTACAATTTGAGGTTGACACTAGCTCGTCTGTTAAAAATGAATTTGTGCTAACATATGGAATAATACCAGCCTGTAGAATGTAGGTATTCCCCAGAAGGTTCACAGTGGAGTGGGCCGCGCTCTTCCACTTGCCTTACGCTGCAAAAAATTAATTTCTAGATGAGTAAATATGTCTTTCTGTTTTTGTGACTTGTTTCTATAGTACTTCTTACTTCAACACAAATGATATGCTAGTGGGTTAAGATAATTTTATTGAACCCATTGGCAAATTAATATTCTTAACTTATTAATATTCTAAATTATTGCACGATCTGTCAGAAATACCTTGAAACCAGTGAAATATTCACGTAAGCAATCAAACCTCATCAAGCCATAACTACTCAAATCCAGATTAAAGTTATAGATTCAAGTCATTTTAAGATTTACAGTTTTTGCTGTGTATGTCACTGTTTGACAAAACCTTTATGTGTTATAGAAACCAGTATTGTATCATTGTGAAAGAATAGTTGCCTGTCCATGAACTATATCTCTGGCTGCTTCTTACGTCATGGAGGAGGGTCTATAGCAATTGAGCTGCAGTAAAAAGGACGACTAACACAATTTAAGCGGAAATATGATTCATTTAAAGCTGGAATGTTTTGTGCCAACACTGAAAGACTATTGGCTGGACGATAGTACACTGTTGTGATACTTAAAGGAGCTGTACCTCATTGTTACTGTTTTGATATGTGAAAATCAAAACTAGTTCATTTTAAAGTATTTACATCAGTCACATGTATCGCTGACTTTCCTAATGCAGTCCCAGCAAATTAAATATTCACCACAATGAGTTTATAAGCACTTTTCACAAGTGTCTAAGTCCAGAGCCAATTTTGCCATCCCAGGTAAAGCTAACAAACATTAGTACGCTAAAAGCACTCTTCCCGCTTCTCGTAAAATAAAACACAATCCATGCAGAGAAAGCACTGTGCTCTCATTTTCACTTGAATAGACGCTTTTACAATATATCTGTAATGGGCAACACAAATTTTGCTTTATTAGATGCAAAAAAAATTGGGTACATGAATTAGTTCTGTTTTCACATTTCAAAACAAAAATCAGGTACAGCCCCTTTAGAGTAAGCTGAGATTGGGAGACAAAATGTTTTGACAGTAAAATGGACCTCTGCATGCATAAATGTATGAAAATGATGAAAATAAATGGGTCACACAACCCTTTCACTTTAATCCTAGTTTGCATTCTGCGTACTACATTTATGTAAAAATAGTGTGCTGCCGTTTTTATGTTTTTCATATTTGATTATGTGTGCGCAGTAAATGAATGATGACCTGTTTGCTCGGGCCTGAGTAGCTTTGTGATTAATGTGTGTGCATGCGTGTGCGAGAATGAAATGTACAATCGATCCCTTGCTTCCTTCCTGCCCCTGTCCGATGTGCTCTTGAAGGTCAGCTCTGTGAGAGATGACCACTTCCACCGATCTGTGTGTGCACGCGCCGCACCCAACAACACATACCCAGCGCAAACTGATTAGCAGCCAACCGCACCTTTATGTATGTATTTTTAAGAGCAGAATTATTGTGCTGCCGGGAGCTGCCTGAATATCATTTGCATGTCATTATACTTTTGTTTTGGCTCAGTTCAGGAGGTGAAAAACGCCCCATTATTCTATATATATTCCATGACCTGAGCCACATTTAAACACCATTAAGATAAAAGGTTTTCTAGATTATATTGCGCGATTCATAGATAACCAACAACTCAACAGAGCGTGTACGTTTGTTCGGATTTATTCAGTTCCGAAAAACAACTGCAAGTATCTAATGATGGGTTCAACATTTCACATATTGACTGCCCTTGACATTTTCACTATTTAATCAAATCTAAACCCCATTCCGCACTGTCTGTCATGGTAAACAAACCGCCACAACAATAACTCCGATACACAATACATTTATCAGAACGCGCAAAGGCCTCGTGGCTCGGAAAAATATGAAAATGGATCATCTTGATAAACCTTTCAAGAACGTCCATCAGTCTGTGCAGTGGTGTCATCTTTTGAATAACAGCCATCAACCAGCTGCATACAGCCATACAAATCAAATTATACAGCCTATACGAGCAATTTCAGTGTAAATGAACGAAAGGTACGAACTGGATTCTCTGCAGGACTCTTATCGTTCAGGGTTGTGCTCTGTCTTGAGCCACAAAGCAAGTATGGAAATGGTAATGGTATTGTCTTCAAGTGGAGTTATTTTCTACTAGGTGTTATAAAGGTCTTTGCAAGACGTAAAATCTACTTTTTTCTTACACATTTAATCTGTTTCCCTCAACAGAGCTCAATTTGATCATAGCTCACACAATATAAGACTTTAAAAATCCAAAATGTAAAGATTTATATCTACAGGAGAAGAAAACTTCAAGATAATAGTGCATTACAAGGTAATATTTTCACAAAGAACTAAGGCATTTTATGTGTAAAAACTGCCAAAATTTGGGACATTTGAATATGAAAAATTGACAGAGCCAGATTTAGATTTCTAGGTTCATGTTGTATACACATTAGTAAAAAAATATTGGAGAGGTGATTTTGGATTTCTTATTTAGTTTTTGAGTTTGATTTGGCTATTTTGGCTATTTTTTAGACTTAAAATTTTAACATATCAGACTTAGAAGGAGATTTCAACAAATCCTTTAGAACATTCAGTCAAAATCTTGTTAAGTTCAAGAAGTAAAGTAAAGTTTGGTGTGTGTAGGAGATACTTCTTCTTGTCACAACGGGAGAAAAATGCATTTTAAGAAAATGTCCTTTGAAAACAACATAAAACATCTTCAGAAGCAGAAAAACATGAAAGCCTTCAAGTGTATGTTGAAAGAGCAAAACAATGAGTTTTTCCTGTAGAATCTCGCCTTAAATACTATTACAAAATAATACTTATATAAAAAATCCAATTCTGTGTCAGATTCGCAGCAAAAGTATGTAACTACATTATTAGCTGGCTATGTTTTTACTGTTGTTGTACTCAGATACATTTTGTCTTTCACACTTTTGTAGCTGAGTAGCACATAAAACAATAAAATACACGTTTGAAAGTGGTTGTTTCATAAAGTTGTCCTGTGTTTAAACGCCTTTGACCCCACAGATAATCACAGATAATGCACTCAAAGCTGTGATAATGAATCACACTGTAATGTCCACCATTCTGTTCTCCAAACTGCATTTGCTCAACAACTGTAGCCCGGTTTATGAGCTAATTAGCTAATGGTGGATCCTCGTGCCGGTGGCCTGCCTCTTAAACCAATCACAGCCCTCGATTCTTGATGCATGAGGTCCATATTATAACTGGTCGCGCCGCATTAATGGCTCGGAGTGGAAGCGCTGTGATGTCCCGACGGCTCACTCTGTCTTTCTCCCCCGCTCGTTTGTCAATATTGCCGACTCATCATTTCTCTTTTGAACGTATTTTTCTCACTGTGTTTTTTAATAGCTTCGTCTGGCCTCTCATTTGTTTTGTCTCTGGCTTTGTTAGCGCATCGCTCCATCTCTCCATCTCTCCATCTCTCCAACTAATCTAAACTAGCAGAAGTGGGAGTGTGAGATGCAGCGGGTGAGTGATGTAGGTGTCTGCCTTCACTCAGAGCGCCCGGCCGCAACTATTGATTTTCCAAGTGCATTATTTAATATATCTACTTCATATCACACATGTGAATAATAACAACATGCATGGATAGTTTAGTGCCCGGATCACAGCACGGTAAGTGGAATTTACTCCAAAACAGTTCCTCTAGTGGTTGAAAGTATGGTCTGCACTTCCAGCCAGTGTGAGTTGACCCAAGCCAAGATAAAGGGAAGAGCATCTGGTGTAAAATAAACAAACTATATTCAAAATCAACAATCACAGCACACAAGTTTCAGTAGATTTTTTCTGACAAAGCAATAAGGAGCCTATGTAAGACTAAAAAGTTGCTCTTGGCTTTAGATTAAAAAAAAAAACAAAAAAAAGTGATTCCAACCATAATTTAGACGATTGATACACGAGGGAAATTATTGTAGCTCACAAAGAACAAGACAATAACAGTTCTTCAACAAACAAATAAATAACAAAACAAAGAAAATACCAATTTTGTCTGTTCAAACATGGTAGACAAGGTTTCAGAGAGCACCGATACAGTACTACAAGTACACAACACTAAGACTGCGCTTCATAATGAAAGCTGTATCCTTGAAATAATAAAAGCTTAAGAGTGATGATGACAATGAATGTGCATCTGAATGTTGCCTTTTGTTAGGTGCATAATGTAACTTTTCTGGTGGGGTGTTTGTGTATATAGTCAAAGTCTGTTTTATTTTATTCTAATGGCTAATTTTATGCATGCCTTTTTTATATATATTTTGCTACTTTACTTTATTTATTTATTTTATTCACTCTTTTATGTATCATACAGGCAAAGCAAGTTCCTAGTTTGTGAATTATGTTCACTTACAATGGCAATAAACCCTTTTCTGATTGTGATTCACCTGCTTGTCTCCATGGAGATCTCATTTTTTTAGCCTGGGAAGTTTCACAATATGACTATCTATGTTGTATTTATTCAATTATTGATATTTTGATAGTTGAAAATACCTTGAAAAGCATTCATTCTCACAGTGAGTGGGCTCGCCTCTCCACAGATCTGACCTGGTGTTTGTCTCCATGGAGAAATGTCATAATTAATTAATGCCATATTAAGGAACATTCTTGGCAAAGCGAAAACCTTCCACCAGATAAGTTCTACAATGCACCTAAAATGACGCCGCCGTGTCAGGGACAGAGCTCAGCCCTCGTCGTCAGAGCTTCTAATACTCACTACGACAGAGGCATATTTGGCGCAGCAGTGCAATTTCCTATCAGCACCTTTAAACCATCTTATTCAATAAATCACAAAGGACATTCTCCAAGCATAAATACCATTCAAATACCATTCAAGCACAATCTTAACTGCTTGTATCTGTAAGGAAGTGCATCACTGGTTTTCTGGCCCCTGCTCTGTGTCACATTCTTGTTGACTGTCATGGGAAAGCATCCAACAGCGCATCAATAGCCAGCACGGCTTACAAAGGCACAAATAAACAGGGCCTCACGTCTTGGCAACATTATTACCACGGCCTATTACTACGGCCGCTCCACCATGCATGCGTGTGTTAGGAAGAAGCAAGAAAAAGAAGAAATTGAACATTGATGATGCCAATGAAGAGATCAAGGCTGCAGCGATTGACTCTGACACCGTATCAGTGGCAGAGGTCCAAGCCTTGCTCCACAAGGCGGAGACAGCGAGAGCAGAGGAGGAAAGCAGTGCACTAATGATGTGGAAATGTCTCCAGTTAAATCATAATACTTTTTCTTGATGTACAAACCTCCGTTTTGTAGCATGCAGGATGTGTAACACGGGAAACCCAACATGAAATCCTTAAAAAATACCAGTGTGGTACTTAACTGGCTGTAATAATAGTTTGACAGGTCGACTAACAAAAAAGGGGGTAACAACATAACAATTTCTTCACAATGCAGAGACATTCTTTTATTGGTCCTCAACATTTCGACTTGAGCGGCAGAATTATAGGCAGCACAACTGATACAAGGTATTTCTTTGCTTTTCTTAGGCCTAATTTTTGTTTATGGAGCTTTTGTTTTGCTCAAATTAACATCATTCACTCGTTGCTGCTCCAACTGCGCAGAGCTTAGCTAACTTGTTTGCTAACGGCAGTTGGAGAGGACAGTTTAACTCAGCACAGCAATAATTTTCCTAAACACAAACGACTCAGAAACATCTTATCTAAGGAGAGAACGTAAATCAGTGCAACAGTGTATGATCCCAAAATCAGTATCAGTTAGAAATGTGAGTGTGGCTGCAGAGTTCCTGTTGTTTATCCGTTTTTCTACAACTGTTTACTTGATTTTCTTCTTTTAGATGTTGGCTACAAACTAAATATTTAGCAGAGTTGTAGACCTTTCTGTTTCTTATCAGGCTTTAGCCACTTTTTTATATTTTAGTTGTGTTTTGAGCTTTTACAGGAGAAAATGTCTCTCAGTGCTAAAATTCAAAATGTCAGATGTCATCTGCATAATCTCTATAGGTCAAGTTTTCTCAAAGGAGACCCAAGGATTTAAAGTAAAGGCTCTTATGTTTTCAAGGCTGACAGTGAGAGTACCAGAGTGAGATATTCCTTGTTTAATAATAACCTTGTATAGACTACATATCTAATGCAATTAATAAGGTTAAAAAAACACCCATTAAAAAGCCATTATTCGCTCATGGCTTATACTGAATAAAACAACAGCGCACGTAATCTCCAAACAATGCTTTACTGTTGTGAATTGTGCGCTGAGCTCACCTGTTGTTGTTCCTGAGTTTGACGTGTCCACCCGGCTCCAGGATCTGCCCATTCTTGAGCCAGGTGAGCTGTGGCTCCGGCTCGCCCTGGGCCTGGCAGGTGAAGATTGCCGTGGTGCCCACAGGTCGAGCGATGGACTGAGGAGGCTGGATAAACTCTGCTGGAGCTGCACAGACAGACGGACAACACAGGCTGGCGTCACTCCTAATCCCAGCAAATGTGGCTCCTGCTGTTCTGGTACGAAATACCAATTATTGAGTAGTTAAAGGTGAGAGATATTGAGAAATGGATAATATTGCAATTGTGGTTTTAAAAGTATCTATTATATAGTCTATAATATAACTAGGGTGGAAAATATATTGAATTATGGATAATATTGTGAATGCTGTTTTTTTATGTGAACTTTTTGAATAGAGTGTATTGTTTATTAAAAAAAAATGCAACAAAAAGAGCTGATTAAAAATAAAAAAGTTATGTTGTAAACGTTCAAATAAGATGATATTTTTGAACTTTTGTGATTCATTTTGCAGATATTTCACATTTGTCTGATAATGAAACCTTAGTTAAAAGACATGTTTAACACATTTCTGTTGGATTGGTGTTGTTGGATAATGCCAACTGAATATTGGTATCGGGACACTACAAAAGTATCAAGATATTCTGTTTAAATCTCAATGATGATATTCAGACATACAACGGCTATCCTTCACAAATGTTTTAAAATGTGCCTCTAAATTTAGTTTGAGGTATAAGTACCACACACAAAGGGACTGAACTGTACAATTAACTATTAATATACACATTATTTGAAAGATTGTAGTCCAAGTTAGTTTCAGAATAGACCACTCAATATTACATTTTTTGGATATACATCGCCAAACTCTATTTGGAAATATACATCACTTAGCAGTTTGTAGACAATGAAGGGAAAACAAAATGCTAAAAAGCCTCTAGAAAGTCTGAAACTAAAATTGCATGAATCAATAAAATTTGGAGGAAAACCTTCACAATAAAATGAGTTTAGTTTGACGATTCGTGGCTTGAGGCTTCCAGCTATGGTCGATTAGCAGCAGTAGCTCATTGTTAAAGAAAGCTTTAGTGAGAACAGCCGGTACTTTAATGCAGAGATACCAGCATTGACAAAGTAATTAGAGCTACATCAGATGAAGTTTAATTCCTGGTTCTGCACCTTTATTCGAGCCGACGGACAAAAGACCAACTGTATCATCTTCTTTCTACTCATTATTGTCCCAGAGGTTATCAGTGATTTGATAAGCTGAATTATGCATGCCCACATTAGCCGCGGAAATATGTTATGTTAATTAAGATATCTCTAAAATAATCGCCACTGGAGGGCAGGGAGAGGCGGTGCTGGCGCTGTCAGACACTATGAAGCAGCTCGGCCAAAAGCTTGTGAATGCAGCGATTGGACACCAGCCAGTCAGCCGCAGCATCTCCAGGCTAATTGTGAAATCACTGCTTCAACACAGATGCTGCCGGGGAAATGCTTTTGTGGGAGGTTTAGATTAACCAGAAAGAGAGTAATATCTTTCAACGTGTTTGCAATGCACTAACAACAGGCATCAGGAGAATAGATTTCCTGCCGTGTTGAAATTGAATGTTATTTCGCGTAAATACATTGTTTGAATTATCATTGACACAGACATGTTTGTATCCTAGTGGCATTTCAGGCTGTGTGTGATTTCTTTATGATGTCTCTGCCTACACAAGTTCTTTGGTCTTTTGTAGGGGTCTCCTCCCATTGAGCGCTGTCCTTCAAGTTATAATTTCATTAAACTTTCTATTCTGGCCTTTGACCTTTCAGCAGTTGTTATGTAATATCTACTATACATTCCATTCAAAGCAAACAACAACAGCATCATAACATACAAAATACATTACGCACAAGCCCACAGCTGATATGCAATTATACAATATATACATTTACTGTGCAGTTGTCAATTCTCTGAGTAAGAAGGCACGTACATGTACAATTAAAGTTGTCTGTGGGCTAAGAATCACATTGTGTTTTTGTAAAATCTGTGCGTAAAGAAACCTGCTGCACTCCAGAGATGGAATAAATACTAGCAAAAATAAAGAAAAAACACAGAAGGCCCTCAATAAAGGACTGATGAAAACAACATAAAATGGAAGGGCTAACAGAAAAAGAGTTTATCTTCCTCATGAGGAGCAGTCTCTGCTGGCCACGACAAAAAAATTCAGTGTTGACATCATATTTAAGTTGATTGTCATAAAAAGTGTCAAAATATTTGTAAGAAGAAACTATTTCAACTTTTGTGAATAATACTGTCTGTAGCAGTGACTTTGTTTCTTCTAAAGCCATTGATGAGCTCTTTGGTTCAAGCAGCGTTTAGATTCAAGAGGTTTCTGTCAAACCAAGTGATAAAGGGAGTGCGCCGCCATGTTCAGTTTCATGTTCACACTGTTACAGTTTTACATCTGTGAATTTGCAGTTTGTGAAGAAATATTGAAAAATAAAGGCTTAAAATGACAGGACGTAGTAAAACGGAATCCCTCTGTGATGTCATCAACAGACAAAGCACCACTGAAAATACAGGTACAATTCACACTCAACGGACACATTTTTCTGACAGTTTAAACGATCATTCAACAAAGTAAGGTGTTATCAGGTATTATTTATTGTCAATTTCCTAACTATTGTGTAATTTATATGGATATTTGCCCTTGCATACATTTTGGTTGCTAGGAAAAAGTTGTGGAATTAGCTCTACATATTTGCTGCACAAGGATGTGACATATAAACTTTACAAAAACTGTCAAAAGTTATTGTAAAGTCTTAAATATAATTATGTTTAGTGTTTTAGTGAAATGTGAAGTCTAACCTGTCATATACACTTCTAATTCAGGACAGGAATGACAGGTTTGTTAGCATGTACTCTTCTACAAGATCGTTTAGCTTTGCATTTGGAGGAGCCAATTTCATACTAATCCATCTTATTTCACTCTGAAATGCTTTGACAAAATATTTTACCTTGTTTATATTTCATTACTGTACATTTTCTCTCCATTATCGACAACGTACAACGGGACACGCGTGACTGTGGTTTCCTTAGTAACAGTGGTTAGAAATTCCATAATTCAACCTAATGCCGCTGTAAGTAAAGTTTAATGTGTAAAAATACATTGTTCAGTGTATTAATGGTAGAAAATTATGAACAGATAAGACTAAGCTGAATTAATATTAAGCCGTTTGATGATTACATACATACATACTCTGCTATTACAAGTACACTACTTCATTATTTGCACAGTGTTTGTAAAGATGGCCTTGGACTGACTTGTGACTGACACACACCTGCAGCACCTTTATTTCACAAACCAAACAATCCGATCGTATCTCTCAAATAAGTTTCTTTCATGGACAGCTTGATCAATTCCTCACATGATATCTTGTTTGCTCCTCTGTCCTTCTTCATCCACTGCACCCTAAAGACAAAATGGCCCCTGACACTTTTCCGATGTAAGCGTTCGGGCCGTCCCATGAAGCCAGTGCTGCGGCCCTCGGGCTGGTGAATGGAGGGGGCTGACACCGTGTGATGGCTCGTTCATTTATCTCCCTCTTTATTCTCATTTTCTCAGCGTGTCATTCTGTTCTTTGAGGCCTGTCTCAAAGGTGAAGGTCACGGGGAGCTAGGGGAGGATATTGATTTGCACCTGTAAGGCTCTGGGTTAGATCAGCAGACCAGTCCATCCATCTTGCTCTTGTTTTTTTCTCTTTTGGCACAAACACACACTCAACTCCTCCCAGCGCTTTTGTTTCACTCTTCTGGCTTCGGTAGCCCATAGGAACAGAAATGAACCTAATTGATTTACTGTAGCGTTGCATTTGGGCTTGATGTTCGATGGTTTCATAAGTCTGTCTAGTTTTAACACAGAAATGTGTGGATTTCTTCGGCTGTAAATTATTTGACCAGACTTCAGAAACGTTCATTGTTTACAGAATAGATCATAAATGTCACAGGTAAACATAGTAAAGTGACATTGTTTTCTTCTTTGCAAATGAAATAATCTATGTTTTCTGACCGTTTATAACTCAGAGTAGACTGTATGTGTGATAATTATGTTTCTTTTTTTTAATCCTCACTTAATCAATAACAAAATCTCTTCTAGGGTGTGTTTTTACATTTGAAAATTGTATATAAACTAACTGTAATAAAGTGATGTTTGTCCACGGTCGTTCTTTTATCGTTTAAGCATTTACTTTTATAAACACCTTTTTATTGTGGCTTTCATTATGTGAGTTAACAGTACCTGCCTCTGTCTGGGAACATCAATAACAAAAACAAAGACATTAGCACCTAATTAACATCGGTGGCGTGTCTTCTTTGTGGCCGCTCGGAAGGAGGGCTCTGTCTGTGAGTTGATGGGCAGATAAAATGAACTATTGATCAGGATCAGTGCAGCTCTGGGACCAGGCAAACTGTGGTCTGTCTGATCAATATGAAAGAAAATCAGTCGCCAGAGATTTCCTTCTTGGTGACAATTAATGCAAAGGGCCACCCACAGCTAGGCCTGTGCATATGTCAGAAACAATCAGCCTGCTAGTGATTCATCAAAGATCAAGTCGACATGTGGGAGAAGTCAAGAGATAGAGCGTCATGATTTTTAATGGAAAAGGTGCGTATGACAGGTTTTTATGATTTTCTAGTTTTACTTTATTTAGTGCAATACAACCTGCTGTAAATATTTAGTTTTACACCAACAAAATTTGAGAAGAAAAGTTGAAAAAAGTGGGAAGTAGGGCAGCGTTCCAAAACATGTTGACATCAAAGTAGGGAGACGTATTAGGGACAAGTTACAACTAAGAAAAAACATTTTCCTGATCGTTTTAACATTAATTCAAGAAAAAATGTTTTGTCAAATATTTGTCAAATAATGATTTCTGTGATCTTAGAGGAGTTTTGACCCAGTGTACAGCATGGTTGCTAGGGAACCGTTACAGAATTTCCTAGTGTGATGTCATGATTTTACAACCAGGAAGTAAAACTGTAAACCTGGGATAAAAATGGTTAATTCTTTAGCAGAATCTTAAATATAATTACCCTAACTGTCTTTTAGTAAAATGAGTAGTTCAGCCTGTCATAGGCACTTTAATTTCAAAATGTGTCTGAAGCCAGAGAGGTTTGACTCATCTGCTGGGCGTTACTTCAGGTGGATTTCAATAGCTTAAAGAATGTTAAAAAGAAAAAAGTTGAACCGAACAAGACCAGGTCGAAACCAAGACAAAAACAAGTCGGGGCTCTTTCTCTTAAACAGGACAGTGCAGCTTCAAACAAGGGAGACACGCAAGGAGGACATTCAGCATTGTCAGAGAATCGACATACTGGCATAGGTTCTGCTGATTAGACCACTCAACCGCAGCACTGATCCCACTATTTTTTAATAATGTCCTACTATTAAGCATTTACAAACAAATATGCAAAAACAGAGGCCAGTTGATAAACACAACTATTTATGGCTTGTTGGTCTCTCATGTAAGCACTGTTCGGGGGGGAAGCTTTTTCTAATGCTGCTCCTGTAGCTTGGAACTGCCTTCAATCGGACTTGAGCTTGGGCAAACTGGTCTCCCTTACAGTTTTTTGTGTGTTTAAAAAAAAAAAAAAAGATTTGTGTGCAGCTATATTTGTCACTTTTCCCCTGGTTACCCTTGAAAAAGAGGTGTCGATCTCTATGGGCTCTTACCTGGTTAAATAAAGGTAATAAACAAAAGTACTGTAACTTTAGCAATGATTTACTTGAGCCTGTATCACATAAAAATGTTTCTTAATTGGTGTTCTTAGGGGTTTGTGTATAGTGGAGCCGCTGACAGTAGCTCAAAGGCATATGATCTAATGTTTTGTGTTAAATAAACTATGATACTCAACTAAGGCTTCGAGGTGTGTTGATAGAATAACAGTATTTTGCCGACTCCAGGTTTTATGTTAAAGTTGTGTTATTCTTATGACCTCAAACTATCATTTTTATTACGATTATTTCACACTGACCTTTACATCCTTGGCTAGAGGCATTCCCCAAGCATGAGGAGCAAAACGCGGCGCCAAACTAACATTATTTTAATATCCTGCCCTTTTGTCGGCCGTAATTCAGAGAAGACATAAAGTAGGTTAAATTTATGCAAAACCTTTAAGTCTGTCAGATCTGCACCTCCCACTACTCTGGAGTTAAGAACTAGACTGGATTTAATCACCACCCACATGAGCAAAATGTGGCAAGAAAAGTTGCAAAATTTGCCAAAAAGTGTCAGATAAAAAGTTAACTCAACTGAGATGTGCACTTGAGGAACGATATTGGCAGGGTGTCTGTTTTACTGTTTGAAAAAGTTCTCTTAGATATTTTACCGCTCTGAACAGAGAATCATCGGGTTTGAGAATGTTCTTGATGCTTTCAATACTTTGATCTGACTTTAATTTATTATCTAATATATTTGCACTGCATTTAAACCCTTAGTGAATTCATTTTTAAATTTGAAACAGACGAAGCATTAGTAGGATTTGCACTTAGAAATATGCATTTTGTGACACTAAATCCATGTTCACATTTAGTATTTTTTTTATAGTTTTCGCCTGTAGAGTAGTTTCGGTTATCAAGCTGATTCTGGTCTGCTTTTGATATTAGCTGCGGGACCAAGGGGGCAATTTAATCCCCCTTCCGACTCCCATGTACCTCTGTGAGCTGGCGATTGGGAGATTGTAAAGGAGATTGGGCATATTGGGCAGGCTTTTATGTCCTCCAATGTAATTCATGATAATATGGCTTTATGTATGGCATGCACTGGGTCAAAAAGACGCCAGAGCTGTAACATTACATATTCTTTCAGATATAACTGCATGACATCTTTGACGCTTTGTTTGTTAGGCGCTTTGAGTGCCTGTTAGGTGGAAAAGCGCTCTATAAATAAAAATCATCATCAAAATAATTGTTACATACAGGCCATTTACATTCTTCACCATCTTCATGCACATTTCACACCACTGTAATCTATTCCATAATAAACTAAATAATAAATAAATAATAATAAACTAAATAATAAATGTTTTTCTGGACTCACCTTGAACCACCAGTCGGCCCTGAGCGGTGCGGCGGACTCGGGTGCCTGGTTTATTGGCAGCACACACATACACCCCTGAGTGCTGCACCCCCACGTCTGAGATCATCAGGTTCCCCGTGCCCAGCACCTGGATCCCCTCCACGCCGATGGGACGGCCGTCTGCCCCGGGACACACAGAGAGGGAGTGTGAGATTGGCAACAAATGAAAGGGCTAAGAGCATGTTTTCTGAATATTTCTGGGGACACTGAGGGCACATTTGGAGTTTAAATAGAGGAGATTTAGATTTATTTATGTATTGTCACTTGGTAGAAAATGAATCATCTTATACATTATACAATAGAACGAGACAGATGGTCACCAAAAACCCTAAGGGGCTTAACAAGTGGTAACTTAACGAGAGGTAACTTTCATATAAAATGCATATATTAGGCTGTAGTAAAACAGTACAACAGGTTGTGGATTGATGAGTTACATCAGTTAAATCAATCAGTGCAAGGACACACATCAGGCTGAAAAGGACACGCCACATGGAACTGTGCAGTCATTCAAAAGCAGACATTTGAAAGCATTTTAACCCGTAAATAAACAAGACTGAATAAAAGGTGAACACATTTAGTCCTTTAAAGTCTTCTCAAGTGTCTGCCACCTGCTTGTTTCCATAGAGATGTTGTTGCTCTCCCTAGAAGGTTCCACGGTATGCTATTTCACTTGCATATCTCCCTGGAAACCAGCAATAGATGCCACCAGTCAGATCTGTGGTGAAGAAACCCAAACTCTAAGACAGTGGTTCCCAACCATTTTTCCATGAAGCCCCCCTACGTGACATGGAGGCTTGCCGGGCCCCCCCCGGGCCAATGCTGTGGCCCCGACAAAGGCATTGCTTGATACAAATTAATACTAAGCAGCATTTATTCAAAACAAATACACATCAATTGTATTTGTACCCACATCCAATTCCCAATCATTTGTTTGTACTTCTCTGATGACTTGACCCTCTGACCACTCAAAGCTCTGGGTACCCCTGAAATCTCAGGCATCGCTCCTCAGGTTGGGAACCACTGCTCTAAGACTGTATTGGTATAAATGGAAAAGAGATACTTTAAAATTTAATTCCATACTGTGGAACGTTCTAGGCAAAGTGACAGCAACTCGATGGGGACAAGCCGCACACACACGACATGGGTTTGTCAGGATAACAGGTATTGATGACTGAGTTTCCGAGTCTGTATTTTTTCCCATGATACATTAATTACTAATAATCTAATTAGTTGCTGTAGGAATCGTGTGGCTTTGAGTGAGTTAAAAAGAACAAACTGGTGATACAGACAGAAGATCTGAAATGATTAGATCAAAAAAGAACAACGATGAACCGTCCATGGTCAAATCCCAACCTGGAGTAGGCGAGCACTTGCCAAGGCACAATAATGATTAGCGATCTGAAAGAAAGGTGGATTTGAATACTGTTTGAATAAAAAATGTATTACATTTTAGATGCTTAAAATGTTTCGTATAATAAGTTTTGTAAAATTTTAGTTGTGTGGTCTTGTTGTGTTTATATGTATTATAAATAATTTTAATTATTTATTTCTATTCTATGGTTTTATGATTTTGCTTGGGTTTAATTTGACTGGTTTTACTATTTTTAGTAAGTATAGTAAGTATATGATCAAATTGTTATTATACATTTTGAGCAGTTACTATACATAATGATTGTGCAGCACTTTGGAAACGGTTCTGTTTATAAAAGTTGCTATATCAATAAAGTGGATTTGGATTTGATTTTGAAATAGCACAGTGTCATTGATGTGCGTATGCCTGATTTGTGTATTATTCATACTTTCTCTTTAGGTAAAATTTAGTTGAACAATCTGAGCGAGTAAATCTTGACCATACTGTGAAAAAAAAACCCTCTTCTTTTCCATTAAGATTGAGCCCTGGTGCAAAACCGAGCTAAACTCCAAAACAAACACAGTGTGGAGGTAGATTGCTTTCATCCAGTTACTGTACACAGACGATGCTTGAGCGGTCACTGGAGACCGCAAACTATAACCGCTACTCCTAATCTCTTATCTCCTCGCACAATCCTGGCTGCGTCTGTACTTACATGATAAACTCACACTTTCCTCTGCCGCCTATCTGCCATCGCACGCCCAACAATGACTTCGGTCTGCTTTTGATATTAGCTGTGGGGCCAAGGGGGCAATTTAATCCCATCTCCGACTTCCATGTGCCTCTGTGAGCTGCCGATTGGGCGTGTGAGAACGGCAGATTTCTGGACGTACAGTGGCCAGGCTTTTATGTCCTCCAATGTAATTCATGATAATATGGCTTTATGTATAATGCACACTGGGTTGAAAAGATGCCAAAACATTATGTATGCTTTCTGATATTGGAACTACCAACAAAAAAGGATGAAGCAAGAGCACATACATTAGAGATTGTTGTTTTGGTGTTTCCCAAGAAGTAATTTCACGGTATTAAATTTTACTGTTACGATTATTGTGAGAAAAAACACCATGATTTAACGAGTATTCATGATCAAACATCAGTGAAATCTTTTTCTTTCATTCCCGTTGTCTTCACATGTTACAGTAATACTTTCGAATAACTACATCTTAATGAGCCTTAATAAAGCATGAACAGAGGTGTAATTCACAGTGAGCATATTGTTTATTAAGAATGATTCAGGCTCAGTAACTACGTAATTAAGGTTAAGATATATAAAATAAGGCTTAGAGTATTGGTTAAGTAGTTATTAAGCCTGAATCATCCTTAATTAACTATTTGTTCACTATGAATCAGGTCTTTGTTCATGCTTCATTAACGTAAGCATAAGTGTAGTTACTATAAACTGTTACCTATGTTACTACTCCTCTAGATTGTGACCACATTTAGGTAATCAAATTTTCTGAATGACAAAATAAAGTAAATGTGACCAAAACAGCCAAATAAAAAGTAGTTTAAATTGATATTTAGATTGATTGTTTTATTTTAGTTCTTACGCTTATATCGTGACCTGAATAATCAGAATTATCGTTTAACAAAATAATTTTGACTACCTTATTCCCAAGAAAGGATGCAATAATCAAAGAGCAATACACTTTCAGTGGTGGACTGTATCTGCTTTTAAATCTGATTTTAACAACTAACATCTAAAAGAATTACCTTCTTATCTTTGGTTTTGACTAAATACAGTTTAAAACAGAAGATAAAAAGACCTTATCAGAGCTTTTTGCAGCGTGATTCACAAAGCAGCCATTAAACCCTTTAGACATAATCAATAAAGGTGAATGTCAGTCCGTGCTCTGGAGCCCGGCCGAGTCTCACGTGAAAAATATTGCAGTTTGGTTGGACAGCTTGTAATCTGCAATGATAGATTGTGAAGAGGCACATATTCATAATTAATCTTGACAAATTATTGAGATGAAATAAATCACATCTTGTTGGCGGCAGTGGCTTTCATTGTCTGTCGGGCTTGTGTTTTATTGAAATGTATGCATTTTCCATTATCTGTGACACCAAGTCGAGGCGGAAGAGGGAAGTCTTTGTCAGAACAAAAGTGGGTCTGTTCTTTTCTTGCTTTTATAAGAACATTTTCTCATTCTTCTTTAAGCTTTTTTCTGTCTGTTTCTCAGAGTCGGGCCCTGCTAATTAACTTAGTGTCAGAAAAGAGGGAGCGCGAGCTAGCAGGCGGCTGTGCTACTCAATGAATAGCAGCAAACAAACTCTGGCATTAAGGAGTGACTGATGTGAAACTATCAGATTCATTATGCAGCTTATCCCAGCCTCCCTGCTGTAATCTAATTCATACAAATCCCATCGTGTTAGCTTTTCATTCTAGCAACATTGTGTAAGGCAATACCCCCAATCTGATTATGCTTACTGTGCGGGGGAGGGGCGGCAATTTACATTCGGAGCAGCAAATAAGATTGGATAATAGGTAAAGAAAATAGATAGCAGATTGAAAAATTGGTCACGACAGACTATGAGTGATAGTCAAGGGAGGAAATGCAGAGAACTCATTGCATCTCTGTCTCCTCGTCGCTATTACTCAGCAGCAGCTTTAACTTCATGAGCAGATGAAGCATGAATTTATCAACGAACTGGCAAACAGTGCTGAGCCCCGAGGCGCAATGTTGGGTCCAATGTATACACAATTGGAAGTTTGAGTGCGGGAGCCTTTTCGGGAACAGTGCATTACGCCAAGTCGATGAGATTGGTGTTGCTAAGAGGCTCCAGTGGCACGTGAATACTGTAAATGCCCCTCACTGTGGACACATTAATCAATGCCCTAAATGTAAAATTCATTCAGGTAGTGACATATCCTTAGTATTATAGTTTGATTTAGATCAACACTTGGCTATAGTTCAAACATCTTTGCATTATGAAAGCTTTTTCCCATTAAGCAGCTCTCATTTAGAAGAGATATGACAAGCCTTCAACTACAGCCAATCATAATGCATTCAATTGGCATACATACTGTAAAACGCTCATCGGTCAGTTTATTATTTATTTGTCAATTGATGATTACATTAAATGGCTCAATTGTATCCTCTTGCAGGAAATAAGCACATTTCAAGCAATAACATAGCTCTGTATATGTGTAAAGATGTTTATATTGACCTATAACGACAAACATAAAAAGCACAACATTCAAGAATCCATTGAAGTAAAAGAGTGCTATTCATTAAACCGCTTTTAATGAGCGTACCATCATCATCTGCTTAATTGTGGCTGCACAGCAATATTCTTTGGTACTTGTGTTGAAATTTAAAGCAGTAAACAATTCTTTCTATTCGTTTTCACTTAAATTAACCCATGCTATTAAGCTAACACTAACATTTAATGACATGCACTATTTTTGCCCCAGGACTTGGTGATGACCCCATACTGCGAGGCCTTTAAGAAGCTGAGCCATCCCTCCACACTGAAACATTTCGCACATGAGACAATGGGGCTGCAAGATTCATCGCAATCGAACCAAAATCACTATTCGAATGGACGCAATTAGCAAATCGCAAGTGCTGCAATTTTTAAGTACCATCATTTCCCCCACAAACAATAAAACACACTGTTTTATTCTGCGTAAAAAGCTGCAAACTCTATAGGTCAGATCTGTAAAAACATGTTCTGAAATACACAGTTCTTGTTATAGCAAAGTTTCCCAACAATAGAAGAGACTATAGTGGCCCCAATAGTCAAAACTTCTCCCTCATTGTCTAAAAACAACCTGGACTATACATTAACATCACAAAATCACATTTTGTTACCTATTGTATCATTATGAACATTTTATAGTAGCTGCACTAGGCAAAGAGGACCGATTAAAGATTAAATATGGGCACTAAGTGTAATGCATACTTTAATTTAATGAGATTAAATTATTATCTGTGCCACCATAGTCCCCTTTAAATACAGTATATGGGAAACACCGTGCAGTTGTTTGTCGTTGCTTGTAAAATGTGAACAGAATCAGATTATTAAAACACAAATCTAATCATAATTGGAGTGCTTGTCAGAAAATCATACCCAGTCTGCTCCAGGACACGATGGGCCGGGGGTATCCTGTGGCGATGCACTCCAAAATGGCCGTCTGGTGCACAGTGAGGGTGAGGTTCTCCGGGCCGACCAGGATCATGGGCTCTTTGTAAACGGAGGACTGGGAGGCTGCAGACAGGAGAGGCAGCGGTGAGTTTGGTGCAGGGCATGCTTTAATTGGATTTCTCCACAGAGCATTAACTCGGTGTACTGTATCTGTGCCATCGGACAGGCCGACAATGAAAAGCTGAAAAAAGGCCATAGCAGATAAAGCGGGAAGAATGGAGTTGGGAGAAGAAACGGCGGTAAGAAAACAGCAGCGTATCAAGGCTGATTCACACACGCTATTAACTGTAAATGAAATGCACTGTATGTATGCTGCATGTGGCATTTATTGAGCGTATACCTGAAATAGTAAGGAGCGCCTCAGTGCTGTGTTTGACTCCAGCGCTGTTATGGGCCACGCAGCAGAACCTCCCCCTGTCTTCCTCTCGCACCCCAGTGATCTGCAGCACGCCTGTGGGCAGCAGCGTGTACCTGCGAAACACACACATTTATTATCAAGGTAATAGAAAAACAAGTGTAGGAAGTAGGGTTTTAATATTGTATGCGCCTATAGATCCTTTTTGAGAGTCTAACACACAATGACCAAATGATAGCTTGCTGCTTTTTCACTGCATGCCTCCAAGAGATGTTTAAATGTCAACCAAAGGGTTAAACCTGAATAGGCATTAAGTAACAAAGAAAAACATGTTGTTACCTGTGTGGTAAAAGGATTATGGAATCAAAGCTAATGCAAGAAATTAACAGTCATAAGTAGCACGTAACACGCTTCTTCATGTGGACTTTGAGCTCAGAATTGAAATACAAAATACAAAAGCCAACGTGGATAATTGTTGTTATTAGGGTTGCATGTCATCATTCAAGAACCTACAGAAAACATATTCAATGTTGACCAGTACATTTCTTTAGTTTAGGGGTTCTTAAATGATCACGGGCCCCAACTTGCTCATTACAAATTAACCTGAGGCCTATTCATATTAAAGGAGGCTTATTATCGACCTTTTGGAGCTTTTAACCGTGTTACAATTGTGTTCCTTTCTCATTAAACCACTCAAAGTTGTATTTACAGTGATTCAAGCATGTTTGAGTAATCTTTACAGTCACCCTTTCACCGCTCCTCGCCACGCCCACTGCTCTTTACTTACTTATTTTAAACTGCGACATGCATAGGATTCAACAACGTCGCGTAGCTATTTTGGCACAAATGAAGCCAACACACTTGCTCATGTGGACTGCAGCTCTCCAAAAGGTGATGTGCCGTAAATGAGCCAGCGGAAAACAGCACCGCAGTTTTCGGCCCGGAAATAAGCGGACTCGTTTAGATCCATATTGTAGTTTAAAATGTCCAAATGATAACATAATGATCCCCGGGTGTCATAGATTACAACTACACAGCAGACAAAAGGACAATAAGTCTTCTTTAACTATAAAATATTATTAGTGTGAAACTAAAGGTGGTGTTTGCGACTTCTTGTTGTATTTACCATATCTGATTAAAGTAACAATATTTTTGCCTTGTGTATAAGTCCATCTCATCAGCGTAGACATATTGCTGTTTAATCCCACCTCTGGTCGCCGGTGTCCACAGCTTGCCCGTCTTTCTCCCAGCTGATGACCGGCTCTGGCAGCCCGTGGATCTGGCACTGAAACCGGGCCACTCCTGCTTCTTCTGCATGCACTGACTCCGGCTGGACATGGAAGTCTGCCATAGCTGCAAGAGAGAAACAGAGAAAAAAACGAGGTTGTTTTTAGGTCGAAATATCCCAATACAGCCACGGCAACCTGGTGAGCTCAAAGCCTGGCTGCTCATGCAAAACAATCTAAAAAATATAGACCTAAAACAGTCAACGTAACGAAAGCCCCTCACAAGTTTATTTTGCCCTCAAACACATATTAATTTAGTCAGCGGGGGACTAGTAAAATTGCTTCGCTTGGACACAGTTTGACGTGTGCGCAGATGCATTTATTAACATACATTACACAAGGCAGTGGAGATAAGGGATGATGATTCCCAGCATGTGAATACTGACTGGATAAAATGAGGTTGGTTAAAAATTGCTGTATAGTCGGCTCACGCGGGGCTCCGGTAATGGTTCTTGAAATAAAGTGTTACTCTCATCTCTGAAAGTGCACGCTGCTCTCTTAACTCGCCACAACACTCACAGACAAATGAGTTTACACAGAGCGCCGGCAATGAGAACATACTGCAGCCAGCGTAAAGTTATTGAGTGCAAAAAATAGCACATTTATTGTCCGCAAATAAAACTTTCCCTAAATAACCTACTGATAGCGTGCTCTAATCTTAGAAGGAAATCCAATCTCCCCAGATGGAGTGGGACTACATTAGCAGTTGTGTTTCTCGGCTTGTATTTTTCAGATAGAAAGCTATATCAGGTTTAACTATCTCTACAGGAAAGTGCATTTGTTGTGGCAGTAAGTGATGCTCTGAAGCAATGCATATAAATGTGACAGAGACCGGGATCAAAACAAGAAAACATGATACAGTGGGAGGAACTTTGCCAAGACTTGCTTGCTTTTACAACGACATAAGACAAAACACAAAATATAAACCTACAACCTATCAATAAAAGATGCAGATACACTGGAAAAAATGATAGTGTGAAACAAGACAAAAAGTCAATAAATACTTGAAATAAAGTTTTTATTTATCTTGTATTTTTTAACTTTTCAAATACGATTGCCAAGCAAGCAAACATTTCTTGTTTTATTTAAAACACGAAAAAGAGAAAAAGCATTTTCTGACTTGAAAACAGAAAAAAATGCTCCTGCACTCAATAATAACAAAACAAACTATTTGCAAATCTTATTTTAAGAATGTCAAAATACAGTATACAGAAATCCAGATAAATACTACTGATTCAATCAGTTTTTAAGTTTGTATCTTATTTAATATTATTGTTATCCAGTGTAGGCTTGATTTAAAAAGGTTAAGTATTCTAATTTTCCTTTGAGTCAATTCAGGACATAATATAATTTGTATTTCTAATGATTGTGTAAACATACAGCTCTTAAGCTTCATTGCTCTCATATTTCCAGTTTCTAGTTTGTTAAAAAGACTGATGTGGACAAATGGAGAATAACATGTGGGCACGGAGTTGAAAATATTGTTAAATATTGAGGGATTGCAAAATTGAACGGACAACATACATTTAAAGAAGAAATATTATGCTGAATTGACTTTTGAAGATATTTTAACCACGTTTGAACTATCTTCCCTCCTCATTTACCCACTCAAAGTTGTATTTCGAGTGGTTTCATGCATGTTTGTGTCATCTTAATCTCCTGGATCCAGCCCCCCATGCACAATCACTGCACTACACTTACTTCGTACACCGTTTTTCTCTAAAACGTTTTCTTTATTCGGCAGTGTCAGCTAACCATATTGATAATAGCAATAAAGTGTTCATCCTTAGAAGAAAGGATCCTAACCTTCACTACACTGACAGAGAGATATCAAACCCTGGTGCTTATGATATAATTCCCAGAGAAAAGAAAGGGAAAACATGAGAAGAATCTTGATCCAACAATGGAGACACATTCAATGCATCACGCTGTTTCCAGATGAAATTGTTCCTTGGACATGGAAATGAAGGCCTGTCAAAAGCAAAGCCCATCTGACCTTGACCCCAATGACATCCCTCGGAAATGATTATGTCCAGCACAAATGCATCGCTGCGACCAAGTGGCCTCTGTCCAGGGTGTACCCTGCCTAAGGCCCAAGGTCACTGGAAGAGGCTCCAGTCACCCGCGATCCCCGCGGTACAACATAATACTATAACTGCCTTTAATTATTGTATATTCTAATTCAGAGGACTTTGAATATTAATAGAAAAAAAACATTTACTTTAACCAGGGACACATATTGGACATTTGTGTAAATCTATGTTGATACCGTGACTGTGCCCAATAGTCTCAATTTCACACTATTTACAAGTCCAGAAAAAAAATCTATAACTAGAACAATTAAATAACCCCATCATTTCATCTGGAGAAGAAAAATCTGATAATCAAAAACACCACAAAATAGACGATTTTCAGAGAAAATATTGTATTTGGAAGCCAAAAAACCATGAACTTTAAACTAGGGCTGCACAATTAATCACAATCTAATCTAACTCACAATTTTAATAGACGCATTTAGCGAATTACAAAGGCTACACTTTTTGATGTACTTTCATTGACTGTATTTCCTCCACAAAAACAAAATATTCTGTTTTATTCTGTACTGCTCACCCTGTTTAGATTTGTACGAACATGTCCTGAAACATTTATTAGTAGAGTCAGTTCATAGACCTAGGTCAGTCTTTTTGTCAATGCTCCTGGACATGTTTAAAATGTTAACTTTGAACTGAAGCCTATTATTGCCCATAAATCGCAAATCTAATCACAATTGCAATACAAGGGTGAGAAAAATCTCAATTAGTTATTTTTCTCATATTCCTCTCTTTTTTCTCAAGTCATGCAGTCTTGATTTAAAATTACTCTTCGATCTTTAACATTTTCTCTTTCACTTTTCTTTATGCCACATTAGTTTGTCCTCTTAGTTTGTCAAACCTGCACAGAGTGAACAATCAGAAAGAAATCAGAGGGTTATTACTCACATCCACATCAGATACATGTAACACTTTACCTGACATTTAATTGAATAATCACAACTAATCGATTACGATAAATGTACTTCACCATGATCCTCAAACGGCTTCACTTCAACTTCATCTGGGTCGAATTTAATAAAAATCTTTTCATTATGTGACTTTTGCAAACTAACAGATTAATTGAAAGAATAATCGCTGGACTAATAGAATTGCAAAATTATGATGTTATTGCATCCATTTGTGTAATCTGCTCTGTAGAAATCACATAAGGATCAGATTTTTGGTGCATGTTAACATAGCCACATTCTTGAGATCCTTCAATTTTGAGTTGTACTTCTACATTACTTATTATTTCGCCCCTCAGCAGTGCGCGCTCAGTGCATTACAGAAGAACTGAACGTTGTCCTTGGCTGAAAGTAGTCACGATGCATGGACACATATGATCTGCCATCACTAACAATGACAAACAATAGAGATGTGGCAGGCGTAGCACACTGTCTCACACCACGAGTCGTTTTTGAAATGCTAAGTATCTGTCCACACATATAAGCACACAACACATGTATCTATGTCCATGTGATTGTATGAGAATAGCCAGCCACATTCAGCTGCACGTCACATACGATCCAGTCCCGGTGCAACAAAGGCGGCATCCAAGGTGGAGTCCACGACAAACTCAATTAGTGAGAGCGCATTTCTTCCAGCATAGTTCCCATACACCTTCTTCAACACAAGTGTGCTTATTTAAATGTCAACCATAATTAAATGAACGGACGACGACTTATCTGAACACAGTTAGCATAACAAGAAGGATGGGCCCCTTATTATTTCATATCCTTGTGCTCCTTCTCCCAGTGGCGGTTCTTTTTTCTATTTACAAAACATTTCTCTGTCCTTGCCGTTCTTCCATAGCTTTCAGTGCACTACATCATTATAGACCCTTTGAAATGCTACGTCATCACAGTATTCACAATCCCAGAATGGATGCAACTGGAGGAAAAAAGTGAAGTACAACATAAAATATTTTAAATTACTGAGTAATAGCTGATCTAGATGCTGATGATTAAATGTCTTTACAACACAAAATGAGCGACAATTCTGAATTTCCAGAGTAGAGATGTCAGTTGGTTTTATTTTCTATAACAAAGAAAGAAAAACATACCATTGTTTAGCCATAAAATGGTATTTGAGCTTAAGAAAAAGTATAAACTGTGGTAACATGTGTCATATATCTGTAGACAAAATGAAAAACTCCTGTGGGATCAACATTTCTACAATAATTTTTTCCAGTAAAACATAGAAATCTGGATTTTGCTAACAGTCTGTCATAATCTTGTATGAAATAAACAAATAATGTAAAATACAACTTTAAATGGGCTCTGATATCACTCACATGTCTCTGAGTGTTTATCAAAACCACCATGATATTTCATATTTTGTGATGCTCTGAGGTTAATCCCATTCAAATCACACCTTCTGTTCCATTTCACTCTGGTATTTAGAATGTTTTTGTTTACAAACTTTTTAAGGACTTATATTTACCAAGATATTACATTTTTCTTCGTGGAATAATCGTTTGTCAGCTATGATTGGATGTAGATTTGTAAGCGCAGTTAATATACAGCATTACGATCTGAATGAAAGTAGTTTGACTATTACTTGCATTGGAGTGCCATTACTCCTCTGGAACATGAAGGTGTCGCTGTCAAAGCGATTAGGCCTCTCTATGTCATAATGAGAAGCCCGGCATTCAGCAACACGATATGACCTTAGCTCTGGCTGCTTATGAAGACATGTGATGGAAACTTAACCATGCTAATTCCCCATCCATCCTGTTTCCTGGCTCTCACTTAGCACCATACATCTACACATCCAATTATATTTTTGTCCTAACATGTAACATATCCCGAAACCATCTTAAATCTAGCACAAGTATTTTCTGATTTGAGGCCATACTTTATATGTCTCACTGGAGCGATTCAGTTTAAGTGCTGATCTCAAGGGCCCCGTTCTTCCACATGGGACTCAGCGCCCCACCATAAAGTGTTTTAGGCCGCACACAGAACACTTGAGGAAACATACAGAGTAGACCATATTTTATAAGTCAACCAGCACACCCTGAGCTTGACATAAGAAGTGCTTCCCTGCTGCAATGAACCCAAAAACCCCCAACCACAACTTTGCACATTGTGAATATATTCAGGCGAGAGCATAATAGGAGGAAGACTATCCTTTCGCTGTTTTTCTTTGCTACTGTAGGTGTTGGCAGGGATCCTCTCAGTCTTGTAGCAGCACAAAGCCTCGGGCAGACACTTGCCGAGTTGAAGCCCTGAAGGCATCCAAAGAATCTTCTATAACAAAATGTACAGAAACCAGCGGCTAACAGTGACTAATGTCATCAAAGCACAGCGCTGTCCTGGAATACAGCCGTAAATGAAGACACACACATGCATGAGCGCGCACATGCGAGGCTGTGCCCGCTGCTGTTTGTACAGCCCAGTCAAAGGAGCACTGGGGACAAGCAGTGAGAGGCAGAAATGCACTTGAATGCTGTAGAACAAAGGAGTTAAAAAGAGGACCAGTACCCACAGGAGCTTTCTTAAGCATCTTTGCCAAGTAGTCATGGTGTCCATCGACAGCCCCCCTAACGGGCCCCACCCCTGGCACTCATGCATAAAACATGTCTCCTCTAAGAGGCCCACACCCCTGCTCCTATCGACTACACATCCAAAGAGACAATTGAAAAAAATAACAATGGGCTTACTTATGCAGATAAACACATAGAGGCCGCTGAAGTTGTAATGCAGCATGTAAAGGAAAATAGCTTTTAGTAATCTGCATTGTGCACCTGCTTTTTACTGTTAAGGGGTTAGAGGGTTTACAGTGATGGCCAGAGCTCATGCACATACAAACACATTCAAAGAGCTGCTTCAACAGAAACATGGCTCTAAATCGATGCAGCGTGCTGCTGTGGAGAAGGCGGACACACATGAGGCTCTATCACTCATCCACACAGCCACTGCAACACTGCTTTCCTATTGTTTTTTATTCTTCCTTTGCGAGCCGTTGACAGACAATCACACATGATTAAAGACTGTCCACTAGCAGCAGGACCCTGCTGGCTTAAATGGAGCAGGTCTAATTACTGCAATAAGGGAGCGAAAGGCTGGGGTGCATACTAAAAAGAAATCCATACACAAGTGCACAGCGAGGAGATGGCTGTGCAGCACATGTTTGATGCTTCCTCAGTGACAAGCACAAAAGAAGAATGAGCGATGTAGTAATATGAGGGAAGGTCAGAGACAGTCAATGTGCTGCGTGGTGATTTAGACAGAGAGCGCCGCTGTAAATCAGACACAACTCTGGGCATTTAATAAGAGCCAACAAGTGAGATGCACTTCCCATTATGTGCAACCAAAAACACTGACAAAACAACTACCGCACTCATACTGTACACAGGCATGTCTCGCCCTGGAAACACAAAGCCAAAGGCTGAAATATTAATGCGGGTACACATTTACAATTACTGATTATTGGATTTGAGGCCAGTCAATATTGATGAATCTTCCCATCCTTCAATTCCACACCACTGCTCATGTATAACAGAGCTCTTCTTCAATCTCAGCCGCTCACTTGGATCTAATGAAGAAGTGTAGATTATAGTGTGATTATGTGAATGACCCTTGCGGAATTATTTTTTTGCCTAATAGCTGCAAAGTAATGATCCTTTTCTTTATAGCTTTGTTAAATACACTCCCCCACACACACATGGAACTGGGAATAATTAACATTCAAGATAATGTCTGTGACAACTGTGCCTCGTCAGATGAAACCTGTCGAGTGGAGAGTACCTTTTTTATTTTCCTCCTCAAAGTGCACTCACACGCTTATGTTGTTCTGCGCTGTGGATGATTCATTGATATGACAGAGGTAATGATGCCAGGAGATGGGCCACACATCCCGCAGCACCATTCAAACCTGCTGCTATTGCGGATAGCTCCAGTAGCTCCCTCCCGCACTCCGAGGACACTACTCGCCCCCTAAACCCACCCCCCAAGTGCGTTTCAACCGTTTTCTCTTTTTACCCCTTAGGTCCCGCCCTCCTTTGAGCCCTCTCAAGCTTGTGACATCATTAAGCACATGTTGTTCAAACAGCGGTGATGATTGCCGAGACCACCCCACCCCCAGCTCCCTTCCACCTTCCCCTGTGTCGCGGTAAACCAGTAAAATAGAGATAGCGGCCCATAAATAATAAAGATCCGCGTCTTGATGCTATATGCTGTTCCAGCGTGAAGAGCGCGCACTTCAACAGGCTTTAAACAGGCATCACCCTAAAATAGCAAGCTCGGTACCGGGACCCTTGAGATGGCATTTTAATGCAGATGTGATATTTTATTGGCTCCTTGCTTGCCTCTTCTCCCCCCACCACCACCAACCTCTTTATACCCCCCACTCAACCAGCCCATATCCAAGCCATGGGCACTTGTGTGATCAATCTCCTGCTTGGTGGTGCGTGATGCTTATTACCTACGGAAAGAGAAGGGCTTCAAATGCATACGGTCGGCTCTGCCTTTCCCTCAACGCTCCCGTTCGCCTCTTTTAATGCTTCTCCACATCAACACCTCACTGTGTCACTGCCGTAGCACCGCTGGGGAGACGCACATCTGGGGCACAGGGCTCAGGTGGCTGACGCACGCATGGAAATAAGGACAGTATGGGACTCGTCAACCAGCTCCTCTGATCATTTAAATTGAAAGATGCACAGCCAATATTCAGGGTATAATAGGGTCTATATAGAAATACTTTTAAGAGCATGCACTATCAAACATATACAGTCCCACAAGGCCAAAACCCTTTTCAGTGAGTCCAACAGGCCGATGCTGACTGGAGTGCATTCTTTGCCAGGAGCAACAGTATAGAAGCAGAGCCATTACTGAACTGCCCAATAACACATCAAGGTCTTTGGGCAAAACAGATAACACAAACAAAACACAGATAAGAATGGTGATATGGATTATTTACGGTATGCTGTGTGTCAAAAAATCTTTATTTTTAATGGACTGAAAGATAGGTGTAAAGAGCACAAAGGATCAGCATTTGCAAAACACAATAACTCACTGAGCTCAACATTTCTAAAACATTCAAAAGTTCAGTGTGACTTTTTTACAATTTATTGCATATTTCTTCTGCAGTCGTACAATTCAATGCCACGAGCTATATTTTCACACGGCCTTCCACAAGTGAGAGATCTGCCTTTAGTATCTGAATCAATAAAAGTTTGCGATCTACACGACTGCCTGATGTGAGTTTAAAAATAACACGTTGTGAAGAAGAGTGCTCCATAAGACATTATTCTGATGCATATTTCATGTATTCTCAGAAATGGTATTCACAAACTCGCCGCCCTGGACCCACACGTCACTGCAGTGATCTTTCAGCGTTGTAACAAATGGCATATTATACCACACAGATCAGCTAAATGTCAACCAAAGGACACGGACAATCTGTTGACTTCAATTAATGCCTTGGTTCTTCTTTTGAATATATTTCCACTGTTTTTCCAAATCCTCCCTGCCCTTTGGCCCAGAATGATGATTTCACTTTCCCATTAAGACAATTTCACAAGCCTGTTGGTATAATAGGGTATTTTGTTCAGGCTCGTTTGCATTAGGCTTTCTGGCAGTGAGGCTGTCCTTTGTCTATCGAGTTGATCAATACGAGAGAGACTGTGCACTAAGTTAAATATAGGAAGATTGATGGCTGCTGTTAGGGCGCACAGTCAAGGCAAAGTGAAGCAACAAGGCTAAAATGGGCTCTGAGTAGGGCTGGGCGATATGGTGATAAAAATCGAATCGTGAGCTTGTCCCTGTGGCAATCTGTTATTTTGGTGAAATCGTCGTATTCGCTTTTTGTCTCTTTAATGCAGCTGTCTGTTCAAACACACGTTTTCTCCTGTTGTTTAGCTTCTGGAGCCTCTGAGCAGATGACTTTATTTACCTCTTAAAGACTAGGGCTGCACAATTAAACCAAATTGACACAAAATCGCAATTCTAATGGATGCAATTAGCAAATCTAGTGCAATGATTTCTTCCAAAAACAACAAAATGTCTTGCTTTGATTTGAATAAAAACTGCTAACACTGTAGTTTGATTTGTATAAACGACAAAAGCACAATAAAAATGCATTGAAAAGTGACAAAACCTCACCCAAAAACAACAAACGCAACCAAAAAGTGTCTAAAACGCAACTAAAAACCACAAAGACCCGACTAACAGTGACAAAGACGTGTTTAAATACAACAGACACAGCTGGACGAGACAAAAACGCGACTAAAAGTGACAAAATCGTGTATAAAATGTGAATTTGAACAGAATTCTATCAGTTGGAAATCTAATCGCAATCGCACTGGTCAGAAAAATCACAATTATAGATATTTTTCCTAAATTTTGTAGACGAATTGTGATAAAATCGAAATCATGATCTGGCCCCAAGAAAATCGTGCACTTTTTTTTTTTTTTGCCATATCGCACAGCCCTAGCTCTGAGTACAGCAGCGTCAGGCTAGCTTTGTGTTGGTGTCACTATACTTCCTGTCTCTTTGGGGTTTATAGCAGAGTCACTAAAATGAATAAATCCTTATCAAGCAGTGAACAGTGAGCTGCGGTGGATGTCACTGACAACATGTTAAAGACAAATGAGATGAAAACTTCAACAGGCGCTTTTGTGGATAAATGAAGGTGTCTGCGGGTCAAGACCGAGACAGTCCCAGTTTTGAGCCCTGTGTCCCATGTCCTGGAAGATGTGTCCAAAATCATTTATTTGTCCCAGTTTTATACAAGTCATGTCCCAGTTGTCCCTATTTTTGACCAATTTGACACCTGCCAACAATAAAGAGAGGAATAAATTGCCAAAGAGAGAATTGTTCTCGAAAATGACCAGAACACAAAAAATCAGAGCGCTCTAAACAGCAGTTTCTCATATTTTACTGTTTACTGAAGTCGCGAATGAGCCGTGAATGGACCAAGTGTATAATAATGTACTTAATTATCTGCTCTTTTTATAATTTTACTGTAACTCCCCACTCCATCCCGGGTGTGTCCTAGTTTTTACTCTTGAAAATCTGGTCCCCCTAGTCAAAGCTAACACCAGTGCTAAATTTGAGGCATAATAATAATGAGTATGCTTTTTTTTTTTTTTGTACATTTATTTCTTTGCAACGACAGTAAATAAAAGTGTCCCTTTGAGCAACATTAAAAGCATTATTTCCCAACTGTCAAAGCATTCATAGAAAACAAGGTTGTTTTTAATTTTAATTGGTTACTCGAGAAGCTACAAGTTGACGATCAGCTCGCGGCAAAGATTTAGACATACCTGGGCGTGCTTCTAATTATAAAGACATTTTGAAAAGTAATTGCTTTTATAAAATATCGCTTGAGGCTGTAGTCAATAGAAACAAATCGCCCTCTTTTGTAGTATTCTGAATCTTACAATCTCAAAATAGGCCCTTAAGAGCCATTCAGTTTGTATTGAGCTTGTAGCTTGCCATACAAATCACACTGCTTGCTAAAACATCAGGGCTAATTTGCTGAATTAATTTGGATTATACACATTCTGCATATTAACAGTCTAGTTAGCATACACTGGAATCTGAGAGAGCCGGAGTATTCTTTCTGGCATCTGGCTGAAAAACTATTTCCAATCATGTTTAAGAATGTCAAGATCTTTCAGTTGTGATTATTCAGGTCACAATATAATCGTAAGAACTACAAAGTAATAATTGTGACCAGTTAAGAAGCAAAATTTAGTATTTTAATTCAATCTGTAGCTCAAAAAAGCATCTAAATGTAAAAGCATTTATTATCTGTCTGCTTTTGTCACATTAAAGAGAAAAGCGACACGCACATCCAATCTAAAATAAGTGTGTCAGATCAAAAAAAGGTAGTGCAAGAATGATGAAAAAGTGGATCTGCACAACTGTACAGCTCTTAAAAGGGTATATTAAATGCTCACCATCAAGCATATAATAACATTTTTTGGAACTATAAACTTTTTTGTCCATTCTCACACCGTTTTTGTCACGTTAACTTTATTTTGTCACTAAGTAAGTTTGAGTTTGTAGGTCATAGTCCTGTCATGATGATTACTATACTATATATATATACTATTTCCATAAATGACATACGGAACAATAATTTTTGGGGCTCAATATTTAGTGTCTGTATTTTCTTTGCATTAGTAAGGAACTTTTTTAGTAAGGAATTTTTCTGTGCAACAATAAGACTTGAGCAGTAGATAGTTGAATAAATAAGTAGTTTGGTGCATCATAGATACAAACTTCGTGCTAAATAGTTTCATTCTGCTAATGTTTTTTTTTTAACAAAATTGTGTAACAAAATAGTTTTTCTGGGTTAAACTAATTTGTGTCAGTGGTGTAATTTAGTTTCTATATTATCGTTTATCGTCTATATTTTCTTGAGTAATATATGTTATTGTGAGAGGCCTAGCTGCTCACAAACTTTGGGAAAAGTGGCAAGAGAATAAAAGAAAATTAAAGATTTCACTGTCGTTAGTCATAGTCTCAGTAATCGTGAATAATCATTGAATCGTGTTGAAATTTGATATTGTGACATCCATTCACAGATTATTTGTAAATCCTTGGCAGACAAAAAACGAACCTGGATAAATAGAAAAGAAAAATGCAATGTAGCTGCTGTGTTTTCCCTTTAGAGACTCCATATTTTAGTGCGCCTAACAAGCACACCGCTTTCTAAATGCATCCAATCTGACCAGCCAAATGAATTACACACACGTAAACACTGTTATTCCAACAATGTAGTTAGCCTACACTTTGGAGACATATGCAACAGCGCCCCCAAACGCCCCTCTCCACATCACTCCCACCCACTTACCCTCCCTCCTTCCTCGCCCGGGACCCCGCTCTGCTCCGGCCCCTGCGCCCCACATCTCGACACTAAGCCCCAGACAGTCACTTCAGCGCGCACACCCTAATTAAAGAGGGGGCTATTAAAGCACAACAGATGCTGAAAATTAAGGGATTATTTAAATCACTCACAGCCTGGGATTGTGGGTAAGATTAGTGAAAGTGTAAGATCATAGTGAGGACAAAGGAGATAAGACGTGCTAAAATAACAAGCGAATTAGACGGACAAAATTATGGTATACTAGTTTTATTTGGAATCAATTGTGAGTGTTAGGTTGTGTTTGCTAGATACTGTGACTGTTTAATGAGCAAAATTGCATTAGAGTGAGGACAAAACAGTAACAAAAGAGGGATTTGATGTGCCAGAAAAAAAATCTTTTATGTAACATACAATAGAGGAAGAAGCTCAATTTAGTTAAAGTAAAGTTAAAGTACAGATACATGTGATAAATCTACTCAAATAAAAGTAAAAGTAGCACAGAATTTAATTCATTCATTCATTTTCTACTGCTTGTTCCTGTTAGGGGTCACGGGTGACTGGAGCCTACCCCAGTGACTTAGGGCCTTTAATTTAATTATTTAAATTTAATTAAAGAGTAAAAAGAAGTATTACACGCAGATCAAGCATTAATGTGGTGATTTTGATCAAGAATTGTGATGATCTTGTAGCAAGTTAATGTATGTTTTTTTGTTTACTCAAAGCTGGGGCTTGAACTCAAAAACCTTTAAGCAGGACTTCACAGTGAACGTGCTGAAAATACCAACCGAAACCATTAAAAAAATCTACTTTTCAGTTAATTTTCACATTTTTAGGGCTGCAACTAACGTCAGATAAAGTCTGACAAGTATTTTTTACATTAATTGATTAGTTTAGAATGCGAAAGTTATGAGAATATGATATTTTTACACAATTTGATCAAAATAAAGCTAAGGTGACACCACATGAGGACGTCCTGCGTTTATCAAAAACATAAAATTTCCCGTCTTTTCCAAGGAAATTTTGCTTTGTCTGAATCGAAAAACTCTTGGTACATAGCATGTTTTGGAGTCTGTGTAAACTTTTTAAGTTGTTTTAGCCCAAAAAACAAAAAACTGCACTGAAATGTAGTGAAGGAAAGGAAAAAGTATCCACTGAAAGTTTACAAATACCTAAAAAATTAACTAGAGTACAGTACTTTTACTTTCGTACTTCGTCACTTTCCACCATTGGTACCATAGCATTAAAAGTGGATTCATTAAACAACTTCAAACATTCACAAACAATATCCAGAGCAACGTCTTTACCACATGACCCAGCGGAGCCCTCTTTTCTTTACCTTTTAGGACAGAAGGTTTTCTAAACGTCGGATCCTTGCTCCGTGAAGAGACACAGATGTCTTTCTTTTGGACAGCAGGTGTGCCTTGGGTTTTAAGTGCTTTAAGGACCATTCTATGCTTTTGTCTCCAGCATGCTCACATATCCAGCCCTTTGGCCCATCGTGGTCTCACGAGGGTTCATCCTGTGCAAGAACACACCCAAAGGACAACACACAAGGCCAGAGCGCTGTACGCTAATGTTATCCTTCAAAACCATTAAGATAAACCGCACAGACCACACACAAACAACCACGAGCTCAATGTAAGGCTGTTAGTAGTGCGTGCTTGTGGTCCTGCTGCTAAAATATTGGAATTCAACCAAAACTGAGCCCACTCTGCCAAAGCCCTGTTGCACTAAAGTCATTAACATTGAAGGGTGAAAGGAGCTACTTCATCATTCTTCATGTAACATTTGCAACTTTACAATGAGCAAGCATTAGTCAATGATCTCCAAAACACCTGCAAGAGTCGACAAGCTAATATTTGTCCCATGCGCGGGAAAATGGAGGATGTTGCATTTGTACAGAGTGTAACCAAACAATTCCATATCAGTATTAGAGATACTAGAGAGAAAATATGGATAATATGGCAACTGTTATTTTGGAGATATGCTAATCCAGTATCAAGTACATTGGCAATAAGTAAAATGATTTAAAATGACCTCAAGTGACAAAGGAACATCTAGTGTAATCTTCCAAACAAGGGAATAATTGAACCTTAACCAAGACATTTATAGGCACATCTTAACATATTCCTGATGCATTGTTAAAATATTGTTCGAATAGCATTGAGATAAAGAAAGAAAAGATTGAGAGGAAAAAAACTACTGTACTTTCAGCCAGCCTTAGACTCAATATAAGGAAAAACTGTGTTAGAAAGGGCATAGTACTATGGTTTAAAAGCTTAAACGAGTAAGTTTGAGATGAAAAACGTTACCAAAAACTGTGATAATTAGTGCTACTCTATGCACTAGAGGTGGGCAATACATTCAATTTCAGATAATATTATGAATGTTGTTTGGAAGATATGCAGAATTTGAATATTGTGTTTATTGTTTATAGGAACAAATGTTTCAAAAGGTGATTTAGAAAAGAAGACAATGATAGGAGGTGATATTTCTACTCTTTTGAGACAGACATTTCACATTTGTTTGATAATTAAACGTCAACGTCTACATTCAAAGACATGTTTTAACACATTTTTGTGTTGACATGCAGTAATATCAACTGAATTTCATTATCAGGACACTGCAATATCAATTTTTGTCAATATCGCACAGCTCTAGTCTGCTCCTGCTTAATAGAAAACTAAAACTATGAAGATTCAAAACAATAAACACTTAATAATTTCACCAGGTATAATTATTTCACATTGAACAATTGTCTTTAAATGAAAAAATGTAATCGTGAGGAAAGATATTACTCTCACAAACCGTTCGTAGTCGTGACTCCAGTGTTTATGAGGTTTCTGACATCTTTCATTTTCTCACCTGCGACTCTCTCACCACCCACAACGCTCCGGTTGCCCAGGAGTAAGAAATCTAATTAATATCAAAAATTCCTCTGCATGCATTTTCTGTAGCATTCAAATGAGTCGCTGTTTCCATTACATTACACGAGCTTATATCAACCTAAATGATGTTCCTTCACTGTAAAGACATAGACAAACCTCCCGCCATGCCACTTCTTCCTGAAATATATATGAATGCTCAGCGACATCTGGGGTTAAATCAAAACATGTATATTCAAATGGAAATGCTATTAAATACTTGTCGTACAGGTCTCCGCCTCTTGTTTTGTTAGCGCTGAACTAACAGAGGCCCGCAGACAGCAGTGACACTGAAAAACAACCGCGACGGACATTTGGCATCACAATTCTGCCCATTTCTCCGCACATTACTTCCCCCTCATTAACGGACAACTGTTTGGAAGAGGCCGCTTTAAGGACCTCGTAAAAGTCAGTATTTTAGCATGTTTTCTGGGTGAAATTTTGCGCAAAGAAAGACACACATTTGAAGTATGTTTGCATCCTCCAACCGTCTTGAAGGTTGTCTGGAGTTTGACTTTGACCGTGGCTCGAAGCAGGTTTGGGGAGATCCCAGACGAGATGGATGACCCCACATCTGGCACTCCCATGGGACGAGTGAAAGCCGCGAGGCGGGGCGGGACGGTGCGCTCCAGTGCACCTCACAGCACCCAGAAAACAGGACGCTCCAAATGTCCCAAACGGCTGTGTAAATCTCTGCTCAGTCTGGGCCACATGTGAGCGGAGAGAGGGTGGTCCTCAGCTGAGACAGACGGGAGCTCGAGTCCTGGTCTGGGACAAAACCCGGACTCAAGTCAAGGTCAAGTTACAGTTTGAGTTGACCTTGGAACAGACCTAAAAACAATACTACTTATTTACAACACTGGACTGGTAATATGACAAAGCTGTAGTCCATCTTGAATTTCAAGGCAGGTGGTTGTTGAAATATGTAACGGATCTCAAAACTCAGTGTTACTTTCTGTAGCAAGCGTACGCACAGAGGCTGGTGAAGTGGGGTTTCAGTGATCTGCTCCCTCTGGAAATTAAAAGAACTGAATTCAATATGTCAGTTTAAATCTATGTGAAAGGTTTGGAAAATGAGATCTGTGGTTTGCAACACATTTTTGATGTAGTTCAATAAAGGTTTAACTTGTTGTTTTTTTGCTTATTTTAAAAGTAAAGTAAAAAGTAAACTGCTGCTTGAAAAACTGACTCAGGCAAAAGTAAATTATTATTAGCATTTTTAGTTTTGAGTAGTAGACTATACAGTTGCTATAATAATGCTGCCAAGTGCTGTGTTTGGTAAAGTATAGCAGGTCTGCAGTTCATTCTTAGAGGCTGAAAAACATGTAAACTTGTAAGTTTGTATTGAAAATGTCAAAAATCTTTCAAAAATGTTCAAAGTAATCTTAGGCGATAATGGAAAAAATGTATATGTTGATATTTTGGAAGTATCCCATTAACAAGATTCAGATGAAAGTTTTTCAATCCAGAAGGAAAGAACATTTCTTGAAATTTAAATCAGACAATCATGAAATGGCTGCATTACTCACAATGGTGTAGTAATATCACTTTATACACTTATTTGGAAGTTTACAACAAATGTTTACTTCATTTTCATGCTTTCTTCATTTTAATTTTCAATATTTTCTATATTCAAATTGTTTAGTATTATTTCCAAAACAGCATTCCCAATGTTATCCACATTTCAATAATCTGCCAACCTCTAGTTCAGAACCAAATACAGTACAGAAAGTACAAGTTTAGTGCAGTCTGCCAGAGTCACTTCACATGTTAAGACATCCAGGAGGTCAGACAGGTCACCCAAAGACACGCTGTTTCAAATTCTTTTCACCTTTTCACAGATTTACAGTGCATTCATGGCTGACATTATTATGCATGTTGTGTCAAACTTTGGCCTCAAACAGCTGGATGTATGTTTGATTTACATACAGCGCTGTGCCACGCATAAATCTATTGTGAGAAAACCTGAATGGACTATAATTACAATTTTATACAACCCCATGTCTATTGAATCAAACACAGCAGCACAGTCCCATTTGCTGGTTCTCAAATGTTGGCAGTAAATGCAGATAGCGATCTCCACTGAAAAGCACTGTTCTCTGCTTATCCGTTTCAAGCAGGCCAACTGTCATTTTAGCCTGCTTTCCCTGGTCCCTCTTTGTCCTCTGGCCCCTGCACCCGGATCCTAATCTGAAATAAGAACGAGCTGTCAATTACTGCCTTTAAAATGAAAATGTTTCCATTAGAGCAGAGTGTCTTTTACAAAAGACCAGAAAAGACTAGCAAATGGAAACTGTGGACCATTACACCTGCCCTCTACTTCTGCAGGCACACATCAATACTGTGGACAAGATAAATTATTTTATTATTCAGAGAGCATAATGCATCTATAATATGGATTAGTACAAAACCATCTTTGAAAATGTATCCTGGTCTGAACTAAATCTATATCCGGCGGCTTAATAAATCATCGTAAAATACAATATTTTGGAAAAAGTCAATGTTTTGTCCAAAGGAAAGTGAAACTCATTCATTATGTAGATTCAGTTCACCGTGTACTGCAGTAATAAAATGACAATAGCACAGCACTAAGTCAAATTCAACAACGCAAAAAACTACATTACATAATATTGCATCTTTAACAAAATAATAAAAACACACTTTGGCTCAAAGGGTTTGGACAACTTGAATCTGTTCTAATCATATAATTAATTTATGTCTTTTTTTTTTATTCCATATTTATATATCTATTTATCGATCTATCTATCGATCTATCTATCTATCTATCTATCTATCTATCTATCTATCTATCTATCTATCTATCTATCTATCTATCTGCAGTTTAAGGCAGTAGCAACCCAGCTCCAGTGGTGATTGTGGTTCCTTTTTTAAACCTAGCTTACATATCCTATAGAGGGCTTAAATAATCTATTTAAAGAGGAGTAAAAAGCCTGCAGTGCATTATATCTTAGTCTTAAATTGAACAAGTATATTATATTTCACAATATTCAGATTAATAACATGCTTCCCCTGAATACCTTACCGTAAAGCAAACACATCTCACAGTTAAGTGAGACGACTGTGGTCATTGAGGTACACTGCACGTTAAATTGGATGGAGCTTAATTCATTTTTTAAAGAAATGATCCATGCCACTCGGAGAGCAGTCACCAGTCAAACACGTGGACACACTTATCCACACTCCACAGCTCAAACATGGCACAGGTATGGACCGCCGCACCGACACCACTGACATGCACAAAAATGAGTTTCGCTCCATCCCATCCACCACACGGAGGATCACTCAGGGCCCTCTCTGCCCCATCAGCTCCTCTGACAGCAGTAATGAGTTTCTTCTCTGTGCAAGCCAACTGGCACCCACTCAAGGGAATTTTTCAGCCTGAATTGCGGCCATTAATCACAATCCCGGGCAACGCGGTGCCATCACATGTGTGGCAAACAGACATTGGTTCGCGGGGGGCAATGGGGACAGTAGCATAGCGAAAGAGGAGAGTAAGTATACACCGTGTACTGACGAGGCAGGTCTGTGAAGAACCATAAAAATGCAATAAGGCTTAATAAAGCTTCTTACTGCGGTTACTGTAGGGCTGGGATCACCGTGCAGAGGAGCAGAAAGGGAAGACTGCAGCAGATGCTCTAATCTGTAAATATGAGCTTAGTTAGTGTGAAGAGAGCGGCTGTGGCATCAATCACCAGCAATGAGATTGAGATGTGGCTGCCAAGAGAAGCAGCATCATGAAATTTAACACACTGTCCAGATTTAATTTCGATTTGTGCTTGAAAATAGCATTCAACATTGGTTTTAACAATGTACTAAAATCATCAACCCATGAAACTGTTACATCATTTCTTACGCACACATTTGACAACGCTGAGTATGAGAGGTATGTTTCTTCTACAACTGACAGACAAAAAGAAAAGATAACTAGAAATTATATACTACATATGTACTTGTTTTTCTAAGTCACGATTGCGATGGATGTCAGAATTTAGATTTTTAGTGTGTATTATTGTGAGAAGAAACATCACAATTCTTGACACCATGATTAAACAACAGTAAAAGACTTGATTTTCTTTCATTCACACAGTCTAAAATTAAACAAATCACCATTCCTCTAGTTAAGTGACCAGCTTTATGAAATAAAACTGTTAGAGATCAAATGTAAAATCAATGTGCCAAAACCGACAGATAAAAATACTTTACATCTATTTATAGTACTGTTGAATAGAAGTCACATAATTTTGCTTCTAAAATGGTCACAATTTTATTTATTTTGTTATTATTGGTTATTGATTAACCAGTGATCTTGAAATCCTTAGCCACAATCAAATTCAATGGCTCTCAATATGAACCATCTAGCACTCTGACGACCTCAGGGACGGGCCTCCTGCCAGAGTCAGGACTAAACATGGACGGGCCTCCTGCTGGTGCCAGAGTCAAGCCTAAACATGGGGAAACAGTGTTTCAGTTTTATGTAGCTAAAATCTGGAACACTCTTCCTGAAGTCCAATCCAGGCTAAAAACAGTTCTGTTTAGCTCTGCATACGACTGAAAGATTTTATCTGCACTCTATTTTTTACAATGATTTTGTGTGTCTTAATTTGTTTAATGCAAATTTATTCTGTTGTGTAAAGCACTTTGAATTGCCTTGTGTAAGAATTGTGCTCTACAAATAAACTTGCCTTGCCTTAGGAATTTAAAACACCAATTCTGAACTAGGGCTGCACAATTAATCACAATCAAATCAAAATCACATTTTAAATGGGTGCAATTTGCAAATTACAAAGGCTACAATTTTTGAAGTGCCATAATTTCTTCTACAAACAACTAAATATTCTGTTTTATTCTTCATAAAAACTGCAAACTTTAGATCTATGAAAACATGTTCTGAAATACATGAGATTCTTTTATTAGTTTGTCAGTTTAAAGCCCTATTTCAGTCTTTTTGTCCTGTACATGTTTGAAATGGGAACTTAAACAGAATCCTATTATTAAAACAAATCGCAAATATAATCACAATCGCAATACTGGTCAGACAAATTGCAATTCGATATTCTTGCCTAATCTGCACAGCTATAACACAAAAGACCTGCACAAAACTATATTCAGAATCACTGGGAAAGTACCTAAGCATATTTAGCTTCTATTATGCCTCGTTCCAGTCTTGGTCTCAGACTTGATCTCAGACTTGGTTCTAGTGCTTCGTTTAGTTTGCCAAACAGACCCAATACAACAGTGACAAGATGACCATAGAAATGAGTAATGAAGTTATGAGAAAATTAACAGCTAAACAATACTGCAATGTCAAAGGGCAAAATCTGCCTTAATTCCAGACAGAACATTGTTTGGTGGACGTCCCATCTTTTGACAGCTGGAGCTCCTCTATTCTTTTCCTTGCTCATTCCCTCCATTGATGCAACCAGCTGACTGTGGTCACCAGGGATATTACTGCCCCTTACCCATCGACAGAGCCCCCCCTAAACACCCCGCCCTTTGCCCCAATCATGATAATATGCAGCATGCAGCAACCCCCATCCCTTTTGTAGGCCCATGTGCACACTGCCCGGCCACGCCCACCGATGTAGGAGCAAATAAAGCCACAGCAGGAGAAGATAGGGGAGGCCATGTCACAAGCACTTAGCGTTACATGACAGTGGGTGAGAAATGAAAGCCCTTTGTCTCAGCTGCCTTTACCTACACCGCACTGGAGGACAAAGAATGCAGTGTTTACTATAACTCATCAGATAACCAAACGCTATATAGGATTTGAGTAAACCGAGATAAACATCAGCTTGTGCTTCTGACAGGACAACAGAATATTAAGCGTATTTGGAGGTGACTTATTTGTTAAGGATAAAGATACACATTCAAAGATAACCAGCCAGTGCAAATATCTGGTATTTTGAAAAACATAATGTATATTTCCTATGAACGTCTAGATATGGTTAACTCAATGAAATATCACTACAGCGGAGGCTCGAACAGTAGGTCAATAAGTTACTTTTCTATGGTCCATTAAAATGCAGCCAGTTGCACAAAGCCAAAAGTCAAGATTTGTTTTAAATATTAACATCCTGGGTTAGCTGATGTACTTATTAGGTCAAGCAAGAGCCAGAAAGACCCGGTTTCCAAGCAGCACATGCATGATTTGTGGACTTGAACATTATTTTGGGAGGAATATAATAAGATGTTTTTCCAGGAGAGAACCAAGTATTGTGCATTATAGTTTCACACTTGGACATCAGCGTGAAAAATTCTAGTCATATTTCAGGATAGGTATAAAAAACACTGGAGTCTGAACAATTATATGTATATACTATCTCCAATATCACTAAATGAGCAATGTGGATCGCTATAAACAGAAATGTTAGAGTATAATTCTGCAGAAGAGGCAAATGTATTCAAAAATGGACTAAAGATGAACTGTTTCATAATAAAACTGCAGTAAAAAACATCATTAAGAGTTAAAACAATAATATAAAGAGCAATTTCTCTCCTTTTATCTGAAATTATAACATTTCTAACTCATTATCCAACAGAGTTCAACATTTTTAACACATTTGAAAGATTTTTACATTTCATTTTTCTATATATCATGAGTTCATTTGCACAAACAGATAAGTGCCATTTAAGAAAAGGAATCAAAGGCGTACTATATTTTTGTGTAGCAATGTTTTCAAAAGCAGAAGATTAGTATAATCTAAATATTATTCAGTCCCTTCTTGATGAAATTCAATCGACAAAAATCGGAAAAAAAACGGAAGATGGTAGATCAAAATGGTATATCTGTTTGCAACTGTACTCTTCCTATAGCATATACCTCAGAAATTGCAGTTGTTTTGTTATAGTACATTTCCTGGGTAGAAGTTACATTACACCCCTACCCTGTACTTTGAGTTAAATCGGCTCTAATCCTCTGCTCTCAGTCCAACCTGTAGTTCTCCTGTCAGTTCATCTCTTCTCTCTCTGCAGCGAGGGAGGAGCAGCACTACACACTGTCAGACACAAGCACATATCATACACTGCTCCAACCTGCCATCAGCCCACTAACCCTCTAAAACTGTCTCCCCGCTCACAAATAATGCCTACGCCGACAAATGGAGAGGCCTATTACACTACTCGCATCATGTTTCATCTTTTCACGCCCGGGCAATGAAATGGTACGCCTTATACGACTTACTAACACAAGCGCGTCCATAACAAAACACTCATAAAAGTGATACAAGACTGCGGCGAGACGGATGTTACAAATTCTTTATATGATTATCAAATAAACAGATCTTTGCGGCTTTGGGAAAAGGCAGTGAGAAGAACCAAAAGCACAACCGTTTAACTGTGCAGCCAATAATAAAGTGAATCAGACGAGTGCTTTGAAAGCTCTGTGCACCACATCAGGACATTTCAGGAAATTACAAGTAAATAGGTCAGGTACATATTACTTAACCTCATCAAAACCACACTGAGCTATGAAAGAGGTTCATGGTATTATAGACACTTTGAGGAGTGATGTGTTTTGAATAGCTGCAGTCACAGCCTGGTACTAATATTAACGCTCTATCACACTCATTTTAATGAAGTAGCAAAATAAAAACATGAATGTTTGCAGACAGTGCAGACAAATGGTTGTTGTTTATGTGTTCATTACATTTGACACCAGTAATCAGGGGAGTAGATGGGGGACAAGGCGGACCCCAGGGTCTCAGCGACCCAGAAATGGACCCTATTAATTTGTATTAGAGGGGGCCCATGTGAGGTTTCCTGCCCCAGGCCACCAAATTTCTGTTGACAGCCCTGTTAGTAATAGAAGTCAATATCTATCTTTTGGCTCCTTTTTTGAACTGCACTCACTTTAAGAAATACAACATTTTATTATTAAACTGTTGTGCCTCATTATATTTTTGGTCCATTATTGACCAGTGTAACGTGAGTGTTTGTGATGATGTTGGTGCTAATCATAGTACAACAGGTAGTAATGTTTTCTGACAAGGCTCTGGTGTTTGTGCCCTGATTTTTCTTAGATTGCAATGTTTGGTGGATAATGCTGACTGCTATTGAAAATGTAGAGCCAGCACATGAAACTGTGCTGGCAATCTGTTTACAATCCACTGTCACAATTCACTTCAGTAAACACAGAGTAAAGGCAGGACGAGGACAGATTAAAACCTATACTAAACCTTTGGCTGCGTGATATAGCAAAAACATACTCATTTTTTTTTCACTTAACTCAATTAAATTTTCATCATTTTTGATTCAATTAAAAATCACTTCCAAAATTGATCTCAAGAACATAATCGAGACAAACGTTTAATCTGTGCCGTTTAACACAAGAACCGCTCAATTTCTACCTTCGAAGTCTCAAGCTCAGCTCCAAACCACATGCTTTAATTGGCAGAGGATACACACAGTTGCAGGACAAACAGGACAAAAGACACTTTTCATTATAACCATAACGCAAAAGTCAAAACCAGACATAAAGCTACCTCTACAAACACTAAACCAAAACAAAACCAGGACTATTCTTGACAAAAAGCGCCAAATGTGTGTGCATTACCCATAGCGCAGTTTGAACCCTTGACTTTTACCATGCTTTCCCAAATGTCTTCTGTGAGATGTGTCGTGGGACATAGTAGCAGTTTCACCAGCGGCTTGTACAGCCGGTGACCGTGCGGGAGCTCAAGTCTGCGTCTGTCCAGGCTTATTTGATGTTAACCGTGGGTAATGTTCATGTTACAGTGATGAATTACGAGGCGCGGGTCATGGGAGCACTTTTTCTGGCAGGTTCTAATGGCAGAGGCGTGCTTCTTGGAGCCGAGCGAGTCCCGAGCCGCGGCGTCACTTTTCGCATTCGGTGCTGCCTGTCGAAAAGGCTGCCCTTGAAACAAAGCCTGGGGGGTCACGGGGTCAAAGCACAGCATCGGAATGGAATGTTCCTTCCTGGTTAAAGGTCCAGCCTCTAGAGCCAGAGAGGCCCAGAGATCACAAGAGACCACCGCCACATGCTCCACAGCTCTGCATAGCCCTGCCCCTGTGCGTTTAACCCGCCGCTTAGAGTTTACTTACTGTGCAGTGCCGTCCTCTTGCGCAAATGCTACGGGGTCAACTGAACTGGGGCCACGCGATTCATAACAGCTGATTTGAAATTGCAATTCAAATGGTCGTAATCAACAAATACTTAAGGTTGGGGCTGCAACAATTAATCGGCTAATTGTGACAAGTCGACTTTAAAAAATAATTGTAGTCATAATTTGATGATCGTGATCGTTATCTGGACTTTATAGACTAGAAAACACATATAAAAAAACTTTTACAGCAAAGACAATTGCATTACTGAATCAAATAGTCAAAAAATAATAATACAGCCTTCAGTCACCATATTTAAACTGTTATGTGGATGAAAATTTATGAAAATGTATTGAAAATGCTCAGTGTACAATAGAAATAATTGTTTGACTAGTTGACTAATAGAATAATCAATCGCTGACAAGTCGACTACTAAAATAATCATTAGTGACAGCCCTACTGTTATCATGTCCTCTGCAAACAACAAAATGATCTAATCTAATCCATTGAGAGAAACAGCAGTAGCTTAAACCTCTACAAGCATGTTCTGAAATGCATGTTAATTTATGCATTAGTTAGGGGGACCATATTTCAGTCTTTTCTCAAATGTGAGGCTCCTGGACATGTTGAAATTGAACAATAATAACAATAAATCACGATCGTAATGCTTGTCAGAAAAATGGCTAACCCATTGTGAGATTCATGTCATTCTAGAGCAATCACTATTTCAACGATGTCTCAAATGTTAACTCTTGTGCAATAAAATCATAAAATTACACAATTAGATATTTTTCTAAATTATCCAGCCCACTCTGGATATTCTGGTGAAGCACTTTGTGAGAGGATTCACAGTTGTAGCTGGGAGCACATGTTGGCACAGAGCAGTGACAAATGTGTTACTAGAGTCTCAGCCATTATGTGCATCCTGGCATAGAGTCAACAACCTCTTCTGCAGGGTCAACTCTACTCTTCCAAAGGGATTTTTCTTCATTAAGTGTTTTCAAATATGCTGAGCGGTCATGTTTCAAGAAGGTTATTAAAGCATTCATCACCTCGTGCTCTGCCACAAATACACCTTTCTAAAACCATTAAAGTCCCAAGTTTGTCTTTATGAATCTGACATAGGTTACAAGTGAAGATATAAGACGTTTTAGGAATCTCAGGTGGAGATTGCGCATAATGACAGAGTCTTAACATGCTTTCTGCCTTGGAGTCAACAACAGTTCTGTTAAAAGAATTTATTTTCCTGCTATAAGCTATACTACGTGCAGCTCATGTCACTTGATGCATATGAAAGGTTCTCATGTTTTTCTAATTATGACTTTGTTTGGTGTGATAGAACCTGTGGTAAATATTTATCATAGTTTTATATCAGTAGAGTGGCAGTTTGTGAAGTCAATTTGAAAAATAAAGGTTGAAAACTACAAGTGGAGCTTAGTACAATCAAAGAATCTCCCAGTGATCAAAAAGCAACATTCTATCAAAAATACATCTGGAATTGACTTTTTTTTGACAGTTTAAACAATAATTTACCAAAATAAAGGTGTCATCAGGTATTATTATTTGTCAAAACTATTGTGTAGTTTATGGATTTTGGCCTTGTTTACAGTTTGGTTCCTAGGCAACAGTTGTGGAATTATTTCTACCTGTGTCACATCAGCTGCTCATTATTAAACGTCAAACTGAGGAAATATATATTCAAAATGTTTAGAAAAATCTTAACTCTAATCATATCATATGCACTTTAAGTCCTCTTGGGTCGTGCTAGTGAAGTATTAAGTGACATTTTCATTCTCAAACCGTTGTACTTTTCCCCTTTCGTTGAACTCTTAAAATTTCCTTATAAGGATGATAGGTTCTTATTTGAATATTTGTTTTATTTTTAGAAATGTCACAGTTAGCAACGGCACAAGTTGCACAGGGCATTGTGACAATTGTGTCATAGCATTATGTGCATTTTGGCAGGGAGTCAACAAGACTGTCAGAGCTGTCGCCTCTCAAAGGGCATGTCCTCATTCAATGTTATAAATATATTCATAAACAATAAGGATCAAAAAGAGCACAGCAAAGTTGGCGAGCGTTTATTGTTGAATTCCTAGCACAGAGCACACCCCAAAACACTGCAGTTCAAGCTCAATATTGCAGCCTTAATGCAGTGTAATCTGAGCACAACACAATGGAACAAGTGGCTGTTTGTCCTGGTTTTGGTGACCAAATTGTTCAAATAGAATTGGAGTTGAGTTGGTATCCCTAACTATGGACATTGCACACAGGTTGTCAGGAGGAAATTGGCCTTCCGCGAGATGTTTTATCCAACACCAACAGCAACCTCTTCTAATTGGTTCCAGTGGAAGTTATTTCATCCCCAGAGGCTCCTCTCACATACACACCGTTAGGCCAATAACCTAAAACAGACAAGTTTCTATATGACAGCTACTGAAAAAAGTCACAATTAATTTAAACTTTTGTGTATTTTCATTAATTAATGATGTTGTAGATCTAATAGGATGTATACTCAATAGAGGAAAGCAGGCCTGGGAAGTGCTCGTTAGTCTTATGCTATCATGCATGACACTTAATCTAACTTCACCCAATACCGAGGTCCTCCCTTTATTTACATTTGAATTGTATTTACATATTTAACTGCAGGCAAAGTGCTATCCTGTAGTCACACACATGGCGTAGGGAAGCCTTGAAAAGAATCCGATTTGACAGAGATAAATTCCTGTCCTCCGTGAGCTACTCAAAATGTGCTTATTTGGCTCTTGTGCTGTAACTTGCTGCGTGGCGTGTTTGGAAAAGGGCAGGTTGTAGCTCTACCTTATTTCACTGTGAAAGCCAAGGTCACTGCCACTGCCCTGGGGCCAACCGACTGGGGGGAAGGGATGCAGGGGTCTCACCAAGAAAGAGTGCAGGGGGGTGGGGCGCTCACTGAGAGGAGTGTAAAACAAGGGGAGTGGTATTCTGCCCTAATGCACACAGAAGGGTCACCGCTTCCCAGATAAGCCTGGCTCTTCCATCGATGAGCCCCCGCGACCTGTGACCCCGGTATTTTTAAGTTAGCGCGAGGGATGGAACACATGCAGTCAGCGCCGACAGAAAACAGGGGCCCCCATTCGAACGAGACGCGCCGGTCAGGAAGAACAAACGCTACAGGCCGCAGTCACAAAACAGAGCCACCAGATTGTGTACATCCCCACAGCCCCAGCCTGTTCCCAGCCACTCCACCGGCCGCATTTCACCACTAACAATAGGCAGGGAGAGAGAGGGACCCCGGCGCATAAACACACACACACAGAGCAAAGAGAGGCGAGAGGTGGCTGGGGGCCCAACGGACCACTGCTGCCTGCCCATCACTGCCTGCTCTTTGTCTCTGACTCTTCTGCTTATTGGCCACCAGAGAAAGATTTCCTGATCCCTGCTTAAACAAAATGGAAAACTGGACACCCACACAGAGGCCCAGTGTGTGACTGGGAATAACTTTGCACAAGACAACATAATCCTAATTTTCATTTCTGCTCCGAATTGTGGCATACATGATCTACATATAAACATGTTTGTAATGACATTCCTAACCTTGAAAGATATAAAGTTAATTTGAAAGGTTTGTAGAGGTAAACAACGCAGCTTGTGCAGTATGACTGATAAATATGTTTTCATTATTATGCTGTAGGGTTGCACGAAGTATTGTTATTGTTATTTTAGATTATGTTTGGCCTCTGAACCAACAAACTAATGAAAGAATGTATTTCAGACCAAACAACAGGTTTGTCAAACAGGTTTTTTTTGTCGTTTATGGAGGACATTATGATACTTCAGAAACTGCAAATCCATTTAACATTGCCATTTCCATTCAATTGAGACTAATCTTGCACCCCTGCTATGCTGTGTTTATTATTTCTATTTTGATGTGGTAAATTAGTCTGCAAGTCTTTTTAGAGTATGTAATTTCTTTTCTAATAGTTTTGATTCCCAAATAAAAATGCTGCTGTTATTAAGGTAATATATCATGTATTCTGCGAACAACAAAACAGTTAACATAACTTTTATTGTATCACAGAGGGAAATTTGTCTTGGGGACGTAGAAAGGCCAGTGTAACGATGTTTAAACCTCTACAAACATGTTCTGAAATACATGTGATTGTTGTATTACTTTAGCAGTTCATATCGCAGTCTGTTCTCCAATGTTAATGCTCCTTGACATGTTGAAAATGAACACTAACCACAATAAATCGCAATCATAATGCTTTTAGGATCAATGCTCGTAATGCTCAGAACAGTGGCTAACCCTGGAGACTTCCACAAACATGTCCTAAAAGACTTATCGTTCTTGTATTAGTTAAGCGTCAATATTTCAGTAGTCTATCAATTATTTAAATCACAGAGCCATTCAGCAGAGCGCAAGGACACGAACCATACAACAGAAAATGAAATTAAATCTTAAGCATTTTATTATTATTATTTAACGATCAATGCAGAATGCCCATCAACAACTGCTCCAATCCAGCTGTTTCCATTGCTCTCCTTTCAACGTGTTCAACAGGAGAAGACAGGAAGTGGTGGATTTTTGGTGCATTTTTATTGGTGGACGGTGCGGACCCTGTAAACGTTTTTAACTGCACAATCTGGCCATAAAGGCTGTGTTAAGTTTAGTGAAGCGCGGTGACGGGGCAGCACCAAGCTCTGCAGCCAAGTCACAACATAAGCTCCTGCCATAGGAACACACAACATGAACACAAACATTCAAATCCCCCATGTTTCCATTGACCTTGAGCTTAACTTATACCCCGCAATACTTTATAGCCCATGTTGTATGTACACATTACTAATCCTCTATAAGAAGACGGGATAATTGCAATAGTAAAACATGCGACAAACTAAATACTTGGCACTTTGGATTTGTGTTAAGCAGCCTGGTTAATAGGAGAGTGAATTGTAAAGCCAGACTCCAGACTGGTCCGCCCCATCCCACCTTTGGTCGTGGCCTCTGCTCCGGCTCCTTTCACCTTTCCCCTCTATTACTGAAGAATTCCTCCCAGGAGCCCTAAAAGGAGGCACTAGGAATTTTTGGCCCCCTTTTCATTTGTTTGTTGGAGAATAGCTCGGGTGGTCCGGTGACATCCGGAGGACCAGCTCACTCTCAGGACTTCATTATTAAGACTTTACCCTACAAACTGTCCCTGTGTATTTTAAGAACACTCAATGTTAGCTGTGTTGTCAATTGATGGCAATGTTTGTGTTTAAGTATATGAATAATTTAGGGAGAATCATTACGTGCAACATAGAAGATGCTGACTCGACTCATATTGACAGTAGCTTCACGGAGAGCAGTTTGAATATCGGCCAGATGCCAGATGTTTGTTTTGGGCACATGTGTATGTTTCTGCCAGATAATGCAAACACCATATGTACTCATGTGCATGCTGGTTTAATGTGAGCGTGAAGTGCATATCTGAGTCAGACACACATGTAAACCTAATGCCACTTGTTATTCGTCACTATAAGACTTAAAACACAACAAAGCAGATTATGAGCATGTTTGGCATGAAAACTGTTGCCTGGAGGAACAGGGAAAACGCAGTCTGAGCAGTTGGATATTCTGAACCCAGCTGTTCCTCTTGCCTCGTCTCCTCAGCTCAGTTTAGCTGCTTGATTTGCCTCCGTTTTGCTATTTACACAACAGATATTTTTAGTATAATGGTGTCCGTTCTGGTTGGAGCTGTAGCATCCCCCTTATCTGAAGGGCTTTTGCTGAAGGCAGCTGCCTGTTGGAGCATGGCACATGGCTCATGTCCTGTCACCACAGCAAGGCCTGCAGCGTTGCACTTGATTTTATGATAAAGCAATGCAGTTAGAGTGAGATCAAAAGCAAACAGGAATCTTATACCTATCATGAGCATCAACAGTGCCGTCTATAGCTTGCTAATGTATGGTAATGCTATTATAAATTAATGAAGAGCCAGTTCATCCATCAGTTACTTATATAATGAGGACTCCACAGTGTGTCTGAATGGGGCTCCATTAAACAATGCTTTCTCCACTGAAAGCCATTGTGACAGTGTAATAAGAGTAATCAGTAATGTAAGACAAAAGGCCCACTATGAGCAGCCCCTCGATGCTTTTTCACGGCTTCAAGGTCAATTACATGTCAGCATCAGGATAAACAGATAGGCACGCACCACGTATCCACAGGAGACAGGCCATGTGCGCCGTTTGTCAAGGCAAATATGCAGAGCTTTCATTAGGGATTTCTCTGTGTTTATCCAGCTCCTTTTGAACCAGTACAAACAGTGGCAATGAGAAACAAGTCTCCTCTTTTTTGAAAATATGACTTAGATTAAAGTGTCTCTACCATTGTCCTTCAAAACAAAGCAGAACATGTGTCTGCATCATGTGTCAGTAACATGTGATGATTTGTTGGGCAGGTGCAGTAATTACAGCAGCTTCTCTGGGTCCTCAACATGAAAAATGTATATATTATGCATTTTAAAAAATAAACATCTTATATTGATCAACAGATGGTGACTCTGAGCACGCAGCAGGTAAAAAAAAACACAAATAAACACAAAAAATACATATGACTTTAGCTCTACGATTATTGGTACAAGACAAACATATTCCAAGGATTTCATGTGAACTCTGGGGATTAAAATGTAGAAATAAGATCTGATGTTGAAATGTCAGGTTGTATTAAGCGGAGGAGCAGGAGGAGTGGGTGGGGAACGTGCAAAGGGCGGGGCTTGGCTCGCAGACAAAGAGAGCCACAAGGAGATGTGAAGATGTGAGAGCACTGCCCAGGCAGTGGGTATGGCAGTGAGGCCATGAGGCTGGGGGTGGTCCCAGAGGGGTCACAGAGGGTAAAACACAACTACTGCTATGCAAATGTACAGTCTATGGATGGTACACAGTATAAATATGCAAAAAATCTCAATGCATGCTAGAGAAACATTAGGAGGAAATAGTTCTACTTCTTGATTGTATGTTTTCAATATCTGATGGCAGTTCTATTCCTTTAAAGAAATAGTTTAAAAGCATTGTATTTAGCTTTGGGTAATGATGTATGGATGGGCAATATATCGGTTCCGGTATCTGTATATTTGCCAGTATATTTGTGTGTGCATCAGATATGTCTTTTTAAACAAACTAATAAGCAAAAATGGAAATAGAAGCGCAATTAAGCTAAAAAATATGACTGTCTGTTTATACAATCATGCCCCAAATATTGTGGGCCTTGGTTTGGACCATCGCTAAACGTAAGCTTTATTGTCTCTTTAGGAAAATGTGTCTTCTGCCTTTGACCTGTCCCTCTAAAGGCAACCAGCCCATGGGGACCCATCTTCTGATCTTCAGCTGGACCTGGTCAGGGCTATAAATAGGAGGATTAACTTATTGTAGCATGTAATGCATTTAAACATATTTAAATAATCCCCATCAAATTGTCTCATGCATCAAATCGTTTCTCTGATTTTTCCAACACTAAATTGCCATCATGTGTGGCATATTATCTGTGTAAAGGGAGTGGGTTATGTCAGAAAGAATATCCAGCGCAAAAGCTATGCCAAAATAAATGTAAATGACTTCACACTAAAGGGCGCGTCCTATAATGGAACAGTTATGAAAAAGTCCTTTACCAAATAAAAAAAGCTTTCTTGAATCTCATTTTATGCTACAAAAGGCTGTCATTTCCATTAAGACCCGTGAGAAGAGTTAAATTCACGCAGGAGGGAGGCATGTGTTTATGGTCAGACATTTTTACTGGCATCCTCCATCTTCCTCCTGTTCCATCCCTTACAGCCCCCTGGGTCCCTCTATTTCATTAAAATCTCATTCAGAAGCTCGCCATTATAACACTGTACAATTTGCCGTGACAACATGAAGACCAAACAAGGAGGCAATCATCATTCATCAGCCTCCATACTGATAAAGAGGAAACGGCTGGACCGAGGCGCGCACAATACGCCCCGGGTACAGCGCAGTTGTTTCATTTACCTTTCTGAATCTCATTTTATCTCATGTTTGCAAATCTTTTATTTTAACTCTTCAAGGGGTCTCGGGGTCAATTGCTGTCTTCCTTTTATGAGCAGGGAAAAATAGATTATTTATTAACAAAGCATCAACTCTTTCCAATTAATTGCAGACAAAAAAGACAAAAGCAAGTCATTTCAATTGATCCTAAAAAGCTATTTTGTAACAGGGGGCCTTTGTGGAGCGTTGCTTGGTGACGCCGGTGTAGTGCACTGAGGGGGGAGGGGAGAGAGAGAGAGAGTCCTAGCTGGGTCCACAGTAGCCTTGTCATTCACCCGCATGATGAAAAGCTTCCTGAACCTAAGCTAATAAGGAGATTGGAGAGAAAGTGAGCAGGGGCAAGGGAAGAAAACACCAAAGAGATAATATTTAGTGGGGAAAAAAGAAAATTCTTGGACAAGCCAGTGATTTAGCAGGTCAACGGGGAGTCAAACACAACATTAGTGTCCAGTGGTGATGAGCTCACACAAATGCTATAAGCAAAAATTCAAAGTGAATTGGGTCTAATGAAGAATGAACAGAAAGGCATAACAGAGCAAAACTGAAATACAAAGAAATACAAATACCACATAAAAAAACCCCGACAAGCATTATCACAATCTTTTTAAGGAAATCATCAGTTTTCGGCTGTTTTTTTTTTATCAAAGAAAAGACTTGATTCAGAATTATTTATGTTCATCTGTGGGTTTTAGACCCAGCGGTGCACCCGGGATGATAAAATAAGACACAAATTGGCCATACGACATGAGCTTACTTAGAAAGCAAGGCTAGTATGGCTACAGGGTGATAGTAATCCAAGTGGACTAAAACTGCTAATACATTAAAGCAAAGCATCAAAGTAGCATAATAAAAAGTAATTCTATCGATATACTACAATGTTTGTGAAAATACTAAACAGTTCTGAAAATAAACAGGGCTTAGCATCAATCTTGGTGGTGGGCAACCCTTGTGATATCATTACCAAGCAATTGGGGCTAATACAAAGACATTTTACAGTCTCAAGTTCATTTCTCATGACTCTCTTTGTAGGGTCTCTGGAGGATTGTTCCACAGTGAGAGCTCCTCTGCCAAGACTCCATTAAGAGAAACACTGTATCATTATAACAAGGGCTCAATGCTCCTCCAAAACTACTGGCCGGCACGCTTCCAAAGGCCAAAGGCCAGAGGTCAAACTGTGATCTTCAGTAATCTGTCAGGCCTTTGCTAATCAATACAAGGAGCTCAGAGGATCTATAGGAGCAGCCAAACATAATCATTACAACATGGATGAGTTGAACTTGGCCAGTGAGTCAAATAAGACACAATATTCAGTGGAGAAACATTTAAAATGGACGTTGCTTCCAATAAATCAACGCTGACAATCCAATGTGCTGTGAAAAAACTAGCATAGAAATACCTATAGTGTTTAGATAATGTACAATATATGCAGAATGCGTCTGTGGACCATAATAGAGTTTTATATTGATTCAGCAAATGTGTTAAAGTAGTGGATAGAGCTGACCTTTGAGAGAAAGTCCCTTCAGGGGGTCCTAAAAGGTTGCATGTGTTTGACAGCAGCAGCCACTGAACACAAGTGACTTCTCCCCTCGGTCAGTGAGGCGTCGTGCTAACCTCTCCTCCCACTGGGTGGAAAAGCGGTATTGGCTACAACAGCACAGCAGTGTGCTGACTACACACAGCTCAGGAATCAACAGGCTTCACTGAACCATTGTCCATCACCGAGTAAGAAAATATATAAAACTGGGGCTCGACAAAGTCTTAAGTCAGCACTGCACGCAACAGCCTGATATCAATAAAGCAGGGCTGCGGCGCGCAGCATGTCCACAGAGGGCTGTGAGTCCATGATGATTTTAATTTAGAGAACGCTGAGACAGCCTCTGCATGTGTGTGCCATGACAAAAGAGACACTAAAGCTCAGAGTGGACCAAGGAGGAGCAACAGACAGATTGTCTCCAACAACATGAGAAACACAGCGTAATGAGCCCTGGCCACAATGCGGAGAAGATCTTGTTGAAATAAACTGACTTTAAACTGGAAATGGCCAAGCCACGTTATTTTTCTTGATGCCTTTGAAAATGGCTCCTGGGTTACTAAGAGTTTAATGCCCTCATACATAACAGCTCCAAGCTCAGCATGAGGGCTTGTTAATGTTCAACTCAAAGGCCAGAGCTACTCTGTAGTGGAGCATCACAAGTTCATTACAACAAAGTAACATTTTTTCTGTGAATACATTTGCCAAACATCTCATCAGAGTGCACAATGTCAATGACCAGACGACAAGAAGATCATGAGACAAGGGCTGCCTCTCATCCATAAATTTCTCATTTGAAATGATCTGTTTGCACGTTTCAATGATCATCAGCAGTGCCTGAGCAGTTTTTACTTACTTGCAGCTTGTACTCGGGCCTTGCGGCTCACTACGAGCCCAAAGGAATTTTGGGCCACGCATTCGTAGTCCCCCTCGTCGGACGTCCCGTCAGATTTGGTCTTGAGGAAGTGGGTGATGAGCAGAGAGCCGTTGATGAAGGTGTTGTGGTGCTGGTCCTGAGATAGCAGCAGGCCGTTGTGCCTCCACTGTGTGGTGATGGGGGGGATGCCCACCACCTGACAGTGCAGCATCAGGGGCTGCTCCTGCACCGCGATGATGTCACTGGGCTCCAGCGTGAAGGACAACTCCGCTTCACATGTCACGCCTGCAGCACACAAACAAATCAGCCTTTACACATTAGATTTCATTAAGTGTCACTAACTGGATTCATTTAATTATGACCAATTATGCATTTTGATAGACAATTTCTAGATAGTTATTTTCCTTTTAAATATTTCAGTGAAAGGTTTGGAGAGCCATGGAGAATACACTAAAGTTTTCCATAAACATACCATAGCATTATTTTGTAGCCATTATAAAAATAAATCTAAGCCATATATTTGATCACCCAGGTCTTTATAAAGCAAAGCATGGCAAACGCATGTTTCCTTTGCTTACCTCTGAACAAACTAGTTTCATGTCATATCACAGTGAGCTAGCCCTTGTGGCTAATGAATTAAAAGGCCTGACTGAGCTACCTCCAGGCTACAGTCACCAGGGAATACATGGTCTATAGATCTGTGCACCAGGAGTATCCTGAATGTAGCTATATAAACTGCACACATGCATGGCCTTGTCGAACTGTGGCACCCATCTGGGATTTCGCATTTGAACAAAGAAGCACTCAAAAGCTTTTAAGCATTCTAAGTTGTAAGTTTCTAAAGGTCTAATTTTCTTATTTATGGTTTCAGGGGAGCCCGAGACAATAAATAGTGGATGTAAACACGTTGACCTAGCTTGGTACTATAAAAGAGGGGCTTAGCGAGCTGTGTGCATATCATGTTACAACTGCTGATGGACTAAGCACTACCAGTCGCTGCCCCAGGCCCAGGAATCTGGTGGGACGGGGGGGCCAAGGGAAGCAGGGGTCAAAAAAGAGGACCTCCCGCTCCATCCCTCAAATTCCTGCCCCAGAAAGACTTCCCCGCTCGCTTTAGGTGAAGACAAGGAGTGCATTGACACACTCCCCTGGATCACAAACGCTCCCTAATGCAAAGAAACATTTCCACTCCTCTCATTTTGATCTGTATCCCTTTATTAGGCTCACCATTTTCCTCTTAGTCCTCACTCAGCGAGCAGCAGAGTAGCCAGGGGACTGGAGGAAAAAAATCAGGGCTCCCACTTAAAAGCAATAGGTATTTAACCCTTAAGTCACTGACTACGTGCAACAGTATCTTCTTTTTACTTTAAACGGACAGACCTCCTTCTCTACTAGTTATGTTACAAATACCTTTTAGCATGTAATATTACTTTAAGTTTTTATGGTCATTTATCAGTTTTATCAGGTTATTACATGGAGTGTGACGCATGAAGCAACAAATCAATATAATTTTTGTGTCTGAACAAAGCTTGGGAAAATGAGGATGGTGATGACAGGAGGCCATCCTGAGTAGAACCGATGACAAATTCATTATGCAAATTGATGACTGATGGGGGGCAGATGGTTTGTAAAGGCCACTCTGAGAAAATGCCAGGAAAGAGAAAAATATACACTCAGTTTGGCTTGTCACGATAATTACTATATCGACTTATCGTTCAATATATGATAAAAAGAACAATGTATTTGGGGTTCAATATTTTGTACGTTATATTTGACCTTTTCTTTGTTTTTATGATCAAATTTGAGCTTAAGAGAGGGAGAATTATAAGTTTTATGAGTCATTAATGACCCCAACTAAATACAAACTTGTTTTATTGTGCTATTTATTTCTTGCAGCTTATGTTTTTTAACAATATTGTTTTTTAATGAAGTTTTGGGAAATTTCTCCTGTTGCCGGTGCATAAAGTAGTTTCAATATTCTTGTTTATCATGATATTTTCTGTAGCAATATATCACACTTCGACAAAACAGTATTGACAATTCAGAGTTAAATCATGCTACAAGATAGTGATCGATGCCATCAAGCTCTATCTGGCTGCACTAGCCCAGTGTACGCTCTTCACTTCACTTCTTGCTGCTACTATTCCACATTTTTCACAACCCAGTACAGAGTGAAGGTTACAAACAAGCTCTTAAACAGGTCATGGGTAATTATTTGGAACACTTCATACTTCATTCTCTGGTTAAAAAGACACAGCTGGAAATAACAGTAGTTTTTCACTGAGCGTGCAAGAGATTGTAAGATGACTATTTAAAATGAAGGAGACAGAGATGTGCAGCTGTGAACAGAAGAAGCCTCACTGTAGAAAAAATCTAAACTGTAAACACAAACTGCCATTATTTAAGTAACAAACATTTGGTCTTTTTATGTAAACTGCAAATTAGGGCTTAATGTTTGTTGCAAATTCTGACAAACTTTGCGATTGCGATTAGATTTAAGAGGATTGTTTTATACGGTAGTTGGATTCTGTACAATCGTGCATTAGTATTTCAAAAAAGACTGAAACTAAACTTATGAACTTATAAATTAATATAAAACATGTTTGTCAAGGTCTAAAGTACAGGTAGCAGCTTTTATACAGAATGCAACAGGATATTTTGTTGCACTTAAATAATTGCAGTCTTATTTTTCCTACAAACATGTTCTGAAATGCACAGATTCTTGTATTATTTAAGCAGTTCATATTTTATTCTGTCAAATTTGAATGTGTTTAAAGCGGGGGTAGCTAATTTTCAGACAGCAAAACAGAAGTCTGTATTAAAATTTGTCAAACTAGTTCCTTGCACTCACAAATATTAAAACTGATTTTTTTCAGGCAGCTAAATGAAAGTCCCGCCACCGCCCCAAGCACAGCCAATCAAAGCGCTGCTGTCAGCACTTTATGATGCTGACGAGACATTAAATACTTTATTATTAGATACAGACAGCATGCAGTGATCTCATTTTTGTCACAAAGATTTTACAATGTACTCCTAAAGGTGGAAAAAAATCACAAGATATTTTTCCATCATTGTTCAGCGATACTGCCTTGTGTTTTATCCTTGATTTCTCTGGTTGTGGAATGAGTCTGTCCAGAGGAGAACATGTGTGATCGGTCGCCCGGCTGCCTGGTTTTGAGGTTTACGGCTGCTGTGCTGGGCTGACTCACAGAACAGAAGCTCCTGAGAGACAGACGCGTGTAGTTGGCCAGGGGCATCTGACAAGTGCAAGGATAAGTACAAGAATAGAGTAACTGACACAGTGTGATAATCCAAGAATCAGGTGGTGCAAAAACTGTCAAACACAGACACACAGTAATCACAGCAACGGTATATTAGTCATCAACCAATAACTTCTTTTATTGACGATGCAGGAAGAAAAGGTGGAAGGAAACTGGTTTACTCTTTTAGTGCATCTGAGTTGTCAAAAATCAATATCAATCACTGTTAAAATTCACAAAGCTAGATGTAGGGTATGGCTAGATGAACAAAATGTATTTACAGCTTGCCTTTGAATCTTTCCTTGATCTATAGCACAAGTATAAAACCACATATTCAAGACACTACAATTATTTTATCTTGAAAATTACATTATATTGTCTCATCAAGCATTCAAGCATTTCCATTAGTAGAGCGACTCATGAGAACCTTTTCCATTAAAAGATATAATGTTTTCATTGTTAATAGCTAAGGCAATGTCCTAATTTTCTTATCGTTCCGTAGCATTGAAAATGACTTGTTTTTGTACTTCTCTGCAAGCTTTATTCTTTCCTTGTACTCTTTTTATTGCAAAGGATCAACAGATACTTTGTCAAAAAGTATATAAACTAATCCCTAGATTAAAACCCAGCACACTGTCTTTATCATTGTGGAATACTGCCTTGTAGAGGTCTGTATTCTTCTTTGTTTCACTTCTAACTGAAGATTTATATGACAAGCTCCATCTGATGTATTCGCTGCACCATTAAAGTGTTTGATAGATTTCTAGCACACAGCCTGAGATGTGCCAAAGCCTCTGTGAAAGTTATCAAGAAGACAATATATCCTTATAATATATTCATAAAGTTTCTGATTAAACTTTGAAGAAAAGTCTGACTTATACTTTTCTTTCAAGGACATAGCATGCATTGTGTGGCAATAGTCAAAGCAGGAATCATTTCAATAAACTGCACCCAGCATCGTTTCAAAGAGCGGCAGATTGAAGTTTGAGCCTGATCTATGAGTTTCAAATGGAAACCTACTGCTCCACACATAACATGAGTAATGACTATTTAGGGGGCAAAGGCGAGGCAGGGATTACCAACTATCCATAAAAAAGTGTCTTCAGAGCATTTGCACAGTTAAAATTGCAAATTTCTCTTCACATCAAATGCTCGTGGATCATTGTCACCAATATCAATGAGCTTTTGAGTGGAGCTGCAATCCTCTTTTTATCAACCTGAGATGTCAACTTAAAAAGCAATCTTTGTTCGATCGGGAGCAGATAAAGGCCTCTGTTTGATGAATGATCTGCCAGGTAACGATACTTAAAAACATTAAAAGCATGTGATTTGTATTTGAGATCAGTTCAAAAGCAATAAAAGTTGTCAATCACGAAAAGTTTCGAGACAAACAGTTACAAACTTTCACAGACGATCAAGCATAACATTATGACCCCTGTCTAATGTTTGTTTGTCATAAAGTAATGTTATGTATGTCAACGTCAACATCATATTTGAACAAGATGAAACACTGGCTGCTCTTTGAACAATGCAATGTGTCTCGATGAGTGAAATGCTATCCTTTTTTTTGTACATGTACTTATTAGGGCTGCAACTTATAATTATTTTGCTAATCGATTACTCTTGAAATGACTCTTTTGCTAAATTGATTAGTTGTTTAGAGCGCAAAAGTCACGTGATGAAAATATTTTTTAGTAAATTTCACCCAGATGAAGCTGAAGTGAAGCTGTCTGAGGATCTTTATGTTTTGTGTTTTGTACACATTTGTCACCTTATTTTCATGCCATTTTGGCTCAATTTGAGTCATAAAACGTAATCTTTCAGCTCATGGCAAGTTCTGAAACTATGTATACACTGATTAACGATTGTTCAATTTCTAAATTCGTTGATGATTGTTTAAATATTTGATTAGTTGCAATTAATTGATTCATATTTAACCTTTTGTCTATCCATGTAGGTCGATTAGGGCTTGAGACTGAGATTCAATCATGTCTAATTGTCAGTTATGTGGGTTTTTGAATCCAGAAGTCCACAATGTTAAATGGAACTGATTGAAAGCCTGTATAGTTTATGATCATGAAATCGTTACAAAAAGCGATTTTTATTTGTTTTTTTGAAAAGACTAAATAAAATAGAAAATTGAGATTGATCAATATCAGGAAAAAAAGGTTGACCATTATCTTTTTCCATTTAGCCCAGCCCTAATGTTGATTAAGAACTGATTCTCATTTACAACGACGAGCTGGACAGCAGCAAAAGAGAAGAGAGCGACACTGCAAACTAAGGCTGCACAATTTGGTTAAAATACCTAATTGCAATTTTTCTGACCAGTATTGTGATTAGATTTGCGATTTACATTTTAATGATAGGATTCTGTTCAAAATCCACACTGTAAACACATCCAGGAGAATTGATAAAAAGGCTATAATCAGACAAACTAATAAAAGAGTTAGTATTTCAGAACATGTTTGTAAAGATCTAAACTAACATGCAGCAGGATATTTTGTTGTTTTTGGAGAAAATTACGGTACTTTGCTAAATTTGCTAATGGCGTCCATTAAAATTGCCATTCCAATTTGATTTTGATTAATTGTGCAGCCCTAAGTGCAAACATATCAAGATAAACATTCAGACAATACTTGTGTCTCGTCCTGTGTAAGAATTTGCAAAAACAAACTGAGGCAAATGTTTTGAAACTGTCTTGAAAGTAAATTACACTCTTTGAAAAAGTTAAGCTGAAATGCAAACTTCAAACATTCCTAAACTTGCAAAATAGAGAATAAAGTGACTGATATTGAAGTTGTGGAAACCTTTGAAGTACACGCAAAGCCGTCTTTTTAATGAGGTCCATAGATGATAGTTCCATTTGCAGATGCTTAGACACTAAAGCCCGGTCATTGAAAGCACACAGTCCCCTCAGATGAGCGCTTTTCTCTCAGATTCCTCAATGATCTGGTGCACTTTGACGAGATTGAACTCTTGAGTGTGAGAGATCTTAATGCTGATAGTCCCGCTCTTATTCTCACTAACTCCGACTTGAATGTCATAAAAGTGGTTTTATCTCCACTGAATCTAATCTCTGAGGAAGATGAGCACTTAAAAGAGATTCATTTTATAAAAGGGGGCTGGTCACAAAGCGCCTCGAAACATGTTATGGGCCACTGTGTACTATCCTTTATGAGGCCGGTGGGGGCTTTTGTCAGTCTCTGCGGGCTGTACCCTTTTGCAAATACTCAATACTCTCCTCTGCCTTTCAATTCAAGGGGCCACAAACAGACAGAGAAAATATCCTGCGCTAGGAATAAAAGATGAAAAATAGTGCAGGACAAAAGAGCCAGTGTTGACATTTCATTTGCACAGATATACGCCTCAGCAGGCAATATGAAAGTACTTAGATTAACAAGAACTGTCATCTCTAACAGCTGTGCACTGGTGACAGAATTCCCATAGCCTAATATACTGCAAAAGCAATGCATCAGCCTCAGTGTTGCACACGAAAGCAAACTCTACACAAGTGTTTTAGAATGGGAAATGTAGCTATCAAATTGGATGTATCAGCCTTGGCCCAAAGGCTTGTGGTGCTCATCTTAATAAAAGGATCAGTCAAGTCAATGAAACTCACCTCACATTGGGTGGTAGTGCATCAGTGGGATTTATATATTCATACGTCTAAATCTAGCCTATTATCTGCAACACCAAAAAGTATGCCAACGTTTTCTTTTGGCCAACAAAACATTTTAAAACAAAGTCAGCTGTTAGTCATGTTTCCACAACTTCATTACAGGTCAACATTTAACAGCAAACGCGCCGAATCTTTGGCACCAGTTCACTATCTTTAGCTCGACAATGCACGGTACTATTTTACTACATCGCACGTGCCACAAACGCGTTTACTCCCAAAAGAAAAATACAAGTACAGTAGCACTCCAGACCCACGTGTATTTCTGTTCCGCCCCTTTACAAACCTTATCTCTCCTACATCCAATTCAACACCAACCAAAACACTTTCCCCTCGGTGTCCACAGTGCCCCACACACTTCAAACGCACCGCTCAGACTATAGGCAGCAGAGGGGCCAAGTTCAGGGTTACATTGGTCAGCAACGCACACTTTTGTTCCCCCGCAGCGTGCACCCAGCTCCGGCGAGAGACCACCAATCTTAGCGCAGTGCTGTCCACAAGTTCCCCGCGCCGTGCCACTTACCTATTAAAGCGTTCAGGAGTATTCCCCAAAAGCATAACACAAGGCGGCGGTGCCTTGCGGATGCCATTTACGCAAACACCTCTCCCGCAGAAATATCCGAGCAAAGCAACGTGAGGTTAAAAGCGTGTGGTGAAAAGGGAAGCGTAAAAATGAAGGGAAAAGCACGTATCCAGCTTAGAGTATCACATGTCCGAGCTAGCGCGCGACAGTTTGGAGGTTCACTGAGGTCGAACAAGCTCTCGCCATTTTAGCCATCTATCAGGAATTTGTCAGCATCCCGCTCTGCCTCGGTCTCCTTCTCACTCTGCTGGTTCCCAAAGCCAGCCTCCACATCCGTCCGCGCCTCTCTCTCTCTCCCTCTCTCTCTCCCCCTCCCTCTCTCACCCTCAATACGCGCACGGAACAAAAGAGCCGACTGCTGACTACTTGTACCTTTACGCATGAGAAGCCCACGAAAACATTTAATCTTGTCAATAACAAACCGGAAAAAAAGGGAAAAGTGTTCACCTTCACCCCTGTGCCACGAAACTGAATGTTGATTCAGATCAGCGCCACAGTAAACACGCAGTTCTGTTTATGTTTTTGATGTGATATGATGTAATACCCAACAAACGACGCAATCTGGCCCGTGCGTAAAGTAGCGGTGTGCCAAAGGACGCACGGTATTAGATATGTAAAGGCCCGCGTTTAATGGCGGTAATTGCAAACTTAACAGCCTTTCTTTTAACGTTATTCAAATGGTCATAAATATAGGTTACAATTTCAAGATATGCGCTGAAACAAATCGTTGCAAATGTAGCATGAAATCTAAACGGCTTGTGTAAAGAAGCACGCGCAGAGACAAACACAAATAGCATGTGTTTATTTAAAGCTAATGGTTCAGAACAAGTGAACCTGTTATGATAAACAAGTCAAACCCCCAACTCTCATTTACAACAAAGCCCTGCGATTTATGGTTGTACCCGAGCGCCCCCTAGCGCCACGGGCACTCTATTTTCACCGTGCTTATTAACTAATCACCAATTAAGATCATAATTGAGGTAATATGCAGTACAAATCCAAGTGTAATTAGCGACGGTTGTTGCTAAGTCTCCAAGTAAGCGCCCGCAGCACTGGTTGGCTGATTAATTCAGAGTTACAACAGGAGTCTTGGGATTTTCCACAGACTTTGACAGGAGCGAACGTGTGGAAACCCAGAGCTGCCAGAGAGAAGAGAGCGAGGAGCAGGGACAATGAAGGCGGGTCTGGGTTTAGAGGATCGAACCGTAAATACTGTTAATAATAATAAACATCCGGCCAATTAATGAAATGGGTAAAAAAAAAAGATCCCCAAAAAACAGTCGGCAAGAGTATTTAATATTTTATTTTTAAATGTAGAAAATAACAATAATATCAAAGCCTAAATCCAAATATTCATACAGGGTTAACAAAATGTAAGCTCCGCATGACTGAATCCAATGTTATTTGGATTTACCTCTTACAGTACAAGCTCTCCCTCTAGTGGACACAATTGTTAAGTGCAACAAAGTAGCAAAGTTGATAACACTGATTTGTATATTTTCAATGGCTATCTATTCATATCAACAATTAAAATCAGCTCCTAAAGCAGAATACAAGTTGAACAATAACCATAACTTTATTTGAACAGACTTGAACATAACATATTGTGTATATGTGGTTAAAAAATTATACCTAAAACTCTACATCAAGAAACGCTATTCCAGAGTTGATTCTTTTTCTACAGGTATTGTGCCTATAGTGTTGCTAACTCAATACACAGAAAATACGCTTTCAAAATGATAACTTTGTGACACTGTCTTATTTACTCTTTCATTTGGTGGTATTTCTCAAATCAAAGGGATACATTGCCATATTTGATCATGAAATATAGGCTTCAGATGTGTGGTAGTGAGAGACTAGAACACACAGCTCTTGTGGTGCATTTGTGGTGCATGTCTATTTTTTGTCTTCAAATTAGTGACAAAAATGATTTTTGGAAAAGTATGCTTTATCTCTTCAAAACCCTTCAAAGCAAAGTTCAGCATAAGAATGAAGAATTCATTTATGACAGAGATTAATTAAACCCCCATAGTGTAAAAATTCAGCCAAAAAGTAGACTTCAATAAATGCAATCCCTTCATTACAGGTGTTTTTAAAGTACTAAAAACATTCACCCTTGCTCTAGTGGCTTGTTTCTCCACATACAGTCACTTCATTTATTTAATTTTTTAAGCAGTTTAATGAATCATGGAATTAGATCCATGTTTTACTGCAGTTAATGCATTGGTCCAATAAAAGGACTAACCAGGCGTTGACCAGTCTGAGACGCCCACTGGTGGTTTCAAATGTAAATTGCTTGCAATTTAAAAAATATATGTTGAATTGTGATGGCTACGGTGCTGTTAATTTAAGGTTATGTTGATTATCATTTGTAATTTACTAAAATACATAATTATTAATTCACTACATTTTAAATACATTATTATGATTTAAAAATCAAAAATCCATATTTTACCATGACCCCAGTGCTGTTCACTCAAAGTCAATTCAGAAAATAACCATCAGGAATTAAAATATCCTACATGGTTTTATTGCCATATTTAACTTCAATAAAGTGTGTATTATATTTTATTTAAAATCTTTTAACTTTTATTTAATTAAGAGTTGAATGTTTGTCCCCAGCTTATCCACTTGTATCTTGAAGAAAGTAATCAAGCTAAATATATTTTGGGGTTTTAAGGTTGTTTGATACATTTTAAGTTTCTTAGCAAGTATACAATGACTTGTTGGCAATTAAGCCCATAAATCCAGCGAACATTACTGCAATGTACACTCTTTAATTTATTGAAATTTGACTTTATAAGGGGACTCAGTGTAAATATAATAGTACATTGCCCAAATGTAATATGGATGCCAAATATGAACCCCGTCATAAACCCATGATGATACAGTGCCTACACTTGCACGCTGCGGTTTATATTGAGGGTCAGAATGAACACATTCTTGGCGAGCTGTCATAGCCTAAAACCGCCACAAGGTGTCCTCATCCAATGTCTGTTCATGGTCTTAGAAGAAAGAATCTCCTGTGCTTGCTTTTAAAATCACACACCACACCGCGACATTTCTGACAGTCGTTTCTTTTCTCTGACAAAGTAGAAGTCTGCTCCACTTTGTTTTAGTTATTGTCCTACATGGCCTAATATGGCCAACATTAAACAATTTGTCTAATGGATGAACGTGCCCTGCATTTCATTTGGCCGACGTAAACGCTGCAGCCGCCCCTCCCCTTTATGTCAGGTCTGCCGTGGCACCGCGCGGAGACACTCGGGCTCCGTGGATCGTGGCTACTGTAAATATATCATATCCCACCATGAGTAGCACATATCTGGACCCATGACCCACAGCCGGACCCACACCCTGGAGTCCACGCTTCTCTCAGCGCCAGCCGCATCCGCACATCCATCATCGCGCTTTTCTGTCCAGCAAAGGTAAAAGAAAAGAGGCGTGCTCGGCTGTCCGGCGCTATGAGGCGAATAACGGGAAAGGCGAAGGATGAAACTTTGATCGAGCTACAAGGAACCACTGAATCACAGGCCACAGGTATGACAGTCCATACATCTGTGCGTGACATTCACTACATACTGCTGCTGTGGACACATGTTCATTGATCTCGTCTCACCGTAACAAAGCAGCTCTTATTTTGACCCTCTGTTCTCATGCCTCCGGTCCCTGGGGAAGGACCTGGATGTCTTTATTATTAAAAGAGCTACTACGTGTAAAATGAGTCGCCATTTTAAACATCACCCATATCCAAGATAGATCTTATGTTGCTAATTACTAATTGCTACTTTGTGAAGTTGTATCACGCGGCGTGGCGCTGAGGCTACGTGCTGACGTAATGAAGGGGAGGATTGGACAGTTTGGGACAGTCCAGACTGAAGATATTTAGGTTAATTGATGTGGTAAGCTGTTATTCACAAGTGGCATGTTAGATCCAACGTTATATCGTCAAATTTAATTCAAAAAGCTTTACTGTGTTAAAAAACATAACGTCGACATGTTTCAGACATCCATTCATTTTGTCAACAACCTCTTAAAAATATTTAAATGGCGTTAATAAAGATAAATGAGTAAGTTACACAGGTTGTCTAGGTCTTGTTTAAACGTGCTGTGGTAGTGACAAACGAGTTCTTACACGTAGAAACTATGATGTGAAGCACAGACACAAAATAAGACTCATAATACTTGTCTTTGGGAGATCATGTGATTGTGGGGTCATACAGTGGAATATACCAACATCTCAGGTTAACCTAAAAATATATATTTAATAACAAAATGATCTTAAGTGTGTCACGTGCTCTCCAGTGAACAAATCCTGCTGTGTTTATACGGGTAGACTAAACACAGCCCTGATCTTCAAATTCTGATTTTGCAATCGCAGGAAGACTGAGCCTGAACTGATTCATATCAGTGACAAACCAGGGCCGGAGGCGGCACAATTTCAGGGAAAAAAATCAACAACTATTCCAGATGTGATTAAAATTGTGAGTTATGTTTTTAAAAGTAGGCATCTGTTCAGAGTAGACATTTTGTCCAGAGGCATTAACAGTTGAGAAAAAAATGAAATATGAAGTTAAAGCAAGTAGGGCTGTAACGATCCATTTATTAACCGTGACTTGTCAACTATAAAAAATAATAATATTTTGTTAATCGAAATCGTTATCTGGACTTAACAGACTCAAACAATACCTACAAAAATACTGTCAAAGAATAAATAAATTCTAATTTCATGAATAACACACTTTTTTTGCAAATATTTTCTAGTACGAAGCCTACGGTTAAGATATTTCAACCTTTATTTGGTTGAATATATATTTAAAAAGTCTCAATGAACAATGTTTGAGTCAACAAATAATTTAAAAAAGCAAACTAGTCAAGTACTAAAATAATCGTTAGTTGCAAATCTATATTCAAGATTCCCATGCATTTCAGAAGGTTTTTAAAGAGTGTATTTTGTTGTTTACAGTGGACATTCTAATATTAATAAGAGCAAGTCTTAGCAATTTCATGATTCCACTCAAACTGCAGTATTGATTAGATTGTGAATCAGTATATTGTGCAGATCAGGACCTCGCGTAACGAACAAAATATTTTTACTGTTTACTCATTTTACAAGTCTAAGTAAAGCTCACAACCGTTTTCTTGAAGGTATAAAGAAAAATGTAGTAATATAGAACTATTACACAAGCTGTGGTAATAACAATACAGGCAAAAAAATGTAATAGAGTTATAAAAAAGTATGACAAAAATGTATATAATAGTTGTGGCGAATCCAGATAACAATATTGAGAAGATATTAAGGCATCAGAAATGTGTTAAAATATGTCTTTAAATGTATTTGTTGAGGTTTAAATACCAGACAGCTGTGAGTGTACTGTAAAAATATTGATAATTTTATATTTTGCCCAGCACTATGACTAAGTATTTTGTATAGTTATGCCATTAGTTCAGATTAGACTTTCTACATCGCCAGCCAGGACTTCATCTGCCAATCTAATTTAATTTCTGCCATGTGACCTTTGGAGGAGTGGACCAGCTACCTCTGCTGTTTGTCCTGCAGTTATTGGTTGTGTTTATGGATTCTCTGGAGACACCAAAGCCTGAATGAAGATGAACAGGCTGCACTTCTATTCTCCTGTTTGTTATGATGCTCTTTGAGTTGTGCATTAAGCCTCCCACGGGTCTGCGGATTGTGCTAATGTTGTTAAAGTGAAGATGGAGATCTGTACCTGCCCGAGTGGGAGAGCGTATTCATTAGGGACAGTTTCACAGACTCATATTATGTAATGGAGTTGTTTAGTCTTGTCGTCGTTGTTTTGCTTAGGTCACTCGAAATGGGACTCGGTTTTTATAAATGCATAGCAGATCATTTTGTATGTGAGAGTCAAAGCCTTTTGGAGGTAGATCATTTACACTTGAAACATTTGAAGGGAAATGAAATAATAAAGATGCTATTTATTTATGTAATGATAGATGAATGGTATAATAAATGGATAACCCTAACCCTAACCCTAACTACAGATACGTTTAGTTGTGAGCTCCAATCTATACAGTTGAGACTTGAGGTCCAACTGAAAAACTGGACAAACAAGTCCGACATTGTTTGTAAGAATAGATTACAAATGCATTATTAATAGAGGTGTCACAATTTTCACAAAACAAGACGTGACTCAAGACTGTATCCACGTGAATGAGACAGACGAGATTTTGACATCGTCTATAATCAATGTCTTTTGTTTTTTGTCAGTGTAGAATTGCATTTTGAAACTACAGCTTCTCAAGGGGTAACTCACCAACAAATTTTAGTCAAATCCAAATGGAAAATGGCAGATCATTTTCAAGTGTGTATAAAGTTTGTGCATAAAGTAGCAGTTTTAACTTCTTGCCCTATCCCTAATTGTTTAAAAAAGTGCTTCTACTACTTATTTATCAGTCAAATATCAAGTAAAAATACCAGATTTGTCATTTATTTCTGCAAGTAGAACACAGTGCCTCTTTAAGTGCCTCTTGTTGCTAGGTGTAAGCTAACAGACTGTGCCATGTGCCGACAGCTTCATCAGGCGCTTATCTGCTCTGCCCTGTGGCTCCACTACAAAGAGGAGGAAGTATTGATACTTGAGGAAAAGGTCTTTCCTCACCTCGTTATATTAGGGCCAAGTATTGTTCCCAGCTGCTCAAACACTGATTTATGGACAGTCTGCACCGGCCGTGTCTAGAGTTAGATGGACAGATGGACTGAAGGTGTTTTTACGGCGTACATTTGGTGAATCTGTGTGTGGTGTAGTAAAACAGCTCCAGATACTGTGTGGCTTGATACCGTCAGCTGTAATTTAATAAAGCTTTGTCCATATAAGGCGATATCTCCTCAGTGTCTGCAGATCGTGAAGTCATCTTTCATTGAGTTGAACTGGAGCCAAAGGGTTTCTATGGAGACAGAGATCACATGATGCCATTAGGGCTTTCATAGATGCCTGATACTCAGATCCACAGGTCAGACATTTTCAATCAGAACAGAACTAAATGATGATTTCTGAATTTAAATTAAATGTTAAAACAATAATAATTTAAAAAACGGAGCCCAGGGCAAGAAAAAGGAGGAAACACTCTCGCATTGCTGGCTCTTAAATCATGTTTTATTGATGTGTTATATGACCACTGGTTCTAACCTCACCCAGCTTTGCGGACTGCAGCACTACAAGCTCTGGAAGAAGGTTAAACAGATTACAGTAAAGTAAGGCTACAACATTAGCCCTCTTGCTTAGTCATGCTATTCAGTAAAACAGCAGAACAAAGCATTAGTGGAGGAACTTCTAGAAGTGTATTTGTTTGCAATGAAGAAACCTCACTAAAAAATACGAACTTCACACACATCTGAAACAGAGCGTATTTTGGTTATTCTTGACATACTTATGTGTATATGTTTTGTTAATAAATGGAAAAAGCTTTTAACCTTGACATAGACTGAGACTGAAAGTCCAAATCTGTGCTCTTTATCTGTTGTTAGATAAGACCAGGGCCTTGGCAGAGTTTTTCTTGTTTAAAAATCTCCAATTTTGCCCATTTTTTTGCTCATACAGTGTTTACTATTTCTTATCAACCTGTTCATTGTTGCGTTAAAGTGACTTTACAACGTTCTATAGTCACTGTATCTTCTAATTTCAATGGTAGATTTTGCTGTTTAACTGTAAGATTACATATTTGTTGATCTGGTTTATGGTTAATATGTGTGTAATTGATTATGTGCACAAGGTGGTAATTTTTAAAATGCTAGCTCAGTACTTCCTGTCTAATTCATTTCTATGGGGTTTTCGTCCAGTCAGACTAAAATTAATAAATACTACAGATCGTGAAGTGAACAGTGAAACACGTTAACAACTTTACAAAACAAGCCAGTGCTTCACCAAAGGACACTTGTGAGTTTATAAAGGGACGTGTTTGTGTCTCAATGCTAATGCTAATGCATAACAATTTCAAACTAAAAAACCCAACTGACATTCTGTCAATTACAGGACCGATCCACATGAAACAGAAACTGTCTGTCAGCAGAAATCAAAAGTGAAATTGTTTCAGAAAGTGTTGCCATTATCCAACCCCAAAGACGTAGTTGTTGCTGTTGCGTATACTGAATTCCTGAAGACTTTAAGTCATAAGATTAAAATGGCAAGTTTATGGAACCAATGCTCTTGAACATGAACACAGACTATTTTAAAATATTATGTAAAGTCTGCAAAACGTTTGTCATTTTTAGATTGACCTTCCCTTGAATTGTCATGACTATATCTTGTTCAGGACCACATGTGTAGATGACAGGGAAGGAAACTGTCCTTTTTGTGACACACTGTCCTCACTGTATGCATTGTACACTCGAGATTAAATGTCTGTGTTTGAGTTCACTGCAAACTGTAGATTTGTAGCTCGCTGTCTCAGAGTCGTTACAGGAAACAAGATAGAAGCAGTGGCATGACACTGACAACAAACATGGGTCACGTTCAGGATGTTGTGGTTGCAATGTTATGTTAAGCGAAAGAAATCAATAAAAAATGGAGCCCACGCAAACATTTTGGAATTTATAGATAGTATATAGTGTTATATAACATGTTGATACAAAATTAGATTTGTGGAGCAATTTTGAGTGAAACAAAGCAGCAGTCATGAGGAGCTTGTCTGTTACTGGTTCTGTGTTTGGGAGGGGAGAGCTTTGAAGCAAACACTCTGTAAAGCTACTTTTGTTTTGTCTCACGCTGATGCAGCTCAAAGCAACTCTGCTTTTGTAGAAGATGCAAATGAACAGGAGATACAAAAGCGGCTGAGCTGAGTTCAACTATAGAACAACTTCTACACATTTAAAAAAAAACTTGAAATTACCCTTGATAAGATCTGGGCAATATATTGGAAATTTGATAATATCAGAAATAATGTTATGAGTTATTCAGAATTTGAATATCGAGTATACATTTTATACCTTTCATTTTCAACCTGTGTGCCGGGGAACACTAGTGTGGCTTGAAGTATTGCCAGGTGTGCCTTGAAAAAAATGTCCAATTTGAGGTAACTGATGTGTTTATTAAATTATCTACGGTTTTGGCATGTCTGAACATACACTTCTGTACCAAGAAAGAAAGAAGAGACAATCATCATTTCAAAATGTAAATAACCAAACAGTGGCACAGATATTGTTTGCCACCATCTATACCACAATCTTCACTAAATGGTCTGATTTGGTCATCTTTCAGGTTGGTGGTGTGTCGTTGTATCTTTTCAATCATTAAAGTGTGCTACAACACTGATCTATACCAAAATGGCCAAAAAAGATTAAAATTAAAAATGTGTGATACTTGAACCTTATCCAAGACGTTCAAAGGTTTTGGACTGCAGAAATATTGCCTTTGAGATGAGAAAACGATAAATTAAAGTGCGTATGACAAGTTTTTATGATTTTCTAATTTTGACTTTATTCAGTGTATTAATACTTGTTGTAAATATATATAATAGTTTTATACCAATCAGGTCGCTGTTTGTGGAGAAAAGTTGAAAAATATGTTGAAAATTACAGGAAGTAAACAAACTGATGACCTCACACTGGGGAGACAAACTTTATACACGATTTACACAAAATAAACTACTTTTTTGACCACTTAAAGAGGAATTTAACTAAATAAATAAGTTCAAATATATTTTTATTTGTCAGGTAAAAGAATTGATCACATTAGATGAGTTTTAGCCCAGTTTACAGTGTGGTTGCTATGGTAATGTCCTAGTGTGATGTCATTATTTACAACCAGGAAGTGAAATTAAAACTTATAAAACTGCTAAACCGGGATGACATTTGTAAAGAATTTGAAATAACTTGAAATATATTTATCTTAACTACATTTTAGGTAAATGAGTGGTCCAACCTGTCATGGGCCCTTTAAATACACACTTTTTGTCAATAACACCCATCCCTTGACTCTATTTTTATGTTTTAAATTGTGCCAGCTGCAGTTGCATCACAATTCATGCTGTTAGTATCTTTTTATCTACCATTAAGCGATAACTAACTAACCCTAAGTCCTCTGTTGATTCTGAGAGTTCATACTTCACTGTGATTGGTTAAATACACTTGTCACTCAGTTAGAGCATGAACAAGACTGACCAACAGGAGGAGAGGGCGAGGAAGTGTCTGTGTTAGCACTGCAGTGAATCAAGAAGTGAGAAGCCGATTAAATTGAAAGTCGTGAATTTTTTGGCATCTCAGTAATGATATTAAGACAATCTTTTATCAGCACAGCAGGAATGTGTTAAAATGTGCCTGGAAATGTCTTGATTGAGCTTCAGGTATCACACAAACATGAGTGGATCCTAACATTAACCACAAAAGGGCAGAGGTATCACTTTAAACCATTGTGTTGAAGATTACACTTGACGTTTCTGTTCAGTTTATTTTGAATCATCTATTTTTTAATGTTGTTTTCAATAGTTTTAATTCGAGGCAATATACTTGATATTCTAATTTTGCATATTTTCAAAACAATAACAGTGATATTATCCATTTTCAATATATTTCCCATGATCATGTTTGTATTTTATCACCACATGCACCGGCTCTTCTGTGTGCCTGCTGTATTTGTGATGGTTGGAGTTGCCAGCTAAAACAGTGCTTTCCGGTTTATCTAATCACACTCAGATGTGTGTCCCAATCTGCCCTACTGCATCTCCTCTGATCGTATCTGCAGAGCCGGGCTTTTTCAAAATGAAGCTCTGATCTATATTTATGCTGGAGGTGTGATCTTTGTGGCTCTTGTGCATCAAGAGCAGTGAGATGTTACATGTGTTGCACCATGATATGTCAGCCACGTGTGCTGCTGTTCAATTATACATTTGTCAGAGATTTAGCCGCTGTGTTTTGTTACATCACTGTGGTTAACCATGTGAGAAACTGTTAGATTTACTAGAGGTGTCTGAGATACTTATGTGACTTTGAAAGAAAACTGATTGGGAAAAAGGTATAAGACAGATTATAATATTTCATTCTTACTGTGGACTGATATTTAATTTGACAGTTTATTTATTTTTGATTTTCCTTGATCAGGTGCATGTCTGTAACAAAAATAAGCAAATATACTGGAAGATGAAAAAAAGTAATTCTGATAAAACTATTGACCCAACAGACACAAAATAAATACAAGGTTTTTGTGGTTGCATCATGTGATTAGAGCATTGAGCCTCAGTTAGTTGTAATGTATCACTCACCACAAGCAGCAGATGGCTGTAAGTAATGGAAATCTTTAAAACCGATATGGTTCTCCCAGTTGTCTATTCTCTGTAGTTTCTTAATAAAGGCACTGTCAGTGTAGTATTTTTACTAGAATAGCTGTAGAAATGATCTATGAAAGAACTGAACAACTCTATAATGTGGAGAGCTGACACATAAAAGTACAGGACGGACACATAATCAATAGCCACAAACAGTAACTCACGACTGGTCCAAGGTTTCATTTAATTTTACTGATGCTGAACAGCACATGGGATTTCTTTCAGACACTGAGAATACATTTTTGAACATTTAGCTGGTTTAGATGGAATAATTGTGAAAGCAATTGTGTCGCACATAGACTCAACAGAACTGGACACAAGGTCAGACCTAATCTCTCTGCCATATGGAGTAAAACCTCTGATCACCAACAACTAACATTCCCTGGAAAGATTTCTTTAAAGGAGAAGGACACAGATATTGTAAAGGCAGTGCACTTTTATATTGGGCTGACAGCTGGTTAAATCTTGTGCTTGTTTGCTTGAAGGTAACATGCTTTATTACAGAAAATCATTTTTACATGATTCTGGTCTTTGGCTCAGTACAGTCACTAGAATATCAAAGTGACAGACACATCACCACATCACAACTTTATATCGCCAACACGAGTAACATCTGTTTGTTTCATAAGATGTGAGGATAGAAATAGCTCTAGGTTACAAACATGTTCATCATGTGTGTTTATTAACATGAACTAACTTGACTTAAACCAAGTATAAAGTTTCGGCTGAAAAAGCACAAAAAAGTTGACTTTAACTAACTTTAATTACAAAAGATAAAGGTAAACAATCCTTGTTCCACTAAGCTTAAATCCATACAGCGGTTGCCTTCATTCATTATGTCTGTTTAACAGTAAGAGCCGTCATTAGGTATGGATGGTCAGACAGGTCATTGGCCCCAGGTGGAAGTGGAGCAAGTGCATAAACAATTAGGTTTATTTCATTGTGCTTTATGTGAGGTTTAATAAATTGCTGACACTAAAGCAGCAACTATTGGTTACTGTCCGCAAAACATCTTAAAGTTAAATGAGCAGAATTAATTTGCAGAGAAGCATGAGATGAAACTGTTCAGTGCTCTACTGATTATCATGTTCTCACACATGTATCTCTGAAATTGTTTTTATAGGGCGCCAAATGCCTTAATCAGGTCATAGAGTGTTTATCCTTCACTGTACTTTGATATCTAGTGAAAAATACTGACTGTGAAAAGAAGAATAGCAACATTATTATTATACCATGTTCACCCTCTCTCTCTTTCTTGCTCCTTCTCTCTGTGTTTTCCCTCTCACACTCTCTTTCTCTCTTGGAGCTCCACTGACTGCAGGCCTTTTGCTGTTTGCTCAACCCTTGCTGTGATAACCAACTATTTACTCATTCAGCAAGTCAAAACAGAGGCAGGGAAAACTGCAGCGGGGCGACATACATGCAGCTTTGCAATGACTGGCTCTTCCCACGTTCCCGATGGAAAAATTACAGAGAGATTTCTCCCCTGAGATTCCTCAGCTCTGATACAGCACTTTCAAATTCCTCTCCAGTGACTGTTCAAGCATAGCCTAGATACTACAACGCTGCACACTGATTGGTTAACGCAGCTGTCAGTCAAATGTACTGTGTAATTAGACTTGCCTGTTTCAGTGTAAACAGAAGAGAGCTTCAAAGGCAGACTTGTGGAAATTATGGTCTTAAACAGTGGTGGAAGAACTCAGGTTTGTTGTTAGTTAAGTAAAAGCACAGATACAGGAGCAAAACATATAAAAGTATAAGCATCACATAAAAGAAATCTACTAAAAGTAAAAGGGCTAACCCTTGTGCTGTCATCGGGTCATTTAGATTTTTTTAAATGAATCACAATGAAACTTCCATGGGTGGTCCCAAACATCACTCAACGTACAATTTAAGCATTTTTGTTTTTAATATGAAAAATAATATTGCTCATTGACTAAAGGTGCATAACTCAAACAAAGAGAGCATGAGGGCTAACTTTTAGAGTAAAGTAAAATTATTTTTGCACATATTTTTGATAACTATTAAAGAGTGAAATTGAAAAGTTGTGATCTTGATAAAGAATGTATAATTTTTTCTATACTTTTTGTATCTATAATTTTGTCTACTCGAAGCCGGGACTAGACTGAACTGAACTCAGGATGTCACCATGAATTTGCTATGGTGCCCCATATCAAATGATACGGAAAGAACTTTTTACCTTTCAAAAAAGTGGAGTAGAAAGTACAGATACAGGTGGAGTTCCAGCAAGAAGTCGTTTGTCCTGAGGGCTGTTATTCTCCTCCAACTGCCTGGCACACGACCTGCTGACTCTACCTGACAAGTCCTTCTGCTAAAGATGCCCCGAGATACAAAGGCGACTGAGAAGCACAGTAAAAAGGTTTCTACAGCTGAATCTATATTTCCTTTGGGATCAAGTGTGTGTCTGTATGTGTGTGTTTGCATTTGTATATGTATGTATGTATGTATGTATGTATGTATGTATGTATGTATGTATGTATGTATCTTGCTTTCTTTTTTCTATCTAGCTATACCTGCTATCAGATGTAGTAAAGTTAAAGTAAAAAGTAGATACCTAAAATTATACCAAGGAATGTACTTTGACTTTTGAACTTCATTCCTTTCCACCACAGGTCTAAAATCTAGACTCTGCCATTACAACAATTAAGTAAAAGAGACGACCAATGGGTCAAGAGCACAGAGCTGCCAGTATTATTATATTATTATTATTATTATCTCAACCGTTTGCGTAGGTATTCTGGCTTTCTGTGATTAATGCTGTAACAGATCTGGGCATGACTTTTACGCAATGGTTTATATGCTACAAATCTAACATATCCAGTTAGTTCTATTGTATTTTGTGCTTATTTTAGCCTCTGACTCCAGCTCTAGACTCCACCTCTTTTCCTCCTTAACTCCAGTCTGCAGCAGGTCGCAGCCTCCCCCACAGGAAGTGCCACTCTCCCACCATTCACGAATAAAAGAGGAGCATAGCGGTGCACATTCCCTTTGGCAGAGCGTGGCATGCTGGGAAAGAGAGGAATGTTGTCTGTCATTATTGTAGGGGCTTTTTTCTCTACCTCAGATCCAATTACCAATACAGAGGTTTACTGATGAACAGAAAGGGTTTACAGGCCCCAAGTTGGATTTGGTCTAAAAAGCATGTGGTCAGTGCTTTGGCACTGCTTTGGTAATTTTTCTTAAAGGGACAGTATCTTTGCAAACCTGATTATTACAGCGCATACCTCGCATATTCTGCCTTCGGGCCTAACTGAACTTTAGCTGTGACAGTGGAACTGCTCTTAACTTCTCAAGACTGCATGTGCTTTCTACTCACAACCAGATGAATAGAAAACAAAAATCTGCAGAAAGAAAAGACCAATTGCTTTGAGTCAGAACCAGAACCAGTTAGACAAAGTTGCTCTGAAGTGAAATTGTTCTGAAGTGAAATTCAACAACTGTCGTTCCATGTTAGCCATGTCTGATCTCAGTTTATACTTAGTGGAGGACTGAACTGGAGAAAATACCCAGAATTTCTATTGTTTGCTTTCTTTAACCCACACTGAACATGAGGCCAGCCACTTAGTTAACAGTCACAGCATCTGCTCATGTGTTCAGTGCCAAAACCCTGGGCAAAAGGCCTCGAAATGTGGTCCATTTCCCACCCAACACAACGCAGCACTGTGTTTACCCCAGTAGAGTTAAGCAAACTGAAGGCTCTTTCAATATATTTAACATCACTGTAACAAAAACTAAGGGGGCTCACCTGGTAATGCGTTTAGCTTTAGACACATTTGAATCCAGCTCGAACATATCACATTCATTCCACTCTTTCTCTGTTTCCTGTCTGTCTACAAGAGAAGATTCAGTTTGGTGTCTGACAATATTAAAGTTTCAGGGGATATGTACATTTAAATCAAGTCTATTGCTGCACGATGTTGGAAAAATATGTAAATGTGATTTTTAAGACCAGAATTATGATTATGATTAGATTTGCAATTTATGTTTTAGTAACAGGATTCTGTTCAAAGATCACATTTTAAACACGTCCAGGAGATTTGACAAATAGACTGAAATATGAACTGACAAACTATACAAAGAGTATATTTCTGAACATGTTTGTAAAGATCTAAACTAAAGGGTTTGCAGTTTTATATGGAGAATAAGAGATTTTGTTGTTTGTGGAGGAAATTATGTCTGCGTTGCGTCCATTCAAACTGCAATTTTGATTCATTTGCGATTAATCTCGCAGCAGCTACAAGACAGAGCAAAAAGAATGGGGAAAACATCAAATTAATTAATGAATTAATCAATTAAGGGTAATATATCAAACAATAGAAGAAAGTTTTATGTTTGCACTTTTGTGATTTATTTATAGTTATCCATATCCATTTACTTTCTGTGGAACACTTTTATGATGGATTATATTCTGGTCATTATTGGGTTAATGTAAAGTATCACTGATTTCAATTTAAACAGCATGGATCGGGGTTTAATTCAACATCTTGATGAGACTAAAGGATGAAAGAAGGGATACAATCCAGAAGTTGTTTAGTTTTAGTTTAGTCTGCTGAACTTCGAAAACTGTTGTTTTTGACCATATTAAAAGGCCACCAACTGTGCAGATAAGATAATGTCGATACCCGATGGTCCCTCTCTACTCTGAGGAAGAACATGCTCTCATAAAGCTCAGCGTGCCCTGTAAAACTCCCTCTGGGCACACGTAAATTGGTCAAGAGATCTGTGTTTCTTCTTTTACCTCAATCACAACTGACGGTAGTGATCAGAAATATACTGAAATGGTAAATAAATTGTACTGAACTATCACTGAACTGTGACTTTTGATATTAAACTTTACAATAAATGAGTCAAACGATTGTACAGTTGTGCTGGAGCTGCATTGGCTTACTTGGCATAGCAGCTTTTATTTCCCTCTGGCCCCTCGTTCACGCCGCCATTCTCAGTTCCTCATTTCCTTCTTTGGTAAACCTAGACACAATACAGTACATGTTTCAAGAGTTATTCAATTAATGACATATTTTTGTGTTTGTTTCTTTTGCAGATGAAAACAATGGGAATGGCCTCAGCTCGATGTCTGACCGGACGCTGCCTGGAGAGGTAGGTGTAACTGACCAGAAGATGAATAATAGATGGCTTTTTTTGTTTAAAAGCCTTTGTAGGAGTAACGCCCTGACCTCTTGTTGACTCACCGTTTTAAATGCTGTGTTCTCAATTTCAGCAAACAACACAGCGAAAGCAACATTTAATAATTGTAGATTGCAACTTGATTTTTGTCAACATAAAAGTCATCACAAAAGTGTTTATTACAGTTATTGCGTTAGAGAGAACAGACAGGGCCCATTTCACTGTCATTAGTACAACATTTCTGAACTTTCCTCTCATTTAGCCTAATGCAGACTTGACACAGGACATTTGGTAGTTGAATGGTGGAGTCTGATAAACAAAGTGGGTGGAGTTCACTAAACCACCACAAAATACTTTATCTTACTTTATCTTCGGCAGGAACATTAAATATAACTTAATTTGACATTAGCGTTTATGGGGAAAACAGTCAAATATGTCTGCGATTAAAGAATATGTGGCGTTAGATTTCCAGTCAAGTGCATAATGTCCACGAATCCCATATGTTTTTATAATTTGCAGTCTGTTTTGGTAATGTAAATTCTTGTTTCTGTAGCTGTGCATTGCTTTTGCTTCCCACACCTGATCAAATATTTATAATTTTTGTCCACAGACAGAAAAGCTACGACCAAACAAAGACACAGTGTTCTTCAGGGACGGGTTGAGGAGAATCGATTTTGTTTTGTCTTACGTGGACGACAAAGACGGAGAGAAAAAACAGGTTTGTAGTAAAAAAAATTAAAAGTATATGTTCGTAGTCAGCATTTGTCTGTGTGAGCATTGGCCATTATTACACAACATAAATCCACAACAGGAATGAACTATGAGAAAAGAGGAAATGAGCTGAAACAGTTTTTCCACAAACATAGCTGAAACTGATTTTTTTTCCCCAGGCTGTAACAGCAGCATTTTCTCTCTCAGTACTGTAATTTCACATGACAGTTGGCCTTAAAATTGTTATAATTATTTATTTTGGTGACCACAAATATATTTAGTTATCAAAACAAATGTATACAATAAACAACAGTGTAACAACAGTAACAGCAGTATTGTTCAGGGTAGTTTGTTTGTTTGTTTGTTCTAGTCTGGTCTTGTCCAGATTAAGTCTCTTTTTAGTCGTTGAGCGTATAAAAAACAGATAATAACCAATACTAAAACTAGTATCGAAACTACATAGTCGTTTCAGTTAGTACTACCACTAAAAATGACCTTTCCTGACATAGAGAAAGTATGATTATTTTGATTTGAAAATGACAGGCTGTTGTCTTAAAAAGTGTGTTTTTGTTATCGAAATCAGTATTGAGTATCAAGCCTATTTCTCAGTATTGTAACTGAGCTTAACATTTTACAATTGTCACAGCAATAATGCGCGTACTGGTCTGAACATGCCAATACCTGGAACAATGCAACTTTGAGGATAAAATGTTCTCTTCGCTTTCATCATCCAACAGCAATGAAGAAATAATCTGTGCTACTCACTCGATCTGTCAGTGATCATTATGTTTGCTCTGTGAGTCTGATAACACAATTAGATTTCAGGCAGGAAAAGGAAAGTTGTAAATGCAATTATGTCTGAAACATTATTACACTTTGCCCAAGAATATTTAATTGCTTCTTTGTTTTAAAACCTTCTGAAGGAATGGAAAAAAAAATGCCCCAAATGTATTATTAGTTTTATATTTGGGGCATTTTAATTTCCTAACCTAAGCTGTACAACGGTCACTTCTTTCACCGCTCATGTTTTCAGAGGCTAAACATTGACGTGGTCTCTTTCTCTGATGTTCTCAGATGGTACATCATTTATCCAATATGACATATTTAAATGGACTATACATAAGTAGAGTTGCAAGTGCAATTATTCCTGGGAAAAATATCATAATCAGCCCATTATCAGTATAATTATGAATAGTCCAGGTGTCATACAATAGATCAATAGATCAAAATGTCTTTGAGTCCACATGCTGATCAATTCTTGGAGGGACATATGTTACTATGGAAACTGTAATTAAGGAAGAGCCCTCCTATTGCTTTGTTGTCAAGGATTTACTTTTGACCCTAAACGTCACATTTTGTCCCTTAATATTGATTATTCATTGACCTGTGATGATATTTATGTACCTAGTGGTCCCATGAAGCCTGGCGGGTTTATTATTGTGGATTAATGCCTTGTGTGGGTATTTCTAAATTTAGATGTTATGCCACAGCGTTCACTGCCACACCTACTTCACTCTTAGTACTGCTCCATTACTTTATATGATCGCTTCATTGTCCAGAGCCTACACTATTTTTGTTTTTAAAATATATTTGTTTGAGCTAAAAAGTTACATCAGCTTACAATGTCCTGTCAAGAACATGTTTGTGTGATTGAATAGTTTACAGAGTATGTTTTTGTTTACCAATGTGCTCATAATCATGGTGTGTAAAATTTTCCCAGGAAAGGAGAAGAGAGTTTGAAGCCAACCTTGAGAAAATCGGCCTGGAGTTGGAGACTGAAGACAAGTCGGTAAGAAATTCAACTGACCTCTTTCGCCATCTAGTGGATTTTACATGCAATCACAACATGGGTGCTTGACTCATCTTAAAGGGATGTGCTGTCACTAGAGCATGACAGACGCTTCCATTACTGTCTAATGAGAGCTGCATTACAAATATTGTAGTATATTGTAAATATTATAGTTCAGTATTTTTTACCTTTTTGTTTTTTTCCAGGAATCAAAAGATCAAAAAACCTACTTCTTAAAGGTTCACGCTCCTTGGGAAGTGCTGGCAAAGTATGCAGACATTTTGAAAATCAAGGTTCCCTTCAAAGAGAGTGACATCCCTCATGGACGTGACGCTGCTTTTCACTGGCTGTCCCATCCTTTCCGACTTCCAGAGAACATCATGCACCCGGTCCCGGATTACTTCACCTACCCCTTTAATAAAGACAAGACAGACTTTTTCCTCATTCAAGACAAAGACACTTTCTTTCCGCCGTCAACAAGAAACAGAATTGTAAGAGTTTAAACAACACAAGGCTATAATTAAGGCTATAAGCTACTAAAGAAATGCTTGTTTAATTAAAGACATGCCCTGTGCATTGATAAGTCATTAATCGACTTAAAGGGTCGACATTGCTTTTAGCAAAAGCTCTCAAAAAATATTGATGATCCACCCATTTATTTGACCGAAAGGGCACCGACAATAGGCGACACTCACCTTGTCTGGTTTATTGTTTATCATTTAGTGCTATTTAAGACATGCATTATTATTATTAAATTGTTGTAACCTGTTTTTCCTTTAAGGTGTACTACATATTGTCTCGGTGTCCGTATTATAAAGAAGGTAGAATGGAAAAAGACAAGACTGGGATTAAACGACTGTTAAGTAATGGCACCTACACAGCAGCTTTTCCACTTCATGATGTAAGTCATTACAAATGCTACTAACTTCAACTAGACAGTAGTTTCTATTCATCTCGGCAAACAGCAAAAATATGCTGCTGTATTTTGTATTTCTTTTAGTGCCGTTACTGGAAAAGAGGGAGAAATCCAGATTGTGAGAGTGAACGATACAACTTGTACAAAAACTGGGCCAGTTTTCTCAGCTTTTACAAAGAGCAGCCCCTCAACCTCGTCAGGTAAACATCAAATAACCAAAACATAACTAAAGAATACATTGTTTTAATAACGTGTCCTTGCAGGAAATACTATGGAGAGAAGATCGGGATCTACTTTGCATGGCTGGGGTTTTACACAGAAATGCTGTTTTTTGCAGCTGTTATGGGAGTCATATGTTTTGTGTATGGACTCCTCAGTTATGATGACAACATAACAAGGTCAGTGCTGAACAAGTTGATATAACACGTCTTTATTTATATTCTACACAGCAGATTAATTTGACTAAATAGTAAAATATGTAAACGAACTGGACCAACTGTTTGGTTTGGTATAATAAACATCTACCAAAAATATATACTTTTTTGTGTTGTAGTAAAGAAATATGTGATCCTAATATTGGGGGCAATATCCTCATGTGCCCACTATGTGACAGAAAGTGTCCTTTCTGGACCCTCAACTCAACGTGTTTATCTTCTTGGGTAAGACAAGCATTACATACATTATGTAACTGTTAAAACATGATACACTACTCCAAAGACAAATATTACACAAGATTGCTGCAGAATTTTGTTAGCAAAACCTGCTTTTTATTCATCGTTGTGTCATCTTGAAGACAGTGGGTCACTTCTTGTTGTTTTCTTGTTTTTTCTTTCAGCAATCACATTTGTTTGACAATGAGGGGACAGTTTTCTTTGCCATATTTATGGGGATCTGGGGTAAGTGTCATGATGTGTCTCAAAATAACCCATTCTTAGGGACGTAAGTAAAACATTTAAGGTGTACATCCTTCCAATCTTATATTATCAAAAATCTCCAAGAAATATTTAACATAATCAAAAAAACCTTAAGCTTTAATATCTATATTTAATAATTGTGGAATACCTTTGAATGTCTCTGGCAGTGACTCTGTTTTTGGAGTTCTGGAAGCGGCGTCAGGCCCGGCTCGAGTACGAGTGGGACCTGGTGGACTTTGAGGAAGAGCAGCAGCAGCTTCAGACCAGGCCCGAGTTTGAAATCCAGTGCACTGGACGCAGACTCAACAAGATCACACAGGTACAACTATACATTATTCACTCATCTAAATAATACAAGAAATAGAGCTACAGTGTTTTAGACACAAAAAGCTAATAAGTTTGGAACCAAATGTATAAAAAGGAAGTTAAGAGGACAAAAGTGCACAAAACATCCATATCGATATATTAGTCAAAACTCTGTCAAAGAGAAAACAAAAGAGCAGTTGAACAACTCAGCAAGCTGTCGGGTCATTCCTGGTAAATGCATTTATAACACTATGCTGTCTGAATACTCATTAAAGTTAAAATGTTATATTGTGTGACGACACAGTCTCGATCTTTATAGCTGTATATTGTGTTTGCAGAGTTATCAGGATCGTTGTTTTTATCTACAGTTGTTGACTAGAAATGACACGTGTATACTTTTAGGAAATGGAGCCATATCTTCCTATCACCACAAAGTGCGCTCGATTCTGCCTCTCTGGTGCAACTGTTCTCTTCTGGGTAAACAATATTTGCTAATGTAACAATTGTAATACATAAATTGCGTTGTTTATTTGACCTCTAATTTGTACACAGATTTCTTTGATAGTGGCGTGTATCATAGGAGTGATCGCATATCGTCTGGCTGTGTACGCTGCCTTCGCGAGTATCATCAAAGACCCATTGAGAAAGATTCAGTTTGTGGGCAGATTTATCACTCCACAGCTCGCCACGTCTGTCACCGCCTCCTGCATCAATTTTGTCATCATCATGATCCTCAACTTCCTGTACGAGAGGGTGGCTGTGTGGATCACTGATATGGGTAAAGGCTGTTAGAAGTGTTCTCTCGTTGGACTTTGCATGTTAGAGAAGTCATGGATGCAAAAACAAAAATTGAGAATTAGTGTAGCTATTATCCAATGCAATGGAGCTTTTCAAATGATTCAAATATTAAGAGTTATAAGGTGGGTGTTTAAATCCACTTGATGTACCTTATAGCTTACATAACACTTTTAAATAACCGATGTAGGTCTTGTGGTCATTAGTTCCCACACAGCTGATTAGCCCACAGCAAGCTTTCAAACTTTTATTTTACTTTAATGTTATGTATTTATTTATATATTTTTTACGTTCATGGGGAAAGTAAAAGGGAAATTTATATCAGAACCTTATAGTGGGTGATCACTGTTGAGATCCATGGTATTGGTAAAACTTTATTCGTTTAATTATTTTTTATTCACAAAAAGTTGATTAGCAGTTTTCAAGTTCAGTGTTTGTAGATTTTAATTTTGTTTACCAATAAAGACCAATTAATCTTTACCCCCACCATGATTCTGAAAGCCACTTACATTATGAACCCAGAACAATTACAAGATTAAACATAACCCAATACTACTTTTAGTTAGATAAATACTATTTAAAATACAAGAGTGGACACTAAAGAAAATCTCAAAAACTTCTTATCTTTCTCCCATATTCCAGAAATCCCCAAGACTCATCTGGAGTATGAGAACCGTCTCACCACAAAAATGTTCCTGTTTCAGTTTGTCAACTACTACTCGTCCTGCTTCTACGTGGCCTTCTTCAAGGGCAAGTTTGTGGGATATCCTGGACACTACACTTACATGTTCGGCAGAAGCAGCAAACTGAGAAATGAAGAGGTGTCCGTCTTCAACAAAGTCCATTCATTTAAATTATATGTGTAATTTGTGTTGGTTTAAACTTCTTTTGTGCGTGACAGTGTGACCCTGGAGGTTGCCTGATTGAACTCACAACTCAACTGGTGATCGTCATGGCGGGAAAACAAATGTGTGGGAACATTCAAGAGGCTCTTCTGCCGTAAGTCATCCATCATGTTCATCCATATTATAATTATTAGCTACTGTAAAAGCAGATAAGTTGGCAAATTGTATGCACAATGAAATAAAACGTTCATGGTTCCGTTTTGTAACTGAATTGTAAAATGAAAAGCAGCGAAAATATAGAAATGATTTGCAATTCATAAAGAATAATACACTTTTAATTATTTAGCATTTCAGCTTATTTAGAGCTATGTTTGCCCCTTGTCTTTATTGGACAAGACAGGATGCTGTAGGAAATGGAGGTGAAGAGTGGGTAGACATTCAGAAACCTGTAGCACTCCATTAGAGACAAACCCTTAGGCCTGCTTTACATTGTTTATTAGAACTGCAACTAAAGGTTATTTCACTGTCAACTAGTCAAGGATTATTTTTTCAGTTTGTCGACTGGTCAAACTATTATTTTATTGTACATCGAGATCTTTTGAATATATTTTTTACTAAATAAAAGGTTGAAATATGGTGACTGAAGGCTTCTAGATAGAAAATATGTACAATGGAGTGAATTATTGATTACAATCTGAAATAGTTCTAGTTTTTTGTTATAATAATGCCATCTTTGTTATAAAAGATTTTTTGTACGTTTTAACAAATCTGTCGTTAATGATTATGTTGGAGAGGACATTATATAAATTTTAGATAATATCGTGACTGTTGTTTTGCAGATATGTAAAAATTGATAATGGAGTATATAGTTTATGTAAGAAAAATTCAACATAAAGAGCTGATTCAAAATGAAAATTAAAAAGTTATGTTGTTAACGTTCAAATAATGTGATATATCTGCACTTTTGTGATTAATTTTACAGAAATTTCACTTTTTTGTCTGATAAACAACAGCTAATGTGTTTAAAGACATTTTTTAAACACATTTCTGTTGGACTGACATAATATTGTCTGAAGATCAGGATACGCCAAAAAATGTTCAAGCCCTACGATTACAATTGTCAAAATACAATTACGATTATTTTTTATAGTCCTATGTAAATACAGGGTTTCATACCATTGTGAGCTTAACATTGAAAAAGCTATAACAAAAATATGTAGAAGTTCTGACTGATTGTTTTGTTGTTTTTTGTTTAAATTGTCTTTTTTCAGGGTGATGAGAAACTGGTGGAACGGCCGAAAGACGCGGCGTCACCCTGAGACACACTACAGTCGGTGGGAGCAGGACCACGTGCTCTTAAACTTCAGTCAGCTTGGCCTGTTCTACGAGTATCTAGAGATGGGTCAGGAAGAAAAACCTTTATTTATATTTCTTTATTCGACTAATTTTCTTAAACTATTCACCATCTTTTCACACAAATGACCCTGACTCTACTCTTTTCCTGCAGTGATCCAGTTCGGCTTCATCACTCTTTTTGTGGCGTCTTTCCCTTTGGCTCCGCTCCTTGCTCTTTTCAACAACATCTTGGAGATCCGAGTAGATGCGTGGAAATTTACCACACAGTTCAAACGCCCGGTGGCTACAAAGGCCAGAAACATTGGATCCTGGCAAGAGATACTAAACGCGGTGGCCATTTTGTCCGTCGTCACTAATGTAAGTTGATATGATCACTAGTTGAGGAGGGAGGAGACATAATTTTCAGACGAGACACGAGATTGGGTCTATGAGAACAAGAAATGACAAAATTTGGACATCATTTATAATAAACAAATTAATCAATCTTGTTCACAATTATGACCTCACAATCTTTGATCTATTTTATTTCAAACTGGACTAAACACTAAATCTACTTTTGATTGTGTACAACAGCATTGTCTACTGTTCCTAGTCATTTTGGGGCAATGTTAGTACAAACAACGTTAATTACAGCTTTAGAAGTTTGCGTCTTTAGACCCACATAAATAAATAATATTGCCAAGAAGACTAGGTGTTTTCCAACTGTAGGAACCTTTTTCAGATTTTGGTAGTTTTTTAGTTCCAGTCCCCATTTGATGTGCGTTTACATAGACTAGGAACTATGGACTGGGGCCACACTTTGAAGACACACTGCCCCGGTACTTTTTTGTGACACCAGGAACCTTTTGGTGACACAAGTACTTTTACTGCCTTTTTCAGTTTATTAATTCATAAATTTTCTACCGCGTATTCCTGTCATGGGTGACTGGAGCCTATCCCAGTGACTTTGTGCCTTAGACGGGATACAACCTGGACAGTGCCAACTCATCACAGGATTAACACAGAGACATGGACAGACAACCATTCACTCTCACATTCATTCACTACGGGCAATTTAGAGTTGTCAATTAACCTACAGAGTCATGTCTTTGGACGGTGGGAGGAAGCCGGAGAACCCGGAGAGAACCAACGGTAACACGGGGAGGACATGCAGACTCCACCCTGAGAGATTGTGTGATGTTGGGGTGGTCTGGGATTCGAACCTTACTGGGAGGCAGAAGCTCTAACCGCTCTGCCATCGTGCACCCCCCTTTTTCAGCTTAATTAATTCTCAAACTTAGACAAACTGTATTGATCCACAAGAGAAATTACTTTGACACAACAGCTCCAAAAATTTAATTCTAAATTAGTAAATACTAAAAGGTTGTTGTATTGTTACTTTCATTGTTTGGGTTTTTTGTGCATCACAGTTTTATGTGCAGGTTTATAGAGCTCAAAAGCAGTAGGATGAAGGGGGGATCCGTTCCTAACACACCTAGTTTGAATATTTAAATTTTCCATAGTATACAGATGCTAAAGAGAAGCCACATAGATCCACTTTCAGATACTATTGCTGTGTAAATGCATGAAATTTAGGGAGCTGGTTCTTGGTATTATCTATTGGGTTATTGGGGACATAGCCTTAAATAGCGGCTGTCAACATGATCAGGTGAGATTAGTATAACTCTCCTCTTCTTTCTGTGCTAGCCAAAGTTTTCTTCAAATATTATGACTAAGGGAATGTTCCCATAGGCTCATGGTTGCTTGAATAGGCTCTAGTTGCAGCTTAGGGGTAGATGATCAGTGCCTTAATATAAATAAACCTCGTTCTATACATTGTATTGCATTACTACCTTCTTGGTTACAATATCAACTGTGTGTGCATTAGACTGAATACTTAAGGATAGTCAGTACTTTTTTAAACAATAAAATATATTTTCCTCTTTGTCAGGCCTTCATCATGGCGTTCACATCAGACATGATTCCTCGGATGGTTTATCTGTACGCCTACAGTGGAGAGGCCTCTATGAGGGGCTACATCAACAACAGCCTGTCTGTGTATCAAGTGTCTCAGATGCCAGCTCTCAACATGCCAGAGGATCACAGCAGCTGGTTTGACAACTCCACCAACTGCAGGTACAAATACAACACAAGTAGTAGGTTGAAATGTTTTTTCCTAGACGTTTAAAAGGGAGGGTATGTGCAATATTTATTTCAAATATTCTATATCTGCCCCCAGATATGCTTTGCAATTGTAATGCTTATTTATTCTTAATTACAAAAACATTGGACATGATGGTCAAATAGTGTTATGTTGTCATTTGGCGTTTTGGTTCTCGAAAGAAAAAATAGTATGAGGCTTGCCAGGGCGACAGCAACTTTGAGATAAACCTAAAATGCCTCTCTCTGATCTGATTGGTCACTACCTAAAGTCCAACACTAACACCAAGCAGCTCAGTGAGCTTGGGATTCTGGAGGTTCTGAGCTGAACATGAGACATGGCCTGTCCATACACTGAGAAGGACAAAACCTTGTATGTGTGCTCTATATGCAGCGTAAGTCAGGGGCAACAGTTCAGTTGTGATTGTAGTTCCTTTTTCAAACAGTAAGAGCACTACACAACTTCAACAGACCTTTAAATGAATCCAAGCCATTATTCCTATTTCATGTATTTCTCAACAGTAGTTAATATATTATATTTTATAATGTCCTCTATTTTTTAATGTTTGATATGTTATACCTGCATGTTTTATATGTTATTTGTATTTTCAGATACCGAGATTACCGGTACCCCCCGGGTCATGAGAAGGAGTACACTCATACAATGCAGTTCTGGCACATCTTGGCAGCCAAAATGGCCTTTATTATCATCATGGAGGTTTGTTTTACCCATGTTAGTCCACTTTAATACATTTATGTATGAATTCAATGTACACTTTTGTCCCTGCAGCATGTTGTGTTTGTGGTAAAGTTCTTTGTTGCCTGGATGATCCCGGACGTCCCATCAGATGTGCATGCCCGTATCAAAAGGGAGCGCTACCTGGTCCAAGAGTATCTCCATAACTATGAAGTGGAAAGACTCAAACTCCAGCTCAGCGCCAGTTTCATCACAGAACCTCCTTCAGAGACATCACCTTGTATGGACAAACATGAAACCTTGTCTGAGTGCCTGTAGCCTGACTACTAATAACTTAAATTATTGCATTCTCCATAACTAACTTTCACCGTCAGATTCCTATATTAGGATGTGAAGAGAAGATAACATAATGTGTTTAGTGCTACATTTCATATCTGTGAATGGCTCGTACAGGTGCATCTCAGAATTATAGATTATTGTAGAAAAGGTCAAAACGTTGAAAAAAGTGTAGATGTCCGTGTTTTTAATTTCAGTTCAGTCAGAAGTTGCACATTTTAATTGTAGTAATTACAATTCTCATGGGGTTTTCAATATTAAGACGTTATACTTTTTAAATTGGTTTTACCTGCAAGCCAAATAATAATATTTCTGTACAGTATACAGATTTTTTACAGATTCAACATTCCTCACACATTTGACTTTAAGTTGATTAACTAGAATACTGTTTTGTAATAATCAAAATTTTGTGATGCACTTTTATGTGTGGAAAAATGTATGAGATGAGAAGATGTAGCAAAAGTTTAGAAAACATTACATGCAGTGAGCCACAGCAGTTTGTCATATCTGTGTAAACACATTTAAGTTGTTGTTATTCTTTGTTCCTTGCATGCAGTTGCTTTAGATGCTTACAAAATGAAGGACTAAACAGCTGAAAATTAAGCTAAATGTATGTGTGTACTTGTCCAAACATGCTGGATCCTTGTGGTAAAAAGATCATATCATTGTGTAGACTGATGTTTAACATGCTGGAGCATATTTTTTTCTGTTTAAATTGTGAATTAATTTAAACTTTCTACTGAAATTAAAAACAGTCATAAAAACACCTATTTTAAACGATTTCACCAAAACTGTACCTCAAAATTAGGAATAACCAAAGGTTAAGTGTGACCAAGAAGATACCACAATAATAATAATAATAATAATAATAATAATAATAATAATAATAAATTATTATTATTACTATTATTACTATTGTGATTATTATTATTATTATAGCGCTTTTCAGGGTACCTTAAAGAAAATAAGCCACTTACATACAACTAGCATTAATTGCCTTTTTTTTGTCCTTTATTATGGTTTTGCTGAAAACCACTTACTGTGTGAGACATTTTGCAACATCTTAAGACAGAAGCAGCTAATTAGCAGGTTGTCCCTTTTACCTGGCTAAAGGTTTTGAAGTAAACGTTTTAATTTATTTATTTACACTTGTATTGGAAGTTAATTGAAACTATACATCATATACTTTTGTTGGTAAATCGAGTAAACTAATGATGCCAAGTTAAGAAGGCTCTTTATGGATTGTGTGTTGGAGTTGTCTGTCTGCGTGTTATTAAGGCTTCACTGTACTACAGATCTTTTTTTTTTTTTTTTAAATCAAAGTATGGGGCTAATTTGATATCCTTTTTATGCTGCAAATAAAGCAGATGAGGACACCACAAAAATCCAATGTAGTCTGATCCATTCATAACTCAGGTCAGGACTGATAGATAAATGTAATGTGGGAGAGCCTTTGCATTACATTCTCCAACAAATGCCTTAAATGTCTATGTTTACTTGTATTTATATCATTTTTGTATTGAAGTTTCAAATGTGCATTTATAAAATCTTTAAGATGTGTTGCAGCTGCTACATTGCAAAGTAACCTTTTGTGTTGAGCATGGAGAACCTGCAAATGTTGTTTGTACTGTCAAAAGTAATCCTCTGCTGCCAAGTGTGACATACATGTGAATCATAATTAAATTTATGTTTAAAAAAACAATTTGTGATTTTTTTAAATTTGTATTAGATTGTGGAAACAGCTGATTCAGGTTCATACTCCATGCATGCAGTAACAACTCATCCCTGATGGTATAATGTCCTATTGTCATATTATTACTTACTTACTTACTTAATCCTTATATATATATATATATATATATATATATATATATATATATATAAAAACATTCAGAGCTGAACGCTGAACTGAAAATGATAAATCTGATCATAATGATGTATGGCGTGTTTGTAGTGTTATTATAGAACATATGCACTAATGTCCTTTGAGGCGGTGGAAAGAAATTAGATTAAATTCATTCATTCATTCATTCATTTTTCTACCGCTTATTCCCGTTAGGGGTCGCGGGTGACTGGAGCCTATCCCAGTGACTTTGGGTCTTAGGCGTGATTAAATTAGTATAATAATTAAATTAAATGGTGAAACCATCTCAGACTTTTGAGATCCCACATTTAAGGCGAGACACTACAGGCAAAACAATTTTTTCCATTTTTTGTTTTTTGAACAGTTTGTTCTCTCAACTTATCGGCTTTCAAGGGGAAACAACAAACTTGTCCAATCTCCTTTTTAAAATGTTTTATTTATTTATTTAATCCAGATTTCTATGGGAATCTGTAACTTCAAAGACCATTTTCTTAAAATGCATTTTTCTCTCCTAGGGACATAAGACTTAGTAGATCCCGCACACAAACCAAACTGTACAATCTTGGACTCAACAAGATTTTGACAAAACGTACAGAGGTATTTTTTAATATCTAATTCTAAAACTGATTTATTGAAGTTTTAATTTTGAAAAATTAGGCGAAATTTGAATTTTTATAGGAAAATGTTCAGTCCACTCCAGTTTACTTAAAAACTAAATAAGAAATGCCCTCAGTAATTTTTTTTTTGTAACTAATATGTCTACAAAATGAAACAAGAAATTTAAACCTGGTTCTGTCCATTTTTCAAGTTTATATGTCCCAAATGTGTGCATTTTGGGCCATTTTTACGCATAAAATGCCTTATTTCTACATGAAAACATGACACGATGAAAAACTTGTAATATAATCTTTTCTTGAATTTATGTGAGTAAGCTACAGGAAAAGTTTCAAATTGATATCTTTAAATTTAAGATTTTTTCCTATTCACCTGCAGTCTCACCTTAAGTTGTTATTATTTTTCTGACCGCCAGGTGGTGTACGGAACCCACAAATATAAGGAGACGACTGAAATCTATCGAGTCTCCGTTTCTATGCGTGTAAATTGTACATTTATCACTATTGTTATTGTTATTATTGTTGTTTCTACTGCTACTATCATCGTCATTATTATTATTATTATTATTTTGAGGAGGAGGAGAAGACTAAAGTGCATTTAACAAACAATGCCAAGTAGCCTATACCTAAATTGTGTATAATGTTTATATCCTAAATTTTCCAGAATTAAAAAAAGCACGAGGCAACCCGTGTGAGGATGCGGTTGCCAGGGGGATGGAGACTGGGGAGACGTGAATTATTGATGGATTCTTGCGTTGGGGAAAGGAGCTGGATGTTGAAGGAGGAATCCACTCCCGCTCATTTGGTTTCCATAGCACCGCCCTCTCGAGATCTGCAGCTTTTAACGTTATGTCTACAATAATATATTTATGTAGTAAAAATACACAACAGTAACATTTAAGAATAAAGTGCGCCCCAAATAAAGCTATTTACTTTGGACATGAAATGATACTTCGATATCGCTGTGATTTTAAGGTTTCTCTTAATACTACATTCACAAAGTATTCCTAAAAATGAATAAAAAAGCCTAGTGTTTCTTTCAGATGTCTACGGTGGACACGGCCTGCATTGGCGCGTGCAGCAGTCCAGATGTGGCACGCGGAGCTGACCTCGGTGCTGAATACGACGTCAGATAAACCTGCGCGCGCCACGGGAGACACAAGCCCGCCTCACTCCCTCTTTGATTTATTCACGCTTCTTCACCGTCCGCTCTGTAAAGTTGGCATTTTCTTTACGTCGATTATATATTTATCCTCGCATTTCATTTACAGTGCCTTGACCACATCGACGTTTCGTTTGGCGGCTTTTGGTTTTGGTGTGCTTGTGATGCTTACTGTACGCGACGCACGAGATGGGCTGCTGCTGCTGGACGGACGCACGCATCTCGTTTGATTCGCGCTGAACCGAGGGTTTTTTTTTTCTCCTTTGCAGATCACCCAGTCATTTCGTCCCGTCGGATTCGCGTTTTATTTTCAAATTAGGGTCGTTGTTTTAGTCGGCCGTCCTCGTCGGAACATGACCAACAGGCTTTAGATATTTCAGACGAGGCCTGACTCACAGCATCTGGACATGGAGTCCGTGAAGAGCCGAGCCGCGACGGGGGTGAAGGAGTTCGCGGGGAAAACCCTCGGCCATGTGTACAGGTAAGAACATGGGGCCGTCATGGTCTCCTCAGCTGACCTCAGTGCGCTAAGGTGCAGGGACAATGCTTTATGATCAGGGAATTCTGTTGAAATGAGTTTTTAAAAGACAAAACACGGATGAATTAAAACTCAGATTGAATAACGAGAAATAGGCTCCTGGTCACTCCACTAGAAGTGAACTGTGCAGTCATCTGCGCACTGGCCTTGGTGCGCGTGAGTGTGCGTGCATGCAGTGCGTGTACGTAGCCGTGTGCATGATGGATTTGGCACGGTTCCGTTCAGATAGCTCTACAGTAGAACAGGGCTAATCACAGTCACGTAAAGAAGCGGGCCTCGTGGCTCTGCTCAATACAAGGGCTTTGAAGGCCACGCGAGATCGTAAAAGCCCAGGATTCAAGTTCAACGATCATTTGTTTTATAACTCCTCTTTAAGAGGCGCAGTAAGAGCTTGTGTTTATTTAAATACACCCACCATTAACGTTACGGGCACAATGCGAAAAGCTTGCAATTCTCCTAATTTGGGAATAACAATTTAAACTGTGGACTTCAGCGACAACATTCGGGGCTCATCGTCCAGCCTTTAGGGCGTTACCACTTGCTCCGCTACATTTTCAACTGGAATATTTTGCTCCATGATCTGAATCTGCCCCATAAACCACATGCATTTGACATTCGTTTAGGCTATATTGTCATGTTGCAATAATGCTAATTGCGTCCATTTGAAGATGACATTTGCACAAATGTGTATTTTCACTGTCAGTCTGACGTGTTGAGACCAGCACATGAGATCGAGCGGTGGTCAGATCGAGTACTTTCCTAAAAAAGGGAAAGACTGAGGAAAGCCCAGCGAGCGTCTGGAGCCGAGAGCAGCTCGGTTCTGAATGTTAATGAGAGGGAGAGATGCTGCTGCAATGCGGTACAGCAACACGGCAGCTTTGGGGGTTTTCAGGTCTTTATGTGCTTAAAAATACAATGCAATGGCCTAGACTTAGTTGTTTTAGACGGTTGTGATAGTGATTAACTACAAAATGACGCAGGGGTGAGTCCGTACTCTCTGGAGGCCTCCAAGAGGAGTGATCCTAGTTTTTATATAGATGCTTTTGATTCAGTAGATTTTTTGTGGCATTTAACACGAGGATGTCTAAACAGTAATCCATCACAAGGCCTCTTGTGAGAATGGTTTTGAATCTAGAATTAAAGGGTGGTCAGGTGATCTCATTCTCAGTCTGATTCTCGAATCAACACACAGGGATGTGCTCTCTCTACAGGGCGATGGAGAAGAAACAGAACACTGGAGATGTGATCGAGCTCACAGAAGATGGTCGGCCTAAAGAGGCCGCAGAGAAGAAGCCTCCCATCTTTGACTGCAGCTGCTTCGGTCTGCCTCGCCGCTACATCATCGCCATGATGAGCGGCATGGGCTTTTGCATCTCTTTCGGTATCCGGTGTAACTTGGGCGTGGCCATAGTGAGCATGGTTAACAACAGCACCATCCATCAAAATGGAAAGATCATCGTCAAAGAGGTGTGGCCCGGCTCAGCGCCGCTGACGCACGCAGCACGTACAGCATGCCTCCACTCTCACGTGCCCTCTTCAGAAGAGCTCAAAGGCTCAGACAGACTGATGGGGCCTAAACATAAGGAGTAAATACACCACATACTTAATTTTGCACTGATCAGTCTAAACTGACGATAAGGTGACCTTCAAAATGAGGAAGTCTAGCTGAACACTAGTACAGCAGTATATACTAACTCTAACCCTAACCCTAACCCATAGTAGCTACAATTTGAAAAGGCCAAGTAGGCTAACTGGAAATAGAAATAGGCCGATTGACAATAAAGTTAAAATATTGTCACAGTTAAATTGTTGTAGGAAATCACACCAAAGAACGCATCCCATTAGGCCAGACCAATGGGCTTAGGTGTCTGCGACAGGCTACACTTTTTTTCGTTTTTGGCCTCTAGGGCCATTTCCTAGGCCCAAGCACATATCCCTAAAAAGCTCGCGAGCTCATATAAATTTATCAAACCTATATGAAAAGATAGCGCAGTAGAACATAGTCTGAATTTTGAAAAGAGAAATAGAATAATTACTGTGCCAAAATATTCAAATTTATTGGAAACAAAAAATAAAATTCGCCATTTTTACGATATGATTGTGTTGTTAATAGAAAGCCAAGTTCAACTGGGACCCGGAGACAGTGGGTATGATCCACGGCTCGTTCTTCTGGGGTTACATCGTGACGCAGATCCCGGGAGGATATATATGCTCTCGGTTGGCGGCAAACAGGTACGCGCTGTCAGGCTCTGTCAGCCCATGGCTCTGGGCAGTGGGTTGACAGTGGGCTTTTGTGCATCAAAAATGTGATTGTCAAACGAGCTTGAAAAAAACGAGGTGTGTGAAGGCCCAGAGAAAGGCTGCGTCCATGCCTTCGAGCTGCTCCGGAGAGAGGTGTGGGGCAGACGGGCCCCAGACACTGCTCCCGGCCCCGGGCTTTGTGCCACCTGTTAATGAGCTCCCGGGGGAGCGGCTTTAGTCTGTCCCGCGCTCAGGGCATGCGCACCGTGGGCCCTGCCAACTACCTCAGTTTAGCCACATTATAATCTACAGCGCCTCTGTTCTTAAATGTGTTGGCATCACAATTAAAGTTTTGTAGTCTTTCTGACAGTTCACGTTATCGTAGCGCGGCTGTCCACGGCCTTTGCACGTTCACAACGAAATTATATATATATATATATATATATATATATATATATATATATATATATATATATATATATATATATTATCCCAATGTGTCACAAAAGAGAACAATTTGTTTGTGTGCGTATTTGGCCTCGGCGTCACATGGTTCTCGTCGAGTATTAAAAACATACGTCTGATTTACGGGCTGTCAGTTTAGTTGAATTATCGGAACGGTGGCCTGAGAAAAACAACTTAACTTTAGTAGGCCTACATTAGCCAATATGGTTGTGGGTATTTTTTTTAAAGACAAAATAATGACATAACATTTATTTTACAGGGTTTTTGGTGCAGCAATCTTCTTAACGTCAACCCTCAACATGTTCATCCCCTCTGCTGCACGAGTCCATTATGGCTGTGTCATTTTTGTCAGAATATTACAAGGGCTGGTGGAGGTATGGGAGACTGTTTCCCATCATTTTTTCTACTGAAATGTATAGCCTTGACCTAGTTGTAGAGACTGAAATTGAAGACGGTATTAATCGATATAAATACTATCACCACAAAAGGTTCCTAGATTTGTTGGAAAACAAGAGTTGCATACAAATAGAAGAAATTATTCACTTACTCATTAAATATTCAGCCAGACTGTCAACATTTTATTTAGAATATGACTGCATTAAAGTAGGCTGTTGTAGACAACTAAGAGCGTACAGAAAGGGCTTTGTGTCATTTGTCTAATTTGCTAAAGCAGTTAATTAAATGTTATTGTTTTGTAAGGGTGTGACCTACCCAGCATGCCATGGCATCTGGAGTAAATGGGCTCCACCACTGGAGAGAAGTCGTCTTGCCACCATTTCTTTCTGCGGTAAATGCCCATCCAATCTATGAGAATTAACAGTGTCCTTGAGTGGGTGTCTGAGGCTGTGTCTTGTGCAGGTTCTTATGCTGGTGCTGTGATCGCCATGCCTCTGGCAGGGATCCTGGTCCAGTATACAGGCTGGTCCTCAGTCTTCTATGTTTATGGTAAGAGTAGGTTATATACATGTGTAGTCTTTACGTCCAATGAATTCAACTGTTGTGTTTTGAAGCGTTAGTTTAAATGGTGAAAATCCAGTGAAAGTCAAATGGATTTATCCAGAGAGAGGCCATATTGATTTTCTCCATCTAATGTTTTGCTGTGTCAATAATTACAGCATCCATCGCTCTCTCAGGACTGGATAATGTTAGTTGTCCTGCTTGTTGCCTGGCTTTTATTTGACATTCATATGAAAGATAAGTTAGAGTCAATTTCAGAAAAAAATATCAACCTTTTAATCAAAATACAACCGGTTATTAGATTTGCAGTATATAAAACGATACATTCACGTTAAAAACATTTAAATGAATTTATAAAGTGGTAAATTAACAATAGGGTGAACTAACAGGGATAACATTTAAAATCAAATGTTCATTTGATTTGTGGCAAACCATAAATTGTCTTTTTGTAGGATGCGTTGGCATGTTCTGGTATTGTTTCTGGATCTTTGTGTCTTATGAGAGCCCTGCTGACCATCCGACTATTAGTGATGAGGAACGCTGCTACATAGAGGAGAGTATTGGAGAAAGTGCCAAGCTATCGGGGCCTTCTGAGGTGGGGCCAAAGAAACACTGATGCTTCAAAACACTCACATCAGCCCCAATTTACACAATTTTTGTTGTAGAAATTCAAGACCCCATGGAGAAAGTTCTTCACCTCTATGCCCGTCTATGCAATTATTGTGGCCAACTTCTGTAGGAGCTGGACATTTTACCTGCTGCTCATCAGTCAACCTGCCTACTTTGAGGAAGTGTTTGGCTTTGAGATTAGCAAGGTAAACAGCTGTTCATCCATTTGATTTAAGAATGGAGATCCCTCTGACCCTTGTGCTTGTGTTTAGGTTGGTATGCTATCTGCTCTGCCCCATTTGGTCATGACCATCATAGTGCCCATCGGCGGCCAGCTGGCTGACCACCTGCGCAGCAAGAACATCCTGTCCACCACAACTGTCAGGAAAATTATGAACTGTGGAGGTGAGAGCCTGGACTCAAGATCAAATCACATTTCCACACCTCTCATTTTGCCCTGCCGAGAGGTGTTAAAATCCATACTGTTTTGTTTGGCAAGAAACCTTTGAAAGACCAGTGTGGAGACTTTGAAACAAAGCTCGACACCCTGACAGGTTTTAAAAACAACTGTGTTTTAAACATCTGTTCAATAATAGCACTGTGATTGTGAGTGAGCATTGATCTTGTATCTGACACTTACGTAATTGAGTGTGGTCCACGAATCATCTCTAATTCAATTGGCACTGGGCTCTGGCCAACAGCCGTGGGCCTTTTGTGCTGCACTGTGTTTGTCTCTGACCTTCTGTCTGTCTCCGTCAGGGTTTGGCATGGAAGCCACGCTGCTGCTGGTGGTCGGATATTCACACAGCAAAGGGGTGGCCATCTCTTTCTTGGTGCTGGCTGTGGGCTTCAGTGGATTTGCTATATCAGGTCAGCAAAACAACATTTATTTAGGTAAACTAATACATGTATCAACAAAAAGCAAACCAAAAACAAAACAATCTATTTATGTTTACTGTTAATAGTCAATATAGTATTACTGCTAATAATTTATTTACTCATAACATCAGTCAAAAAAACTGTTAGAATCCAGTCTAATGCTCATTCATTCAACAGATAGATGACTGAGTTGTTGAAAGCCACATAGGGCTGCTGCTATCAGGCAGCGATCATGTCTGTGCTCCAAATCCTATTTCCTATTGTTCCTGTGCTTTCTTGTGGAGTGTTTAATAATTCAGTGCTGGCTGTCTCGAGGGACTTACCAGCAGGCAGCTTGCAGCCGCAGCCAGAGAGGGCACTCCTCATTCAGGCTGTCAGAGAAAGAGTGGGGGAGGTGAATGGAGCTCAAATATGGCTCTTGTTTCTGTTCATGAGCCTCCATAAATGAATGGAAATATCACACTGCTGTACACACACAGTAGTAAAATGATGTTTTTGCTGTTGTAGGTTTCAATGTGAATCACTTGGACATTGCTCCGCGCTATGCCAGTATCCTGATGGGAATATCAAACGGTGTGGGTACACTGTCAGGGATGGTGTGTCCTCTCATTGTTGGCGCGATGACAAAACACAAGGTAAATCATTATTACATGCTCAAGATTTGGATATCCATACATGTAGAAGAAAGTCTAGAATAACTGAATGTATGCATAGGATGAAATGTGAAATGACTGACTCCCTAGATAAGACTGTTAAGTAAACACTGTTGCTTCCTCTTCCGGCCTCAGACTCGAGAGGAATGGCAGTACGTGTTCCTCATAGCCTCCCTGGTGCATTACGGAGGAGTAGTGTTCTATGGGATCTTTGCCTCGGGAGAGAAGCAGCCGTGGGCCGACCCGGAGCAGACCAGTGAGGAGAAGTGTGGTTTCATCGATGAAGACGAGCTGGCAGAGGAGACCGGAGACATCACCCAGAACTACGGCGCCTTCGGGGGAGCTGCGGGAAAGTCGTACGGAGCTACCACACAGGTGAACGGAGGCTGGCAGGCCAACTGGGAGAAGACCGAGGAGTATGTCCAGGAGGAAGCACAGGAAGGAAGCTACGGCTACAGCCACGACAAAGGATACTCCTAGACCAAAACATCAAAGCACACATCACTAGCACAAATGTAGACTTTTTTCATGAGTGTGTACCAATTAAGTTGTACATCGACAAATGAAAAGTACAAACCATTTTTGTGTTCTTTGCACAAACTAAAAAAAAACAAAACAAAAAAAAAAACACACTAAAAAACGATCGTGATGTAAAATGGCTAAATCATATTAAAAGATCTACAAGTTCATGGCAGTATAATGCATATCCGATTGGCAGTCTGTAAATGTATTAATATGCATATTGATAATAGGTATAATTATCTGGAGTGCAGTTGTGTGTAAATGTGAATCTTTCCACATCATCAGCGTGGCAGTGAAGCCTGGAGGTAAAAACAGTTCATACGCGCCAAATCATATACAAAGATGTGGTTCTTGTGCCAGCTAATCCAATGTATAATAGTAAATATGTCACTGCACAGCATTGTAAAGACAAGCTAGAGACACTCTATTGTCGTAGATTCTACTGTACTCCTGAATGCACTGGAGTCGTGTCCTTTAAATGCACAATATGATCTTTTCTTTGACTTATCACTAGCTTTTGTGTACAGACCTCGAACATGTACGAGTGTGGAAGTTTTAGCCAGTTTGATCATGCCTTGTTTTGAGCGGTATTTAAATGTTGAGAAGACGATCAAAAGCAAAAGGGAAGTCTCACAAATATCTGCTACATGTTGTAACACAGTGAGTGAGTCTGCGTCTGCGTCCATCACACATGTAGTGCTGGAGAAAAGCCATTCAGTCCACCTACCTGCGACCAAGCTGTACCAATGCATCGTTAAATAAAATATACTATAAACAGTATATATAAGGAGCAAATATAAAGATAGAAAGCACATAGAACATGACTTAAATAGACTGACAGAGAGAATTGTGCAATTCACATTTGATACTAGATTAACCATACAGTATCAAGAATCCCAGAGAGATTTAAACTATTTAAAAAGATACAAAGCTATATGATATCTTATATCTTGCTTAGTAGTAACTTTATTTATCAAACAAGGTTGCAAAACAATCTTGATTAAATTAATATGAATTTAATTTAAATTAAACATGTTTGTGGCAGCTTAGATTTCAGTGAAAACAGAAGATAACGTCATTAAAGGTGCACTATGTAACTTTTCTGGTAGATGGTATGCCACCTGCTTGTCTCCATGGAGATATTACTGCTTTGCCTGGAATGTTTTACAGTATGGCTTTAAATGTGTCTATCTTACGTTCATTAATTTAAAGTGGAGATTCTAAAATAAAGAAGAATATTTTATTGTTTATGATTTTATATTCAAAAGTACTGCTGAACATATTTTAGGAAACACTGCTTCAGATTTAAAACAAAAATCAAACGTATAAAGTGAACATTCCCCAGAAGTATTTGAGTGTTTACATGTGTCAGTGTGTGTCTATGTTCATGAACATGGGAGTTCTTTTCAGACACACAGAGCACAAAAGGCAATCACAACAATGTGCAGTTTGGAGATGAGCTTAAAGAAAGCAGCCGAGGGTTTGTGAAGTCTCATCTTCACTCGTTTGAATCAGATTGTGCACTTAGGGTCTAAAGGGGCCAAATGTCATTTTCACTTGTCTGTGGAGACATTCATTCAGCACTTCACAATATAAATGTGTGTATTTATGCATGGAACAAATGTGTGTGAAATGTGTGTCTTTTATGTTTACTTTTAACATGGCTTTTCTTTGTTACATAATATTTTTGTTGGTCTTTGTCTCAGAAACTGTTACTTATGCTTCGATTTCTTTGCACAATTTACCAAAGGTGTCGAGTCCAGCTGGTTTTAACAGGACGTCCAACAGCTCGTGGTCAGTCTCCCACAAACAGACGATTCCAAACATTACTCAGTGTACAAAGCAATAAACCTATAGTAACAGTTCTGGTCAAAAATCATGAATGATTCTAATGTCGTTGAAGCATTTGTTCAAATGTGGTGTTTTTGTGATAAACAAATGTAGACACTTGTAAAGATAAAAATATATGTAAAATATATAGTAATAGAGCCCTAGACAAAGATCTCAGACCATGTCTTTGACTTTGCAACAGGGCTGCTCACCAGATGAGAATGATAAAAAGAGCGCCGTGTGAAAACGGCAGCTCTTCTTCATGTTCTTGTTTCTGTGTTCCATGCCCCCCTCACACGCCCCTCACCTCCTCCATCATCTCACTTTGGGTTTGTACATCTTGAGCTCCTGACTTAACCAAATGTACCCACTACTCCCCTTATACCACCTTCACGTTCACACAATCCTCAAACCGGCCATTGTCCATTTTCAACAATTGTGCAACCTAAAAGTAGTTCAAAGTTTCCTGTTTTGTGCCTCTTGGAGTTACAGTGTGATTTTATGGCTTCTGTTGCTGTGTAAATTGAGAGGTTTGTTGATGTCAAAATGAAATACTCTATATCCCTTTTGATAAAAAAGAGAAAAGAAACTTTTTGTTTGCCTGTTTTGTTGATTCAAGGTTTAAATGTAACAGCAAATAGTGAAAATGGAGTGTACAAGCTTTTTTACTCTAGAAACTCAAAAAGAGCGGAGGAAATGCACGGTTAATGGCGGCCCTCCTTTGCTGTCAGTAAAATCAATAAGGTTAGTTTTAAGGATTGGCCAGGACCTATTGGCTTCTCTAACCTCTTAATGGAGATGAGGGGAGGAGGAGCACTTATTGAGCCATTTGGCGGTGTAATTTTGATTTAGGAGTCAAGCCTCCATCTTTAAACGTCTGGTGTCGAGCATGAAGATTATCAGAGAGATATACAGCGCACAACAATGTGGATTAGGCCAGTCCAATGTATTTCATGCACTTGTATTCATATTAGACACGCATCAATGGTTGTTCATGTCAGATTTTCATCAGGGCATCAGCAACGCAATTATCAATTATCTAAATAGCTGCCCCATCATTGCAAGCTTTGAGTCTGTGCTAACTAAAGCTGTGATATTTTTGTGCTTATTGATAAATTATTTATTGCGTATTATATGTTATTAAGGATATGAAGAGAAAATTATAGGATTAGTACAACATGTTATGGTTAACATAAATATTGCAAGCAATTTGTTTAATAAACTTCCACAGGCCTAATCATGCCGTCACTGCCACCCCTGATTTATTTGATATCAAGATTTTCTTTTCCCAAAAACAGGTCTTCTCCATATCCTGCTTTTGCCCTCAGTGACGTAAAACAACAGCAGGGCCTGTGAAAGCCAAGGTGACACAAAGCAGAGTTTGATTGATGCCTGACTTGTGGCTATGGTGTTGCAAACATGTTTTCTGCCCCCACCTTTTCTCTACGCTTGTTATTTTGACTCTTGTCTTGGCTCAGCTCATTGCTTTTGTTAATTTGACAGGCTCAATAAACGTGTCCCCAGTCCGCCCCTAAATGCTATTTTCTCACAGTCAACCAGCCATAACCAGCATCCCAATCCAGTGCAACCGAGGGAGACGACCCGTAGCCCTCGCTCTGACCAGCAGCCTGCCTATTACACTACTAACTAAACACACACCAGCTCCACCCCAGTCTGCGCAAAGACGTCAGCAAGCCGCTCCGTAAACGCTATTTAATGTTTCCATTTGCATCAGCGTGGACAAATATAGCGTGTGGACGTGTGACGGAGGCTAAATTGAGTGTGTCCGTGCACATATGTTTGTGGTCATAGACAGATGTGGATGTGGGGCAGGTGTGTCACAGTCTGTGGGGAGGGAAAATGGAAAGACGGCTAAAACCTCTCATTAATGACTCGGGGCTGAGCTGCTGGTGTCGCTCCCAAAGGACGTATGTGGCTCATAAATAAGGTCCTGATTTGCACAGTGCCCCCCTTCTCTCACCTTCAGCACAATGTCAGAAGGTGATGGAAAACACTCATCAAAAATACATTAATAAAAATGTGCATAAATGAACAATAAGCACTGTATTTGACTAACTAGATAGTAACATTACTTTATTCTAAACCTCCTTTTAAACATATTTCATTAAGATCAATCTTGAAAATGATTGATTAAGCATTTTCTGTTTTACAAAATAATGCATATAAACTAGGGATGTTGTAATGTATGTGTATGTATGTATATATATATATATATATATACCTTTAACGATACAATATCATAATGTTGTATCATAATATTCTATCTAGTTATTGTTACATCCCTAGTGAATTACTTTGCAGCTTTCAAGATATATATATAAATATATATATAATATATGCATTGTTTTGTTGCAACAGCAGCTTAAAAAAACAAAGGGAAATATCTTGACCATTATCCTTTACTCCATTTCAGTGCAGACAACATGAAGACATAACGGCCATTAAGCACTTTTTATATCTTATTTCTTTGAAATATGACATTAATTCTTTGTACCAAGGGTTTATCAAAGCATTTTAAAAGGAACATTTGTACAGTTCCAGTGCAGTGGTATGAATGTTGTGATAATATTGCACTTAGATACAGATACCGCTACATTAATAAAATAAATGTGATATTATATTTACGCAGTCAGGACGAATGGTTTAATCTTTTCATAGAGGCCTATAGTCATTATACTTGTGTGCGTAAAAAGACAAATAGTAGTAGGGATGCAAGAGTAATCACAATTGATCTGAAACAAACCGCAAAGGTTGTATTTATTTATGTAGATGTAATGTTCTCTGCAAAACACAATATTCTTCTATTCTTCTGTTCTATCTTGTGTAGATACAAACATGTTGTGAAATGTATGTTATTTTTGTTTTATTGCATTTCATATTAAAGCCTTCTCTCAAATGTAAATGCACCTTTTCAATATTCAGCAGTAAATTGTGTGTGTTTTCTCAATGGACAAACATTGAAAATATTGTTTTTGCAGCCTCTCCGCTCTGTGCAGTCACATAGCCTCACACGTGAGCTGTCCATGGTGCTCAATGAAGGATCGCTGCGTAACACGAGCGTGACAGACGCAGAAGCACCGCCCAGAAATGTACAGCCCTCGAAAAGACCACTACCTACATCACATACGGGTTGAAAAAAACGAATAAGCCTGATCGTTTGGCTCATAACATTTACGCACAGTCAAAAGTCCACAAGTAGAGGTTGTACAGTCTTAGAATCATTAATAAGAAATGCATTTTCATTAAAGTTTCAAAAGACTGTATGGATTAGATTGGGTTTTGAGAGGCCATATCAGAAATGAATGAATTGCTGTTGCTTTTTCAATCAAACCATTTTTGTAATCGGGTTAGGGATTGGAACAATAATCGTACAGTTAAAATGTAATCAATTGCACAGTCCTATAACATACCTCGATACACAGCAGCCGCACTTCACAACAAGCTCTGGGTGGGCTGTGACTGGTTAAGCCCAAGCAGCAGGTTCCTCCTCCGGCACGGGTCGAGGAGCATGATTGGCTGCACATGCTAGCTCTTAGCACTATCCGTGTGGTTGGTATAAATTTAGCTGTTCTTTTCACATCCACACCTCCTGCTCCTGTGTAGCAGCATCCCAACTTATCGACAGGAAGTGCGTCAGGCGTTGTCAAGAGGAGCCTCTGGGGCAAGACAACCTGCAATCAGGAAGTCACAAGGCCCATTATGAAGAAAACAATCGTGCAAGACAATTAGAATTCAGTTAATAATCTTGTTGCTCTCTAGTTTTTATGTTGTAGATATTCCCAAACATCAAAAAGCACATTTAAAGGTCCACTATGTAAATTTACTGGTGGATGGTCCATCACCTGCATGAAAATAGTATGAACTTATTTATCATTCATTTGGCAGAGTCACCTATTTGTCTTCATGGTGATTTTGTAGAATATTTTTAGGAGAAAAGAATTCGGACCTTCCACCTAAAAACTTACATCGTGTCAAAATTTGTGACAAACAATTTTGGAGAACTGTGATAAAAATTCAAATTGTGATGGATGTGGATGAAGGACATCCAAGACTGTGTGCACTTTTAACTGTCTTTTTATTGTTCTGTTTTGTACTTGTCTTCTGTGTTTACCTGCCTACGGACAACATGTGGAAATGGGCATCTTTGCCATAATATGGCTTATTTATACTGTAATTTACAGTTGTTCATTAATAATAATCATTGTGTCTATCAAGATAAATACATGTTTTAAGATGAAGATTCAGCTCAGGCTGTACATTTTAAACACATCCCAGGGCATAAGACTGAATTATGAATTGCTTAATTAAAACAATAACATGCATTTTACGAAAATTGTATGCTAATCTATACAAAAACTAGTATAGAAACTAGACACTCATTTGAACAGGTATTGATTCTAAACGATAAAATTACATAAACTGGAAAAATTGTTCTCTTTCCTGAACAATTTTAAAAGAATCTCCAGCTTTATCAGAATTTGTATGTGACCACAAAGTTTAATAAAGAAAGAACAATTATTTTGTATTGTATTTTGTATATAATCTCAGTCTATTATCTAAAACCCTAATCTAAAAGAGACATTTCTATTGTGGTCAAAATTGGTATCAAGAATCGAGTACAAGTAATGAATCAAGTTTGGAACTTCAGTATTGTTATAACACTAATCAACAGAAATATTAAGTTGTATACATAATAAGCCTGGATATTTAGTTGTTTGCAGAGGACAGCATTTCTTACAGATTTGCTAATTTACTGATCGAGTTTGTGTTCAATTGAGATAAACCTAGCAGCCCACGTCCTTCAAAATACTGCATACAAAAGACGAAGCATGAGACATCCGTGCACCTGAGGCACCTGTGAGTGTTCAGGATGTGTGTGGATATGTGTAAGTGTGTGTCCTTCACTGCTTTGAGCCTCCTGATGGTCGTGTCCAGATGGGAGTGCACGTGAGAGGGTGTATGCTTGTGTGCTTTGGCTGAGGAGGGGGGATTCTCCAAAAGCCACGCGCCGGGCCTCCTTTTGTCCTCTGCTCTGTCACTGATGGCTTCACAGTGGGGTGACACACGCACTCCAAATCTCATTAAAAAGCGAGAGATGGGGGAGTGTTTTTATGGAGAGTGAGGCTGGAAAGCATTGATAGTCTGTTACAACTAACCAAAAATCCTGAAACCAGGATTGATGAGTAATTCCTAATATAAAAAATGCCATTCTCTGTTTAACACTTGTATAGTATTTTCTTCCCACCTTATTGATTTTGTGCAGCGGACCGTAGTTTGTCTATTTGATTTCTTCAGTGAGGTGACAGGTCTGATAGAGAGGTCCCAAAGCCACGAGACAATACAAGGACAACCCTATCATTGTCAGCCCTTTTGTCCGGCGTTTAGAGACAGAGGCTGATCAAGATAAACCAATTATCTACAACAAAACGTGTTAAACCGTTTGGATCTAAAAACAACCCTTTATATTGTCCGGTTAGCCCATTTACCATAATTGCTGTGTGAATGGCACAACATCCAGCCCGCTGCAACAACCTGCAATTTACCCATTAAGGCTCAAAATGCCGAGAAATTACAGGCAATTGGTCTCCATCCACCGCAACAACTGTAATGGCCTCTCAATTTAGATAAAATAGCCAAAGCAGCATTTCAGCTTTGAGTTCTACGCTGTTGTGAAAATTGCTAAAGAACATTGTAAATTGATTATGTTTAGCTTCATGGTAGGAAAAAAATGACTGTCGCTTTAAGAGCCTGTAGGTGAGTGCATGCAGTAAAACACACACATTCACAGAATAAAACCCTGTCTCGACTGCTACCTGCGCCATATTTATTTACACTTTAAAGAATGATCAGAATTATCAGACCTGCATGATATTTGAAAAATATCTGATGTATAACCATCTAAAAACATATTTATTTGGAAATGTTTTAGATATGAACTAATTGGTAAGAAGAAAATGTTGAGTTTAGTTTTAAGAGTGAAGAAAAGAGACACTCAAGTTCCACAAGTACAAAAAATATGTGACTTAAGACTGAAATAGAAAAAATATACGACAAAGTATAATTATATCTATATCAAATTAACTTGACAAGTTGAATGACCACAAGTTAGGGGTTTTGTCAAAAAGCATTTAAGGTAAATTCCTGTTTTTCCAACTGTGTAGAGAACTGTGGTGCGTGAGTTTCAGTTTTAGTGTTAATTCATAATCTTAATTTTGATTCAGCAGTAGTGGCATTGTCGACAGTAGAAAAACATCTTGACAACTTTTTTTTTTTTTTTAGAGGTTTCGACCGCCATCCAGAAGTTATTTTCAATTTGAAGGGATATATACTGCCCAGAACAAAAATGGCCCTGCCCTAAGGGAGGACTTCTAGCCTGAACTGCCCTGTCTGTGTTACCTGATGGCCCAGTTTTGAGTCGTTCTCACCTATGGCACCCTGGCAGCCTTCTCCTAACGGCTAACTGGCATTGCCTATTTTAGATCTGGTTAAGTCCTGTTTTCAAACTGGTTTAGCTCTGGGGGTTAAACATTTTCCCACATGGTACTTAAAAGTTTGAGAACCACTGCTTTTGAGCATAAAATGAACATAGAACTTTAAGAAAATCTTGTTTAATAAATTTGACTTTTGCAAAAACGATAGTAGATCAGTGTGCCGTATATCTATTTTAATAATATTTAACATTTGGGCGGAAAGTATAATTTAACATCGTGACTAGTCGACAAAAAAAGACTTATATAGCGCCTTTACAAGTACAAGCAAGTATGGCATTATTATTAAATGAAAAAAAGAATAAACTATTTTTGATTTTCACTAATAATACACTATGTTTGTAAATATTCTCTACCTAGAAGCCTTCAGTTACCACATTTCATCCTTTAATTGGTTGATAATGTATTTTTTTTTAAACCATCTCAATGAACTAGTCAACTAATCAAAAAAAAAGAACTGCTTCCTTACTAGTCAATAAGTAAATAATCATTAGTTGCAGTCCTACTACCAAAATCAGCCCATATTCCGACACGTTCTTCATATCTGAGGACATACTAACCTGATAATCCACCTGCTGCACGTCTCACCACTGAACACTAACGCAGGGCACAGTGCGGCACACCAGCTGAACTTTCACTCCCCTCACAAAGGCTTCCCCCTGTTACCGTCCCACGGAGCTGATAGTGAGTGAGTGACGGCTAACTTGATACGGCCGATAAGATAATGTCATGATCTTTCTTTTATCAGCCCTCTCTGCTTCGTGCACTCCAGCCGTCCGTGCTCTCTGGCCCCCGCCCGGCCCCTCCCCCCGCGGGCTCCAGCCTGTCACTGCTGCATGGTGAGTCAGACACTGCAGAGACGTTCCATCTGAATGATATATCACGCATTTCCAGCACAGTCTGTCTTTTTTTAAACTTCTATCAAACCTCCAGGCACGACATAACCACACCAAACATATCGAGTCATTTGCACATGCACGGTTTAGAGACCTGTCAGATTTCCTGGCTTTTTCACCTTGCGCCTTTGCTCTGAACCGTACAAACAAGCAGATTTTAATGGTGTCTTGACCACTGCTGCTCAAGGAGAGTGTAGACTGGCAGTGAACCTGTCAATCCGGCTGTCCACAGAGGGCACGCTCATTCTTCTGCTTGTTCTGTCTGTCAGTCTGTCTCCAGTTTGGTATTTAAGCCCTTAAATCACTTCTCAAACAGAAAATCGCATCAGCAGCTCTGCTAACATCTCGAAAAATTTTTGCAAACGCAGTCAAAAGATGCAAAACAACAGTCTAGTCAAGACAAAGTTCACAATTTTTGCATGAGAAACAAAACACGGTGACACAACAATTATATTAAATATGAAGTTAAAATTGCTCTGTGACTTTCAGAAGTAAAATAAAGTAAGTTAAGTGGACACCTGTTTCAAGTCTTCATGATTTTACCTGAAGTTAATATGACCTTGTTGCAACTTAATAATAAAAGACAATATTCCGGGACCTACTTGTGGTGAGTGATGTCAGCGTGACGACCAAGCCTCTCCATGACGTCCACGCTCCATCCTTCAGTGTCTGAAGTAAACAGAAGAGCATTAAACCTTGAATGTCGTTTGTGAACTTTGTGACATTAAAAAAGATTAATTGAAAACATAAAATAGTTGCAGAAATTCTTGGTCTTGCATTTATAATCTTTACAAGTTGCACTTCAAAAACTCCATTCACAGTATAAACTGTTCCATTCACAGAATAAATTGTTGCAAATAATTACAATATTACATTTATTACAAAGTGTTTAAATGATCATTCAGGGTAATAGGCAAGTAAAAACCAGATCACCTTTTCATATGGCTATTATTCCCAAATGTCTGTTACCCATAGTGTTATTACTGTACAAAAGTACAAAAAGTACAAAATGAAATAGTGCATCAAATTCACTTTGAGTGAGCAACTTTGTGTGTGTAAAAAAGCATGATACAAGGCTGAATGCATTATTATTACTTTCTAAATCTTCACCTGATCATAGCAGTCGTTTTGCTCTAATACTAGTGTGCAGGGGTCTATTCATTAATGTGTGCCGACATGTTTTATTTGTGTATTGTCCTTGGGATCTTTTGTCACTGCCTCTAAAACTCAGATCAGTTGCTATGGAGACTGAATGGAGCTTTGAAAAAAAAAAAGGAAGTGGCAAAAGAGAGAAATGTGGTTGTCAGGAGACACTCTGGAGCAAAGGGCGGAGGCTGAAAGAGCAGAGAAAATCTAATAGAACTGAAGAACTGAAGATTTATAATTTTTTTTGCTTTGTAAAGGTATACATTGTGGCAAATACTGTCAACATTTTGAATAAATGTAATGGCCAAATATAAATCTATCAGAGAGATACATTTTTTAAGTCGATGTTAGATTATCCACGAGTTGAACTGACCTCATAGTTTTTTGTTTATTTCACAAACAAATTATATAAAGCTTTTTGGTTTCAGTTAACTGTAACTGCGATTTCACCTGCCCTCCAGCTCAAGTAGAGAACACAACCTTGTAAATAGAAGGAAAAAGCTTGTTTCCTATACAGTCTGCCCATGACACTGAACCAACACATAATAAGTCTTTGTTCATCATCACAGATTCACTGGGGCAGTGATCCCTCTTGTGATGACAGGGGTTAAGCGACTGGCCAGTGATAATACAGCTGTTTGGGGCACTCCATCACATGATAATTACATTACGGCACTACTCCATTGCTTGCACTCGCTCCCAGTAATCTTGTTAAAATCACAGTGATTGGAGGCGCAGTGACAGAGAGACGAATGCAGCAGCGATTCTTCTTTTCAGCACTGACAAGGAGCCCTCTCCACGCCTGACTCAAGGTTTTCATGTGCATTAGGCTTTTGTTTGGTCGCCAAGGAGCACATAATGGTGCACACAGGTAATGGCTGTACTTGAGACTCAACTGTTTTAATCTCATTTACATGACATATCTCAGCATGTTTCCCTTCTGGTCACATTTCACAACAAATGATTGAGTATAGTATGAAGATTTGTTTTATAAGACTGTTTATAAAGGACACAGAATGTGTATGATCCGCCATCAAAAGTGAAGATGGTGTCCTTTTCTTTCTAGACAAAATGTACATTTGTGAAGAAGCAGCTATAATGCCCTCTGGTGGTCAGTTGTTATATTACAAAGCCAGCTCTCTGAAGCAATACAATCTAAGGTAATCTGGTGACCAGAAAAGCCTAAAGGAACATTTTATAACATGTATTTTAAAGGGCTGAGAGCAGATTACTATGTATTCATTTCTGCACCTGATTGTGGTGTAACATAAAGCACACTGACTCTACACTGAGAGGTGTAATTGACAGGAAGTTTAATTAAAGAAAGGTCTGCCTTGCAGCCACTGACCCCCTGCTCTGCCAGCCTGGCTCAGCTGACAGCAAACATCAGTCATGAGGGAAAGCTACCGAAATATTATTTATTACTCCTGTATGAGTGCCTTAAAGGCACTTTCCCACTGACAAGCAGTGACTTAAGGAGTACGTTAATGCACTTTGAATAGTTAACACTGGGAATTACAGCCACACAATCATTTTCAAATAATCAAATTTGCTTCCCCAGTGCATTGTACTGTAAGGCACAAAATACATGTAAAAAGGTTGGCTTAAGGTTGGCTAAAATGGTTTGTATGTGTAAAACAAAACAGATGTTTTTGACAAATTAAAAGATTAATCCTGTATACTTATTTTACACATATGCAAACAGCACCTTGAAAACACTTTGCGTTTTTAATAAGTGTGTCCCCATCTGATGGGCCGGGGTCTCTTTGACCCTGGGGACTCATTTGAGTGCTACACAGCACATGGTGCCCAGTGCTGAATTATCGATTCCTCACCATTGAAGAGGGAAGCAGGAGGAGGTGGCGGATTAAGGTTTAGTTGTCTTGGCAACCACCGACGCCATCTGTCATCTGTGTACTGAACCAAATCGTGTCAATGAGACATAGTTTTAATTTAATCACTTTCTCATTGCCAGACCTCATGCTGAAATGGATGCAGTCATGTCAGCAAGGACTTAACAAGGGGGGGCGGAGTCATGAGAACAAACATAAAACCCTTCACAGAATGAATCCTGACGTTTGGCCTTGTGAAAAACAGTGTTCAGTATGGCTCTGCTTTACAGTGGTGTCGGACTATTTATTATCTCAGAGGGGGCCTCTGAGTCACTGTTAAGGGAGTTTAACAGGTCTTTAAATTGTCATCAGTATGTCCGCTATACCATACCAGCTCAAAGGCACATTGTTTCAGCTGCAGAAACAGGAAGTAATTTAACCTCTCTTTATGTAAAACTTCAAAGTTCTCACAGACACCTTTGGTATTATATCCCTTTAACATAATTTACAATAGATAAACTTTACAAATCTGGAATATTAGCAATATGGATAACACACACATCTGACAAAATGTACTGTAGTTTGATGAATACAAACCAGTGCAAATAGGCAGAGGGCCAGCAGAGGTGGTCCTATGGAGGAGAGGGGTGTGTCTGATAGAGTAGTGACTGATCCCAAGAGACAGGTCTGCAAAATGAACCAGCATCAGCACCTGCGACTGAACACAGAAAAACAACACAGATGCATAGAGGTTAGCTTGTGGCTGCCACCAACACCCAAGGGAAAAGGATTGCCACCAGCACCCAAGGGAAAAGGATTTTTAATATCTTAGACAGACATATGCAATCTATAAATACATTTGAAAATGTAATGTATAATCTAATGTCAATGTACACACATGTATTCTGCTTCAAAAAAATTGGTAGAATACTTAATCATGCCTTTTTAGGGACAAAATTACTGCTTAATGTAACGTTAGGCTAATCGTCAAGACATAAGCTAGTGCCATCAAGACTTGTAAGCTAGCTATGCTAATATAATACAAAAATATCCTAAATTTAACAGATTAATTCCAAGGAAACAATTTTTAAAATTGTATTTTTATTTTAAGTGACATAAATACACTATAAACACAGAAGACATCTAATTAGTTACGTTGCTAAGATACCACACATTTTGCTTCCTGTAGCTTTTTAGCTAACGTTAGCTATTTGTTGTGAATTTAAACATTTAAGTGCGATAAGAGAAAATGTAGAATGCTTACAATTTAATTTTTATAGCAATGTTTTCGAAATCTGATTCGATTTTAATGTAATAAAATAGTATTACTCCATCCCTTTTTGAGCAAATCTACACAAATATCAACTCAAACATTGTAAAACGGAGACATCCGTTTTGGTACACCTACTCTTCTTTTTTAGCTAGTGTGTGTTGTTGTGTGTTGTTACATTTCCCGTTTTTTTTTCTTACCCAACAGAGATTATGATGAATGGTACAAAAGTTGCAGCTAGGACTCCCCTTTCACTGGAGGCTGCTGCTGCTGGAGTGTAAATTGACACCACAAAGTTGCAGGCTCATGTGCAGCGGCGCACGGTTCAGACAAGAGTTTGGGTTTGGAGAGACGCCCGCAGTCCTGTGTTTGCAGAGTACATGTGTCCAACCTGCGCAGGACCTACATCTGGACTGAGAGGGATGTACAGCCCCTGCACTGGACAACAAGAGACCAGAGTCTGAGAAAATCTGGGGAAAACGGGCTAGAATTGTGAGTATTTGCATCTTTATTCAAATAGCAAAGTATATGTTTCGTGTGTGTAGCCTACACTACAGTAAAGTTTTTAGATTTTTTTTAAAATTGTTATCCCATCTGGGTAACTGGGGTCCAACCTTTTCCTCCAACCTTTTTTTCCATTTATTTCACCCAACATTTTACATTTAAAGTTAAGATAATAATCAGTATATACTAAATTTAGTTCACAATCATGCATTATTTATGTTGCAAGATTGGAGGACTCCACTCCTATTTAAATATATGTACTGTTCAATGAAGTCTCCTGTTGGTGGCCACACAGCACAGCAGGTAATAAACCTTTCATTCCAGGTTTATTTTGTCTGGAAGAGGCCGCGGAAAAGCCACAGGGTGACAGCAGCATAAAGACATGCCCCAAATGTTCAGCTCAATCCATGCATTGTCTCTTTCTCTCAGCATATTGAGAAGATACATTTGAGAGTGACCATGTTACTTTTGACATCCGAGCTGAAATGCTAAAGTCATAATACTTTTTTTTCATGCAATGATGCATAAAGATAGTTGTCATTCCCACTTGAGTCGACATTTTTCAGGTAGGCTGGGCTGTAATTTTTAGCCATTCTCTGTAATCGTCAGACGTTCCAGTTTATTGGGACGACAATTAAAGGCTGTGAAATACCACTGAAGCAAATCTGACTTTGTAGACATTAAAGCAAATGAGGTGAGAAAGCAAAGATACATGCTTGGGCCTGTGTGTGTTTACAGACAGACCCTACTCTCTGCAGCAGCATAAAGGCGTCTATGTCTGGTAGCGAGGCCAATGTACGACCTTTGGCTTCTCTTCCCAGCAGTGCCGTCCTGTAGCAGAGGTGTGAATATTGCACCTGGATGTTTTGTTGGAGACAGAGGCGCTCGTGCCCTGCTGGTCAACCTGTAAACCCAGCTCAAAGTTGACAGGCAGCCCCTCTCCCAAGTCCCTGTCTCCATCATGTATTTACAAAAGGGTTCTTCTTCCTACATGCCATCACAGTCAGACAGGGGGCCTTGGACATCCCCGCTGTTGCGTCCAGAAACAGATGTGTGCTACATTTTCACTGGCTTCCAACCTCAGACCAAATCAGATTGTGTTCCATCATATGTCAAACGGGACACTACTCGCTCTGACTGTCTGACACAGATTAGCCAAACCACTTAAACACACCAGAATCAGGGAGGCATCTGTGTTTGTGAAGAGGCTAAATATAAGATTTCATATAATAGCACTGACTAAAGACAATGCAAAGTGATATTACAAATATGACTGTATTATAATAGTTATGGGTGTGTCTTTTGGTGGTTCTAAAACTATGATACTGAGAACAATTAGTCAAAAGATTACTCAAATTCTTTTTTTTTTTTTTTACATTTACTGTAAATATTCTTAGTAACAAAGGTTACAGGTATTTGTTACTGTGAACCAATAAGATTATAATGAAGTCCAAAAACGTCATATCAAAAGTCACAAAATATCTTTTATAAACTACGGAGCTGTCTTTGTGATAAAACCTCTGACAGCCCTTCACACAGTATAGTTTTGAATCATTTTTATATGAATAATTTGGACCCACTTTTATTTAAATTTGATCTCTGCTAATTTGTTTGGGAAAAACAGCAACAAATGGCTTGGACCCTGGTGGTCTGTCTATTGCTAGTTTACAGGTCTTCAAAACCTAACTCATGTGTTCAAGATTAAGCTCAACTTACCCTAGAACTTAATTTGGTTCATGTTAAATGAACACGAGTTTCCTTTCCCATAGTGCCATGGCATGTCCTACTTCCTCTGTCTTCACGCTGTTTGGGATTTATAATGGCCTTGTTGTTCATTATCTACAGTTGTTCATGAAGAGCAGACTCAGTATAAAACTGTACTGTACTTGCCAGCTGTGATGCTGCCAGTCTGGATCCTAAACATCTGTTCACCAGGTGTGATTTTACTTTACCTGATGATGCAGCTCTGCTTTGACAAAGCTTTTGTGAGAGCACTTAAAGCCTGAAGAGAATGATGCATCTGTATCATCAGCACATTAATTAGAAGAGCTGGAAAAAATGTGAAAACCTGTGTTTTTGTACATTTTGTGATAAAGAACATGATAAAAACAAATAAAGAAAATAAATCATCTTCAGGAAAATAGAAGCAATAGACTTGAAAAATACAGTTTAAATATAAGAGCCAGAAGAAAAACACTGTGTTTTACATTATTTATTTATTTATTTGATGGGGACATTGCACAATGAATAAGCTTTCCATATGAAATAAAATACAATCATGATTTTCTTCAAGACTAATGTTACAGTTTTGAACTTATGCTTTTTAAAAATATATATAGTGAATGGTAAATAAATGATGAATGGTCACATTTATATAGTGCTTTTCTACCTCTGCTTGGTACATAAAAAGCTTTCCATCAGTGTGGGTGAGGAAAAGTAGACTGTGTTTGATTATCAAATCTCAATTATATATTGTATTGTCAATTTTAGATTTGTTATATTTCCTGTCTAAGCACAAGCATTGACCCAGGGCTAATGTTGTCATAACTCCACTTGATTAGCAGCAAATATTACAAACCAAGCATGTCTCCACATGGAGCTGAAGCTTCACCATGGAGCCTGCTTTGGGAGCAGAACAAATGAGCCATGCAGGTACCAGGAGACCGGCTGTAACTGTGGGTCTTATTAAGCCCAAGTCTCCAGTCAGTAACTCTAATCCTTTTCATTAATGATGCTGTTGTTGGGCTACAGTCATTCAAGTGTGAGTGTAAAACGGCTTTCGTGGCAGGTTTTTGAGCTGGTTGGGTCAGAAATAATAATGATGCCAAGCATGATTTGTGAACACACTCAGATAATCAATACACCACGACTCTATTTCTTTCTACAATATATACCACAATATACTACATACATTTGTGTGGGGGGTTTGTCTGGAGTCAAATGTAATGTATGTTTTTGTGGAGGGTCCAGTTACTTGAGGAAATAACCAAGTGTTTTTGCTCTGCCTAGAATGTTGCACAATATGGCAGTAATCTAGGCTATCTCTATGTAGGCGAGGGCATGACACCACCAGGTCAGATCTGTGGAGAGGTGACCCCGCTCACAGTTAAAATGCGTGTTTTTCAAGTAATTTTTTAGCAACAACCTGTAATTGAATAACTGCATGGCAGATCGGTTTAATGCCATAACACAGAACATTCCAGGCAAAGCAATAATATCTCCATGGAGACAAGCACCAGAAAAGTTACATAGTGCACCAGCACCTTCAAATGTTGTCAAACATCACTTAAAACATCACTTGCCAAAGTAAATTCTGTAGTTACCGCTAGTGTGTTTTTGCCATGCACTTCTGAATGTCTGAAGTTGGTGACTTGAATGTTTGTGCTTGCACAGGAGCTGAATCATGGAGAGTGAAGTGGAAGTGAGTTTTGATAGAGCTGAGAGCCCGAGGCAGCTGACAGGTCTGGGGATGAACGGAGTCGGTGGCCAAAGATTCAAGTACTGTGGTCCGGGCCTCACCAGCCCTCAGGAGTACAACCAGTGGCTCCCCTATCGACATGATGCCAGCCTGCTGCCCATGAAGGAGGATCTGGCACTGTGGCTCAACACCATCATGGGTGAGGAGTTTGATTTACAGTTATGCTGTATCTTCTACTTTTACATCCAGTGCAACTCTCAAATGTGCTGTATTATCCTGCATTTATTCTTGGACAAATGGATTACATGTGTTGCTTGAGTATGTAGTATCTCGGCACCTCTTTTCACACTGGAGTAAGCAATTGTTTTATTCTTCTTACAAACCACAAACCACTACAGCTAATTACAAACAATTATCTGTGTTGCATAACAGTTCACTTCTCTGACCTGCAGCATTTTATTTTATTTGTTTTTGTCTCGTAGAGTGACTCATTTGTGCTCTTACAAATTATCCCATCAAGTCATCAAGGTCAGCTCGATTATGGTAAAATAGCTATCGCCATTATTTGGATCATAATTTCAATCTAAATTATATGGAGAAAAAAAAATGCAGGACTTGATTACTTTAACAGAGAAACTACTAAAGTAATCAGTTATTTTGAAATGAAATACTTCGGTGTGTCGCAATAATTACTGTATCGACTCAATATTTCAATAGTTCAATATTTATTGCGTGTACGTCTTCTTTTAAAAATAGTTTGTTAAAATTCGACTCTTAAGGGTCAAATAATTAATATTCATGACTCATTAATCAAACTAACTATTTAAGTGTTTTAACAGTTTTATTTAGTGCAGCTATTTCATTTAAAAGTTTTTATTTTGCATTTGGATTATTGTGTCAGCAGCATAAAGTTGTTAGGCCTATGAATACTGCAGTCAAACGAGTTGCAGAGTCACATTAACCTACTTGTTGTCCTGGGGCTTTGAAATGCACGTCCTGGGCAGAGCTGCTGGAGCTCACGGAAAGGGGATGTTCCTGCTCCCCTTCAGCGCACGGTGAGGTTAAGCCTAAGTGGCAGTTACATGCCTGGACCTGTGTGGAGTGACAAGGTTTAAGACGTCGGCTTTTTGACTCATTGTTTGTTTTTACAATCATAATTATTTCCAGACAGCTTGCACATCACAGAGAACTGAGGATTTAACAACATGGGAGGTGATCACTTCATAAAAAACTTGCAAACTCATTGAATGTTTGCGTACACTTGTTTTTTTCTGTTTTGAATTGTTATCGTGACATTCCTGTGGTTGTGTTGGTACCTATCTATTAAATACTGTACTAGTGTTGACTGTTTACTGTCAATGTACTAACATTTCAAACTTAATTTTGAAATGTCTTCATACTCAATACCAATTTTGAGGCCACAATCGTAATCTTAAAAACTCACACAAAAATCATACAATACAATGTTATTTTCAACACAAAATAACAGTAGTTATTTACCGTAATATTATCATGTGTTCTTCGACAAGTTCTGAGATCAAGACCATTCTAAACTTGTTAGGAAAGGTCCTAATTTGTCCTATTTATTTGAGTTTTTTAGTAACAATAGTTCCTCAAAAGAGTATCTAGATTGAGACTAGTTTTAGTAAGAATTAGTACCTGGGTATTTATACTTTTGAGAAAATTGAGGTTAAGATAGACTTTATTGTCCCTGTGAGGAAATTTGTTCTCTTCATTTTATTTATTTGTTCATTTATTGGAGCCCTATTAGTGTTTCAGAATTAAAGACTATTCTTCCTGGGGTTCAAGATATGCATTTTATGATAAAAGTTTGCACTGCCACAGCGAGACCCATCTCCAGATTTTGAGTCAGGCTTATAAAGGCTGCCAATAACAATTATTTTGTCGTCAGCTTGTCAGCGATTATTTTAGTCGATTAGTCAAATGACCATTTCTATTGTATGTTTAAACTCATACAGTATCAGCCAAATAAAGGTTGAAATATGGGACTAAATGTTTTGTTATGGAAAGTCTGTTGACATGTGTTTGACATGAGTCTGTCTAAACTAGTCACGATTAGTCGTTTAATCTTTGCAGCCCCACAGGCCTGGTCAGGACTACTGCAGTTTTGTTTTTTTTTACCTTTGCTGCATGTTTTGACTTACTTAATAATGCTGTTTTTTACAGTCAACGGGTTCAGGGTGCGTTCACACTAGGACCTCTTCTGGACTCCTGGTTTCAGCCCAGTTTAATCCTGTTGTGAGCTTGGTTTGGTCCAGTTCTAGTCCTGGTTTAGTCCTGGCCTTTTATATGTTTAGTTCTTGATTCAGTCCAAGTTTAGTCACACTTTTAATGCAGTGTGTGCAAGTCTGAACACACATGCTGTATCTGTAAAGGAAGACATGCTACCATTGCACTTTCTTCTCTTTAATTCTTATGAAGAAAGACCACATGTTGAAGAGTACCACTATCCGTTCCTTTCATATGTCTGTTGTCTGCAGATGTGGACCTCACAGCGGACAGCCTGATGGACCGGCTCGACAATGGCATTATCCTCTGTCAGCTCGCACAAATGCTGCAGGATAAGATGATGCAGGCAAACAACAGCAAGGCAAGGATTTATTCACTTCTAATATAAATCTGATAGCCCCATATATAAATTCATCATTCAGTTTCTATCAACTTTTTAGTTCGTCTGACACTATGAACTGTTCGGGTTCAGCCTGTTCATAGAAATGAGGCGAGTGCAGGTGAAGCGTGTGCTCTATTTTACAAGAACATGTCTATTGACGTCACTGTGAAAGCCTGTAGAGAGGGGAGCGGCTCAGACCACTGAACGGGTCAGGGCTGAGGACATTGGATTGAGCTTTGTTTAAATCCTTTCATGTTCCTCTGTGAAGCTTCACTCAGTCCATATTGTGTCTGATAAGTCTGCACCAAAAGGAAACCTGCTTGGTGGTAATATGAATGCTTTCCCTGGTTCATCCCACACTTTCCCACGGCACAGATACATAACAGTTTTCATCAGGGCTTTGAATCTAATCGAGATCTAACTGTTTGAGGATTGTAATTATTGACTTGAAGTGCTTAAATCGACAGGTCTACAGCCAATCCTGTGGCAGTAAAAGTTAGTTTGGTGCAGAGGTGGATATAGAATCAAAATGTTGATAATATCTTGAATGTTGTTTTAAGGAAATGCTAAATTTGAATGTCAAGTTTGTGGTTTCTAATTTTAAAAAATGTTGCAAAAGAGTGTTCTATATTTCCAAGTAAGGATAAAAATGATATATTCTGCACTTTAGTTGGTATTTTACAGTTATTTCACATTTGTCTAATACATAAACCTCAAAGTTTACATTTAAAGACATGTTTTAACACATTTCTGTCTGATTGACCTGATGTTGAGTATTGAATATTGTTATTAGAATATTCTTTTAGTTAGTGTTAATCTGGAGTTTTAGGATTCAGTGTTAAATGGCACTTGAGTGGAAAGTTGAGGTTTATTTAAAAAGGCTCCCCTTTTTTAATTCATAAACATTATTATTGAGTTTTTTGAAAGAAACCATTAAATCAAATTGAAAATTGAGAACAATCAATATGAAAATAAAATAAACGGTGATACATTTTTTGCCACATGACTTAACCTTAGTTTTCATAGTTGTTGCATCCCTTTATCTTCATCCACAGCACTTCATCAGGAGGGTCATCCACTGGAGATCCGATGCAACTTCAGGGTCATTTTTTGCTAGAGACAACACAGCCAACTTTCTGTACTGGTGTCGGAAAATTGGTGTGGATGAAGCCTATCTTTTCGAGTCCGAGGATTTGGGTAAGTTAAGACACAAACCAATACTTGGCATCCTCTATAAATAAGTAAATCCCCGTAAAAGAAAGCTTACTGAACCAGTGTCATCATATAAAACATTGTGTATTTCTCCTCTTCTTTTGCTAATGCAGCCATAAAGGATGTCTCACACAGGTGAATATTCTGTCTGTAATTTATGTATTTGTCCCTATACCAGATTCTGAACCATTATTAGCTATTAGCAATTATTATCCACCCACTACACCATGATAAAATAAAACAGATTGTAATCTTCAAATATTTTCATAGTTTTCGTTCAACAAAGGACAGTCTGGAGCATCCCGCCTGGTTGCTGCTGCTTTTATGGTTCTCATCCAATAAACTGTCTAATAAAATGCATTAGGTGACTGACTCTGGGCTTTTTACTGAACTTGAAGTAATAAATGTCAGGTACAGGGCCTTTAAAGGAGACATTATGCTTTGTTCCCAGTATTTTATAAGAAACTATAACACACACACACACACACACACACACACACACACACACACACACACACACACACACACACACACACACACACACACACACACACACACACACAGTTATTTCACTTGTTGTTCACTGTAAACTGCAAAATTGATCTTAAACAGCTTAGTAACTGCAATGGGACCATTTACTTCCTGTTAAAAATGATTTGATAAAACCCACCTTGCCTGAGCTTTGAGCAAACAAAATACTTACATAAAACTCACGAAACATCAGCACAATTCTTTATTAAATCACTGCGTTTTGTGCTTTAACACTTCAAAATCTGTGTGACATACTTTAAAACATTGATTATTATTTTACTCCTGTATCTGTACTTTATTTAAGTAACAGCACTGAGTACTTCTTCCACCTCTGTGAATGATAACATGATTACAAACTCATAAAGGTTGATTTAGCATAATGTTTCTATTATTAATTAGACTTAAAACTGCAGAAGCAAAATTAGAAAATGATTTGTTTTCAAATGATTTCATATTATATTGTGTATGTTTATATTGGTTCAACTGAAAGAAACATTTATGATAGTGTATGAATATAAATGAAATGCCTACCAAAGCCTTTGTGTTTTGATGTTGTAGAGTGCAGTGTCTGGCTCTGCACTGATGCCTAGATAGTGTCCTGCACACTTGTACCCTCATGCCCTCAGCCATTCGCCCAGAGCCCGCACACAAGTTTCATCTCAGCTTCAAAGGCAGATGCACAATAGCCACAGCGCACATCATGAAACTTGCCCTTTATTCAGACGGTGGCTTCTTTTCAGGCAGACATACTTTTATCTCCGGAAACATCTTTTTTCAATGAGGATGACTCACTTTTTATGTCTCGCCTCCACCACCCCCTCCCTTATTTGTTTGTACGACACACGTTTTGTGGGAAGTCCTGCAGAAGCAGCCTCGGGAAGTGTGTCTCTGTCTGATAGAGCTGGGGCGGATCGCAGCCAGGTAAATATCCAAGCACACATCATGTTTACACAACTATGCAAAAAGTATCGAAGTGTAGACAATATTGTGAATGTTGTGAAAATTATCGAGTATGCAATTTTTATAGCACAATATTGCGATGTGTGATGCGATTGTGGTTAGATTTTGTACAGATCTAAACTACAGGTTTCAGTTTTCATGCAGAATAACACAGGATATTTAGTTGTTTGTGGACATTATGGTGCTTCAAAACTGCAATCTTTACGATTCGCTAATAGAATCCTTTCAAATAACACATTTATGTTGGATTGGCATAATATTGTCTGACTATCATTATCAAAATCCACTATAAAATGTTCAGATGTTCATTTTTGTCAATATCGCAATGTCTAATATAGAGTCAGACTCAGTCAGCTGTTTGACATTTGACACTGTAAGACTGCTATAATTGTCCATAAACTTTGCAGATACGGTGTGGAGCCTCCAGGTTTGGTGAAGTTGGAGCGAGAAATTGAGAGGGAGGAGGCCGGTTTGTCGCCATTGTCCCCGTCGTCTCTGTCTTTTTTCCCCTCTTCTTCTTTCAGCCCAACTCCAGCTCCATCACCTCCACCTACACCTCCATGCCCACCCTCTCCACCCCCGGCCCCGCTGCCTCCCACAGTCACAAGCCCACCTGAACCTGCTCCAGCTCCCAAACCTGCAAGCCCACCTCCCCCTGCTCCTCCTCTTCCACCTCCCAGTCCTGCTACAACCTCCAGCGCGACACAAACGCCTGTGTTTATCCCTCTGAGCACCAAGACCACGCCTGCTCCACCGCCGCTGCCAACACCAGCTCCATGTCAAATCCCAGTGCCTGCTGCCAGAGTCTCTGCACTGATCATTCAGTCTCCCCCAGTAACACCACCTGTCACCCCATCCACGACCCCACGCACCCCCAGTAAATCTACAAAAAGACGGAGCGCAAACACCAACAATCTTTTGGATAATATCGTAAGAACATTGTGTCATTGTATTAATGTTACACACGTAAATATACTTCATCCACCCTTTGCCTTTGTAACTTCTAGGTTCGAAACATTGTGGAGAACCCTCCCTGCACATGTCCCGCCAGGTTTCCTGTTGAAAAGCAGCCAAAAGGTTGTTATCGTATTGGGGAAAAAGTTCTCTACATTCGTGTAAGTATCTTCACATTGTAAAGCAATCACAACTCATTTTCTCATTATCGCTAATAGGCCATTTACCCAAATGTAATAATACTTCAACTGGATTTATGAGGTATTGCATGAAACAAAATAAACCACCAGGTTGTCATTAGTTGAGGCAGCAACAAGTGCCCTGATGTAAGCCGTATGGGATGCTGCCTCTCCCGAGTCTTGCACCACCCATATGTGTGGTACAAAGGCTCGAGAAATGGCCATCTGGGAGGCTGGGTTGCTTAGCAACCAATGGACAGGATAAGACCGTGATCACAATGATTTTATTCAGTACTGAGACCTTCAACTCTGAGTTCAGCTGAAGGCAAAACAAACATGTCACTATAAAGATGGTTTTCACAAAGATAAGAGTGCTGGAAATGCCAGCTCTTCTGGGATCATGATAAGAATAGTTTTGTCAGTGGAAAGCATTATATATAATAATATACATATTACATAGTGCAACTTAACACAATGATTATCTACTTGTTAACCACAAAGCGGTCTATTAGGTGAGTGGTTACTAGTTGCATCCATTGAATTCTCTCTAAATCGTATTGAAAAAACAGTTGGACTAGCTCACGAGTAATCAATGTGTCAGTGTCCGTTAGCTTGCGACACAGTAACAGCCCCATTCACCTGACTGACAGACATCTTATTTTAGGGGTTGGTTTAAGGTCAAACAACACCTGCTTTTGCAAAGATAACTAGAACATAACAAGGGTCTGGAGAGCGTGTCTGAACAGAACAGGGCTAAGGGCAAAGGCTAAGATCACATTTAAAAGATGTTATTTAGGTGTTAAGAAAAGGTGTCAAGAAAGAAAATAAGCATTGACACCTATTTTTTATTTTAGATTTTTGGATTTAGTCTAAATTATATATTTATTTTACAAGTAACAGAACTATTTAAGTCTCAGTAAGTCATCATAGTACAATGTATATTTCAGCAGCTACACTCTACTGTACTCTAGCCGACCCTCTGAACAAATCTCCTGTTGAATATTGTGGAGTTTCCCCATATTAACCTCAGTATAAATCCATTCTCTTGTGGCACACACAGGCCTGCATGCATGAAAGGCAACATGGCATGATCCTCAATTACCAAGCCGCGTGATTAGCAGTGTGTCGCTCCGAGGGAAAAGTGTGCAAACCTTTCTAAAGAGTAGATACTATTGATTACACAGAAGTCATTAGCCAGGGGTTTTTAATAAGACATCTTGTTAATGAGTGACCCAAGCATGACAACCCCCCGCCCCTCCCTTTTGTCTCTCCCGTCTCCCCCATTTCCACTGGAGACTTATTCAATCATGCCAGCTCTGGAGTGCACCTCTATTCTTTGTGTTAAAAAAGGGAAAAGCTTCTCTTTCTTCTCGAGCTCAATTAGGCTCTCCTCTGGTATTGTATGAGGAGTCTGGCTATGTCAAAAGATGGAAATACATTAGACAGCCCTAAAATATCATCCATCTCCAGGATTATCAGATGCATTTGTAAATGCTGACATTATTGACAATAGTAGCAGACCTTAATGTGCATCATGTTACATGTGTTTTACAAAGCACTTTAATAATATCATGTCCTAAAGAGCTAAATATGGTCTGCTTGATCTTATTGGGCAGAAAGACTTACATGGCTTGAGGGCTGAATGAAATTGTGCAGGTGGTTTAAATTTGTTGAAATGTTTTAAAATCGGCACCTTTACTCTACATGGCGTTTGGCTTCTTAAATTTATCTTAACTTTAATATATTTTCAGAAAACTTTATGGAAAACAAGAGATTGGGCTAAAACCATGGCTATAAAGCCTCTGTAACAGTTCTTGTGTAAGGGGTTCATTTTTCCCACTGTCAATTCCCACTGGGTCTAAATCATCTGTTTTACTGTGATGCTGCTGTTTTATTACGTATTACTGCATGCTTTCAGACTGTACTGTTAAATCACTGGCGGCTGCAGCTAAACTCTGCCCCCTACTGGCATTTACAGAAGTGGCCTCGCCTGTCCTAATAGTTCACTGTATTTTTTACATAGAAACTTGAGCTGGAATCAATGGGGGTTCTGGGGGGGACACAGGGGAATCCAGAGACTGGTTAATAGGCTGCAGACGTAGGACAGTCCTATGGAGACATGCTCCGGGGGCGGGGCCCTGCTGCTCACAAACACAGCCGTCTGGAGGACAAAGATGGCTCAACAAGATTACTGCACTCTACAAACAGGCTTTATATGCACAGAAAATGATCCGTCTGAACTATCTGAAGGTCGCTGGCTTGATTCCTGCTCCTGAAACTATCTGAGTTGGTAGAGTGCATACTGTCATTGTGTCCTGGGGCAAGACGCTTTACTCACCCCTAGTGTCTGTGTACATTGGTGAATTAATGTGTGTAAAGTGCTTTGAGTGCCCACTGGAGGTCGACATGCGCTATAGAAATGTGACCAACACCAACTGTAGATTTGAAGCTAAATGCAGTCACTCAAAATACAGTTGTAGAAAGGTAACTATTCCTTCTCCGCTTAAAGCACGACCATTGATTCATCACCACACCACACAGGGCGGTGGTAAGTTACTGCTGTAGCCACAGCTGTCCTGGGACTTATTGTCGGCCAGTGGCCTCTCCAGCCACCAACAACTACTACAAACTGGTTACATTCAAACCATATTCAGACTATCTGGTTATAAGATGACCACAATACTACCACAATACAACCACAATACAACCGCAATACTACCACAATACTACTATAGTACTACCACAATACTACTACGATACTGCCACAATACTACCGCAATACTGCTACAATACTACCACAACACTAGTACAATACTACCACAATACTACTACAATACTACCACAATACTACCTCAATACTACTATAGTACTACCACAATACTACTACAGTACTACAATACTACCACAATACTACTACAATACTACCACAATACTACCTCAATACTACTATAGTACTACCACAATACTACTACAGTACTACAATACTACCACAATACTACCACAATTCTACCACATTAATTTTACCACACAAACACAACACTACAATACTACTCTTAATTCTACCATAATACTACTGTAATAGTACCTCAAAACTACCACAACCTAATAGCATTGCAGCCTGTGTAGGAACACACACATTTAGGCTTTTTATAAATCCTTTGGGAATTTTTTTTTTTTTTTTTTTTTTTACAACAAAATCTGCAATTAATATTCAGTGCATGTCTGACAGGCGCCCGGTGTATCTGGGATGTCAGTCTTGACCCCTGTCCGCCTTAACATTTTAATCTGGCCGATGACAGCTGAGATGGGGTTTCCTCCTTTGTCACTGACTGTGAGTGATTGACCCCCTCCTCGTCCTGCGTCCCACGCACATGGCACCTCTGCTATATCCTTGTATTATCACTTCCTTAATGGTTCCATAATGAAGGGTTTATTGGTGATAAGACTGGTAAAGGGGGCGGGGCCAGCGCTGACTGGGGCAACCACAAGCTTAGCAATGCCTTGAGGGAATTCTGTTGTCCGCTGGGAGTTGCTGAACTCATCTCAATTTCAGGCTTTCATATTGTAGTTGCCATGGCAGCAGTTGGTTTTCCCTTTGTGAAGAAATATCGCGTGAATATTTGTTGATGTGTAGATGCAGACTACTGCTGACTACTGTTACCAGATAAACATATAGTGGATTTAGTATTTGAAAGTGGTGCAGCCTTTGTAAGCGTATAATTGAAGTCTTTGTGAGTGAGTGAGTGCTTGATGTGTGCTCAGCTGGTGCTGTGAGGTGTTGTTTCATTTGCCTTAATGAGGTTTTGACAAAGCTTTCCAAGAAACCACTTGCCGTCCACTGCTAGCATTGAAGCAGGAGAATCTAACATGAATATTACATGAAAGTGTAGTGGGAGCAAATTGTACTGTGCTGTATGTGTCTGCTGCATGATAAAAACAACTTTTGTTACAGTGAGGTACATCAGAGGTAGGAGAGGGCAAGATTTACAACAATGAAACTCTCAATAACAATATCCAGACGATATTATGGCAATCTATCAGAATTTTGCTAAAACATGTTAATTTACATACATATTATTATGAAATAACAGTAAAATTACTCATAAAAGTGCAGAAAAATGTTTGCTTTTTGCAGCATAAAAAAGAAAAACCGATATAATAGTTATTCAAAATTGGTAGAGCTGCAAAACAAGAGTCACAATATTTTGATATATTGTCCACTTTTAATCAGAAATTCAGTCAAAATTAAATGTTTGAGTGCCCCCAAATTTGTCAGTGAAAGCAGCAAAATGAACAGCACTGTGTACAACATTTTTGTTGACAGCTGTCCATTTGCTTTAGATACTATTGTAAACATTGTTTTGAAAATATGCAAAATTTAGTATATCATTTATTATAAAAGAAATGCTTTGAAAATAGTTATAATCATGTTGTCTAATTAAAGCATATGGTGGTTTTTCCTGCACTTTTATGATTCATTTTCCAGACATTTCACATTTGCCTGATAATTAAACCTCAAATTATATATACAAAGACATGTTTTTACACATTTTTGTTGGATTTACATAATATTGTATGAATATGTCTATCAGGATACTCCCAAATTTTTGTCAATATGGCCAACACCTACCTGTCAATAATAATTTGGTACAGACTAACGTACTAAGTGATAAAAACCTGTATTTTAAGTGCTGGCCTTCTACTACCTTTATATCTAATACTGTGTAACAGTGTATGCTATTTATTGTATTACATGACTACTGGTGATAGTAGTGCAACAATTACTTCCTTTTACTAGCATAACTTCCACCTCTACTACATCCACTGATACTTTGTGTTAAAAGATAAATCCACATCTTGTGCAACAGCACAGTTGCTCAGGTGATTAAAACGATGCAGTACTTTCAATATAACTTCACTTTGTCTTTCACAGATGCTGAATGAGCGTCACGTGATGGTGCGAGTCGGAGGAGGCTGGGAGACCTTTCTGAGCTACCTGCAGAAACACGACCCATGCAGAGGAGTGCCGAGCAGGTCTGAGGTCAGAGTGTGTCGGGACAGGGTCAAAACAGCACCTCTACAGATGTCTCCAGACAGCTACATGGTGGTGGGAGCCCATTACCGAAATAAGAAGTAGAGGCAGACTCAGGGTGCGCTCACATTTAGACATTCACATCAAAATTGGGACTAAACCAGGACCAAACAAGGACTAGAACAAGACCAAACAAAGCCCACATCAGGATTAAAGTGAGCTCAGTTTAGAATCAAATACAGACAAGTGTGACCGCACCCTTTAAGCCTTCTTTTAAACAGGTACTGGGTCTGATTGTAGATGTAGAGAGTGAGATTTAGAGAAAATATGCTATTTTGTTACCTCAAGTTTATATTTTTTTGTACTGAAAATGTTATCACCTGAAAAGCTGTCTTTATACTGTATATTCTGAATATTAACTTTCAAATGTTCTTCATAGCCAGATATTGTATCCATTATGTTGAAATTCATTTTGTTCTTTGTATATTTGTAAATTTTTTGATGTAATCCGAATCAATTTTGGCAAATACAAGATTATTAATCAGTTGAGACATAATAATCTCTATCTTTGTTATGTCAAAATACATAATGTCTTTGAATTTGTAGCTCAATGAATGAAAAAAATGATTTTTCATATGTGCCTGAACAACTATGTCTGTCCTCTAGGTGGCACTGTGGGCTCAGGGACTAAATTCTAATCTAGTGGGAAACAGTCACGTTTTTGTTCTAACTCTTTAAATGGATCTTGACCACATTTGATAAAACGAATTATTAGCCATGAAGCAACACACGATGTTAATGAATGCAACTACACCAAACAATAATAATTAGATATTTTATTTCAATAAAATAAATTAATTAAAAATTGACACAGGTTTAAATATACAGAAAGAAAGAAATTGTAATGAGATCATGCAAGACTTTACCGCCTCTGTTGTCCCCAAATACTGCCTGCTCTGGTCTGGTACAAATGAGTTAGAAAATAGTTGTGCTACTAAAACGAGAGCCACTTTGAATACGATTAGCAGTAGGTCATTTTGCAATACATTTCTCAGATTCTGAAGTTTCAGGAAGTTTGTTTTTAGATCTAATTATCAATTACTTAAATGAAAAACTGCTGACCTTTTCTGTAAATTATTCCTATTTGTACTGTACTTATACTGTTCTGTTTTTGTATTTAAACGTGATTTACCAATAATGTTGTCTCATGCATTCATTGGCTTTCCTTTTGTAACTGGGGCATAAATGTGTGCTTTTATTATCTTTTTGTCAATACAACTTTGTAATTTGTATCTGAAAAAATGTCAGATATTGTAAATAAGCAAAAATACACAAAAACACTGACCTGTGCAATTGTGCTTTAAGTCTCAACAACACGTTTTACTTGCACAATGTACTTTTACTTACAGTTTACTGCTTAGAGTAATACTTCTATTACTGTTAATCAGTTTTGAGTGTGAAGTTAAAATGTTATAAAAACCAAAACACCAAACAGCATTGCATTATGTGAAATGTCGGACATTTGAAAAATACAGCGACTCAAGCGTCCATGTGAAGTGACCATAGATATAAAACAATGTTATTTCTATGGCAGCTGTATTTTCATTTATGTCCATATAACTGGCATAATATCATCACACTAAGAGCATGAACTGACTGACCCTAAACGCACAAGATTATTAAACCCAAAGTCTTTTGTAAACGTCACAAATAGTGTGCTTATGACATGCTCTGCTCCTCTTCCCTCTAAACATGTGGCTTTTATTCTTCTTTTTTGTAGAAATACATTACTGGCGCTCAGATTTCATTGCAGACCAAGCGAAGCGTCAAGGTCCAACAAGACACAGAAAACTGTTTTAAATCATGCCTCGTTATTCTCTTAACTATGAGGAGCTTCATTGTATGACTTTTGTCTACAAATGTTATCAACTTCAAATGGGTCATCAACAGTCTGCCAACGTCACTGTTACTTCCTCTAGCGACATAGAAGCAAATATCCTTTCATCAATTAAAGACATTAAAAATAAATGTCACATTATTTCCTGTTCCATAACACATGGCTCATTCCGTTGTGCTTTGCATTGAACATCAGTAGTTTCTGTTAAATCCATATTTAACCATCGGACAAATCTTGGTCGCTTCAGTATATTTTGCGATGTAAACACAAGACAATATAAAAGTCTATTTTCATATTATTGGAAAGTCTTTTTCTTTTTGCTTTGCAATTTTATTTCTGTTGTGGCAACGTTTTATGTCACCAAATTGAAGACAGAGCTCTGTGTGTTTAAGTTTTTAGGTATACTGATTTCTAATAAACACCTGGGCACATGCTACAAGCTGAACCTAGCCTAACTATAACAAAACTGAGTGAGCGCATTAACCTTTGAACCCTTGAAACTTCTTTCTTTGTCCTTTTTGCCTCTGACACTGTGGAGAGGCTGATAGTGACTCTGTGTGTAAAAGGTTTGGATGTGGCTTGTGCTTTCATTTATGTGGGCACATCAACACTTAATACTATTGTTTATAACTATATTTCTGAAGTTGTTTGTAGCTTGAGTTCTGAGGTATTCACTGAGGCTCAAATCCAACAGAGCAGTCCACATATGTTTTGAGTCAGATTGAGGCAGTAATGGCTCTGTCTGAGCAGTGGCTCTTCACTGATTGTGATTGAATGCCTTGTTTTCATTTGGTTCTTGAGATTTGTGGATCCTAGACTCGCACTGTAACACTGTCATAAAAGTCTCTTTCCACTGCACACGCACATTCTTACTCAAAGTCTACTGTACACGAACATTGATGTGGTCTACATGGAGATGTGTCTGTACATACTGAGGCCTGTCCACTCTGATCCTCCCAGTGCTCTGCTGCGGCTGCAGACATTCACCCGGGGGCTTTGTCTCATATCAATGTATGCTACACTAAAGATAAGCAATGGCCAACGCCAGAGTATTTTTTCATTATGAACAGTAACACAGCACACAGCACTTGACTGAAAGAGGAATGCTGACAGAAAGCTTTGGCCTGCGTCACGTCTCTGGTTCAGAGGATTACTCCCTGATCCTCCATAGGACAGTGGTGTGTATGTTTATGCAGTGTGTAAGTGTGTAAGTGGCATATGAAAAACAGCACCATTTTAAGACATACTGTTCAGAGAAAACGGTTACATGTCTATTCCAGTCTTGTGCTATGACAGCCCTGTGCCAGCGGTGGTCAGACCTCCTTCTCTGTCAGGCACACTGAGCACTGGTGGATGATGATGAGGTGGTGCAGACAGTGATGAGACACAAACTGCTTCAGTTACACGGGGTCGCGGGGTCCGGGGTGTAGTTTGTGCGTTCAGTGGTCAGTCACTGCACCGTCCTGTCACACGGTGCCATTCTCCTGCCTTGGCTTATGGGGCGTTGTGCGAGCAGGCGTGCTTAGGGAGGGGGCCAAGGTACAGAGGAACCCAGCTAACAACGTGAGGCCCAGACCCCCCCAGGCACAAAACATGGACCAGCCATAGCCATGGCTAATGTCCTCAGGAAGGCCATACATGTAGCGGGGGTAGCGCGACAACTCAAAGTTGATTCCTGCCACGCATGTGCAGAGGGAGATGATACAGCATGTTCCTGTGAGCAGACAGCAGTGATTCAGACAGCATCCGTATCATTAATAATGTATGTGCTGAGTGCAGATCGTGAGGCATATGAATAGTAGATGGGGTCGTTTCCACTAATGGGAAGCCCCCGATTAAATGAATCATGTATATTGATATTTCAGGCCACAGTAGCATGCTGTTGTGTTGTACATCTTTAAGACCTTTAAAGACCCCAGGTTCCAGTACATACAGTTGGTTCATGATCATGTTCATGTATCATGTTCACATTGTGAGCATGTACACAGTATGGACATGGAGTTACATGATACACACAGGAAGAAGGCAAATTTACAAAATCAGGTGAACACACAAACATTGTTATGCATTAAGTGTAAACAACAGCATTTGTAGAATGTGCTGTTTTATTCTTAGATCTAGGATCTGGCAGTGTGAAGCATAGGGATCATTTAGTTTTCTGGTTGGAATTAAGAGAAACAAAAAGGTCAACCTAAACAGCTGGTTTCTCACTGTAATATAATGCAACTCAATATATAATACAGTACTCTGATTAGACCAAGTGATGGAATATGTTACAAATACTTTTTAATGAATGTATTCAGTTTCTGTAACGAAATACATGATTACATTTATGGTGATGTTTTATTTTAGTCTACATACACTATCTTAAAGTGTGTGTTTGTGTGTTTTTACCTCCCATGAGAAAGAGTAGCCCAGCTACATATTGCATGAGGTCATGCTGTTGGCAGCAGCCCAGCACTCCAATGATCCAGCCGAACAGGATGATGGACACAGCCATGCCCACGAAGCCCGCGGTCATCCTCCTCAGGTCTGCACAGAGGCCACACGAGTCACAGGGGAAGGCCATTTATACAGAGACTTCAAGTGCATATGACAGTTCTGTATGTGTTTCTAATTATCAGTTAGTTTGATGCACCTAATTATCATGATTAGTCAGGGGCAGTTTGTGAACAAAAGTTGAAAAAGTTCTAATCATGTTGAAGATCACACTAGAATCCAATCCACATAATTGAGGGAGTATTTGTACTAAGAACACAATTTGACTCTTTAACCATGTGTATAACCAAATTAAGGTTATTGTCATACAATTTTATTAGTTAAAAAATAACTATTGTGTAAATTAGACAAGCTTTGCCCCAGTATTGTACTGTTATAGAATTACCTAATGAGATGTTATCATTTTCAGTAAGGAGGTAAAATTATAAACCACAAAGACAGCAAAAATAAAAGTAAAATTGTTTTATAAGAGTAGTGTTATTTGATCACAGAAAACATGCAAGACTTTACGGTGCACTGTTACAACTACTACATTCTCAACTTTAGCACTGATCAATGTTCAAGTTTCATATGACAGTCACGTCTGAACCGCAGAGAGCACTCCTGTATCGCTTATTGAAAATCACTAATGACATAATCCAAGGTCAGAGTCCTGCACTGCGAGTGAAGACGCCTGTCCACATGTCCCAGCTGCGTAAGGAGGAGACATTGATCTGTGAAGCATGTACTCAGATAACCCAGAGACAAGAGGCAGCAGCGCTCTGAGAGGGACGACCTGATAACCTTTGGTCTAGACATCAAAATGTGACTTGTACATTGTCAGTTATCTGCTTTTGTGGCTTATACCAGTTACAGAATGTGAGCTCAATCAAGACAAGATATGCTTCTATTTACTTTCTTTTTTACTTTTCTGTTTCAGTTTAGTGTTAACTTAACACAGCGGGTTACAATGTGCCGTGTTCTGTGCTGAGATATTTCCAAATCATTCTGACATATGAAGGTAACTCCACATGCCCTTCCAGATGCAAACCTTTTGTTGACTGAGACTCCTAAGACTACATGCTTTTACAATATTTTACAAAGACATGTAATCTGGAACCGTGTTCTGTTTCCATGATTTCTGATGGGCGCGATCGACAGGCGGATTCATCAAACACATTGTTTGTATCAAGGCAAACATGATAGATTACCGATGTTTATGGCCGATGATGATACGTTTGCTTAGGATCCATAAAAACCAATGACCAAAACTGATTTTGATCATTTTTCCTAATTTTAAATTTATTACAAACTGCTTTGTAGAGCAGTGTAGTACTGTTTAGAGCTGCAACAAGTTAATCGATTGATCACAACCAATCAATAATAGAAATAGTTGTCAACAAATTAAGTAATTGAATAATTGATAACTGGTCAATACACAGACTCCAAAGCATGCCATGAGCTGAGAGAAATGGTTTTATGACTCGGACAGAGCAGGAATCACACAAAAATTACAAGGAAAATGTGTAAATTTTGTGTTTTTTCATCTGTAAATATTCTCAGGACGTCCTCAAACCGGTTCAGTTTTGAGTAAAATTGAATTAAAAAATAATAACTAATTGATTACTCAAAAGAATAATTAGTTGCAACCCTAATTTTAGGCAGCTGGTTGGTCCAAACTAAATATCAACCTCTGCTTGAGATTTAAGCCCAATGTGTCAAAAACTGAAAATATCTGCACATGAGAGATGTTTTCCACTTTTGAGAAACTGTCTCACCAAGCAACTCAAATGTATTTGGACATGGGACCGGCTCTTCTCTAGCCTCTCGCAACCACATTGTATTAATTCATCAGACAGCACAATCCAACAGTATTTAGACACGTTGAACACAATTAAAAAGTTTATCCTAAAATGTCCCTTACAGTTTTGAGTAGCTACAGTATAATACAGAGACTTACGGAGCGCGTGCCACTCGTCCTGCCGAATGGTCTTGGTGACGTTGACAGGTAAATTTCTCGGGAGGATGGATGAAGTGTAGTGATATTTGACTGGAGTGCATCTTTGAATAATTCCTGGAAGAAATGTGAAGACAAATAATTAGATTAGAATATGGACAAACATGTTTATGATATGATTCTGATGGCCCCAGGCCAGGATAGATGTTTCACAAGAATACAATTATTACTTTTCATCAGGTTCATCAGTGATAAGCCATGTTTTTTTTTAAATAATCTTTTGTTATGGTCTAAAATTTGCCAACAGCTCACTGACTTCCTTTTAATAAACAATTGATTTGATGATTTCCAGTCAAGTTTTAGACCTCATCACAGCACTGAGACTGCTCTTATCAAGGTGATAAATGACACCCGCCTGAACACTGATGTGGGCACAGCCTTAGTCTTAATTCTGTTAGATCTGAGCACTGCTTTTGTCACAGTCGATCATGGGATCCTCTCACAGAGACTAGAGGCCTGGGTGGGCATCACTGGCACTGCACTAAACTGGTTGGAGTCCTACCTGGAAGACAGGGAGCACTTTGTTGAGATTGGTAACTGTGTCTCAGACCACATGAGCTTGACCTGTGGGGTGCCCCAAGGGTCAATCCTGGGACCCCTTCTGTTCAACCTCTACATGCTGCCGTTAGGTCAGTTAATACTCAGCACAAATGTGTCTTATCACAACTGTGCAGTCGATACTCAGATCTATGTCTCACGGGCGGCAGGTGAATATGGACCAGTGGATTCACTCTGTCACTGCATCCAACAGATCAGCGTGTGGATGCAACTTTCTCCAGCTACACTCAGACAAGACTGAAATCATCTTCTTTGGGCCGCAGAAACAGAGAGAAAGTGTCAGCAGTCACCTCCATTCTCTCGCTCTGAAACCTACAAATCAAGTTAGAGATCTGGGGGTAATAATGGACTCAGATTTAAACTTTGACAGCCACATCAAATCCTTTTACCACCTAAAAAACATTCTGAAAATCAAAGGTACAGTGTCTACACCAGACCTGGAGAGACTTGTCCATGAATTTGTCTCCAGTAGTTTAGACTACTGTACGGTGCAGCTTGGGTCCTGACTAGAACCAGCAAATATGATTAGTATCAAAAGAAACAAAAATGCAACTAAAAGCGTCAAAAACTCTACTAAAAGTGACAAAAATGTGACTAAAGCAACAAAAAGTGAAACAAAAATTGACTAGAAATGACAAAAAAGCAACTAAAAGCGACAAAAATCTGACTGTGGCAAGAAAAACACAACTAAAGGTGACAAAAACACGACTCAAAGCAACAAGAATGCTACAAACAGCAACAAAAACATTCTGAAATACAATTCTCTCATTAGTTTGTCAATTCATATTTCAGTCTATTTTGTCAATTCTCCTGGCTGTGATTAAAATGTGAACTTTGAACAAAATCCTGCAATTAAAACAAACCACAAATCCTTCGCAACACTGGTCAGAAAAATTTCAATATTTTTCCCAAATTGTGCAGCTCTAATGCTAACATTTAGACTTGGAACAATCTCAGAAAGCGTTGACTAAAACACTGAGGAATTTAAAGTGACATGGACTCAAACGGATGACCACAAACTTAATTGGCGTCACCAAGTTCACGTTCACCGATCGCTAAATCCATTTCGGCTTTTCCACTCTCTCCAGGGCTACAAACGCAACACAAACGCATTGCACAAGTTATTTCGCATTTGATTTTAGGTAGGATAATCTTACTTTTCTCCAGGCTTGACCATCACAAACTTTTTATTTTTCTACGGACAATGTAGACTCAACGTTATACATTTCTAGGTCCCACTGGATATTAGAACTCCACACAACTGAGCACAAAACAATGCATTAACTATTTACTCAAAATTCACAGGTTCATTATCACATGCTGGAGTAACTGTGCATCACAAATTAGCAGCGTCTTTACCACTTGAAACTGAAACAAAAACAGACATTTCCCCACAAAGAGCTGCTGTCATAACACTGGGACATCAGCTGTGATCATAGTTGGGATGAAAGAGCAGAAATCAATCAAATTCAACAGCAGAGAACAGAGACAAAACAGAAAAACACTGGGACGTTCTCTTATGGTCTTTCAGTCTCTGATCACTGAATTGTACAACTGTTATGTCCAATGTTTCATGTCACATTGTACTGACGTATTATACAGTTTGTCTTCTCTATCGCAGTCTGCAATCTGACTTTACTGTTCTTCACAATTCAGCAGCTTTGGCTACACTTACCATTTTAAGACGAGCCAAGTAAAAAAATATCTAAAACCAGCACTAATTTGTAAATTTGTCAAACACAAAATGGTCAAATTAAACCATAAGATCGTGCAGTAGAAGAATTTAAGACAGTATTTTAACTTCAAACTTTACTTGCCCAAATCAGCGCATTCTTAAACTTAAAGATGCATTATGTAACTTTTCTGCTGGGGGTCTGCCAACTGCTTGTCTCCATTCAGATGTTCTTCCTTTGCCTGGAAAGTTCCACAGTATGACATTAAACGTATTTAAATGGCATTTACTAAATTTCAGATGTTTTTCTGGATCAAATAAGAACACCTTGCTCCACAGATCTGACCTGTAACTTGGGTTGGTGGCGGCACCTGCTTGTCTCCATGGAGGCAGCTAAGTTTAATGCCATACTTTGGAACATTCCAGGCAAAGCAATTCTTCCCATGGAGATAAGCTGATGGCAGAAAAGTTAAGAGTTATTTACTGAATTTGTTTACATTACACAAAGTATTATTACTATTTTATGTGTTGTAAAGTGTTTGTTTGCTTACTATAACAACTTAACTGCTAATAATAAAGACACAACGAGACAGAGTTAGACAAAACTGCTTAAAGAATGAAGGATTGGTGTAGTTCTGTGGACTTTACTTTCCGTGTTTGTATCAGACTAATGCTCACTTCTCTCGAGGCATGACAACTTAAACTTAAAAATGTACTCTTGCTCTTTAAAATCGAGCACACATTTATGAACACTTTTGGACGTTTAATCAAATGTTTTGTCCAGTGATGCAAAAGTGATTGTGCGTTTAGGGTTAAGTGTCACAAGAAGAATATTTGTGTCTGCTGCAGTTACTGAATTTGAATGAGGGATAAATGAGTCGTTAAAAGCAAATAAAGGTGCTGCATTATTCCTCTAGAGGTTCATGTTGCAGGAAATGCTATGGTCTTTGTAGGTCCAGTGCTGGGAGGTCACTTCAGGTATTCAACATTTTGCTCAATGTCACTCCCCACTCTTCACCCACATTGCACACTCTGATCTGTCCAGTAAAACCATCAGAAGTGTCCACATGTGCATGTTTAGAGCTGACTGCATACAGCTCGTACGTATTTGACAAAGGGATATTCTGCACCTCACTTGTCCCACTAAACCCCATATTTTCTGTACGTGATCAAACAATCTGCAACGGATATTGTCATTTTAATATGAACAATAATAATAATGATACATATGTTTTTAGAGCGCTTTTCACCAAACACAAAGATGCTGTACAGAGAGCAAGAAAAAACACAAAACAAAAACTAAGAATAAAGCAACTCTTAAGGAGAATGCTGCTACATGAGGAGACATGATCATTTCTGTGCATTGTTAGTGTAACGGTCTTATCAAAAACAGGCCTATGTGTAGATAAAATCAACAAGAATACATTTAGCAAGAGCCCATACTGCTACAGCCAGTGTTAATGTGCTATTTTGTCACACAGAGTGAGGCCTGGGCTGTGAAAAGAGCAGCTGCACAGTTCTTGTCTGTGGAGACTAAATATTAGAAGTATTCTGTGAAAGCCTTTTAGCCACCACTTCACTGTCATTCAGTTTGACAGGATATGGCTGGAAGCAGCCACAAAACATATGGAGGAGACCGGCCATTATGTCACAGTGTGGAGGACTCACGGCCGCTTCAGACAGGAGCAGGAGGTGGATGTGAAATATGCTCAGGACAAAAACATATCTATAAAAAATGTATGTGAACAAACCGGATGCATCGATCAGAATAGCCTGGATTGTAGGATAAAGTGCACCTGATTGTTAGAATTATTCAGCGGTTCATTGAAAGTTTAGTATCTTATTTCACTGGTAAATGAGATCCTGTACACATAGAAGACATAAATGTGGAGTTTGCTCCTTAACCCAGGCTGTAATAGTCAATATGCAAATGAGGGAGACGGACTAATGCCATGACAGATACAGCCCACTTGATATGACAGAGCAAAAGGAAGGCTTTTCACTGACACCCCAAACATATGCTTCAATCCCAGTGAAATGACCCAGAGCAAACGCCTGGTGTTGTGGGAGGCCTAGGTGAGCATCGTGGCCTGTGTCTGCTGCTATCAGGCTGTTTACCTTTGTAGATAAGGTCTTCCGTCTCCAGGTCGAAGCCTTCCCGGTGACACTTTCTCCACAGACCGGAGATGGTGGAGTTGAACTGGCGGCTGCAGTGCGACTCCATGGCGGACGCCGCGGGCACAAAGTGGCGTTTAACCCTGCGGAGAGGAGCCACATCTGGGCCTATTGCATTCCTCTCCAGCGCGCTCTTTGGGGGCATCTTGAGGGGGAGGTTGGGGTTGGAGATGTAGATGTATCCCGGGTCGTATCGCTTGTTGGCATAGTTCTTACATCTCTCCCGGTGTCGCCTGGCGTCCGTCTCGTACCAATAGTCGGTGCAGATTGCCATGGCCAGCAGCCCCAGCGCGCACATCGCCAAGAAGAGCCCCGCGCTGGTTAACATTTTCATAGCGGCCATCTTCCTTCCCCACTCGATGGAGAGCCCAAACAGTCGCAAGAAGCAGAAGCAGGTTTCGTCTCCGTGGCCGTGCTCGTGGTACCGCGTGAAATCAATCACGACGGCACTCACAGCCTGTCGCAGCTGCGGACTGGAGACATGGTTGAGGCGAGCCAGCGTCGTCTTTTGTTGTGGTGGTGAGCCTCTGGATGCTATGTTGTTGCCACCATCTGTTATGGTACAGGAGCAGCGCGCGCGGGGGAGGGGCTGAGGATGCTGGGAGGAGGAAGAATGTGTCTCCAGCTCCGGGATGCTGCGGGCCCCGGACCAGGCTGAGGGGGAGTGGTCATCTGTGGAGCCCCAGCATCACTTTGGGAGCGCCACATCACACAGCACTGTCAGAGCATGTCAGGGGCCATCCAGAAGGGTAAAGGTCACTCTGACAACTTTACTTTGTTAATGGGTTCACATTAAATAGTCTCATGTTGTCCTAGTTATTATTTTTTGGCATGATGGACCCTGTAGTTATCATAGTTTTATATGAGTCTAGTGTATGAAGAAAACTTAAATGATAAAAGTAGAAAATCATCAATGTTTGTCATCAATAAAAGAGACTATGGTGCACATAATTAACCCATAATTTAAAAAGTAACTTGACAAAATTAGATATGGCTGTTCATTGTATTATCATAAACATATTTAAAAAAACATATATTAAAAAATGACTACACTGGTCAAAAAAAAAAAAACTGCTCCACAAAATTGCATGACATGGAATTATTCACAAAAGAATCATTTGTGCCACTATAATCTGAATAAAATCTATCATTCCATTGAAAATGCAAGGACAATTTACAAGCAACTAACACATTTTTTCTGACAGTTTAAACAATAATTTAACAAAATAAAGGTGTATCAGGTATAATTATTTGTCAAATAATAACTATTGTGTAATTTCTATAGATTTTGGCCCTTGTTTACAGTCTGGTTGTCACATTCGCTGCGCATGTCTAACAGGGAAGTAAAATTACCAAATCACCAAAATTATTAAACTGGTAAAAAATAGGCAAATATTTTTAGTAAAATCCAAAATTTTATAATGTTCACCACGTTTTAGTCTAACCTGGGATATGCACTTTAAACTTGCCTTTTAGCCTACTATTTTCAGCATGTACAGTTGCCACAGCTGGCCGGTAGCCTGTCTGCAAAAACATTTTAATCCAGCCCAAAGCGTAGAATCTAGGGTGACTGACCACCTGTCCTGCTTTTGGTTTTCCTGATCAGCCATTTCAGCCCGTCCCTCATCCCACTTACTGTATTTAGAGAATGGCCCACTTTTTCATTGATGAATTATTAAAAAGATTTACATTCATGGAAATAGAGACTCTTTAGATGTAACTGGCTTTCAATGTTAGCACCTGTTCCAATTTTTCAGGATGTTATAATTGATAAAGACAAAACAAAAAATGACATGTTATTGCAGTTATTATCTGTGAGTTTAAATTCTCCAGTCTGTTTCTCCATGTCCCACCACATTCAATATGTCCCTCTTTTTCTACAGTTTGAGGTGGTCATAGAATGTACACATGGTTAATCATTGGGTTCAGAGATATTTCATTGTGACACATGTTAGCCAATACAATCAGTATCCTTTTTACTAACAGCGGAAGTTTGAGTGTATTGCTCCTGTCTCAGAACGGGACTAATGAAGGATTCACTACAGCCCGATAACTAAAAACAGCCCAGTCTCGATCCAGGACCCGTTCTCAGTCTCCTTTGTCCCATGTGACACTTTAGGTTCAGGTCAAAATTCTCCCCGTGGAGGACAGGATCAGGACCTGCCTCAGCACCTTTTACTGCACAATCAATATGTGAGCGTCCTAATGATCCCCAGCCTGTAGCCGCTGTCACACTCATGTACACTTAATACAATGAGGGCCATAAATACAGTAGCAGAAGCAACAGACTAATGAAATACCACAAAAACAGACACGTGTGTTTTCCTTTGCATTAATTTATTTTAAAGATGAAGGTAAGGCAACAACTAGCTAACATTGTTATGGTTAGTTTTTTTCTGCAAACATTTCCTACACAAATATACATCAAATAAAAATGTAATTTTTAAATTTCTTTTTAACTTAACTATATTCAAACATTGTTAATATTTATAAAAAAATATAAAGTTATTGCTTGAGTAAAAGTGAAAGACTTCACTGTATATAATACAGTATTTGCTGATGGGAACTAAACCTGACACAAGTGGGACAGATTCTAGTGTTTTGGCACTCATTTTGAAACATGATTAGGGGGGAAACAAATCATGAATGTAGGGCAAAACAATTCAATGACTGTCTCAATTTCAATAAATACAGCAGCTGAATGGAAACAAGATACATTTAAAATAGTTCAAATATAAAAAGGAAAAAGTCATATATAGCTACAGAAACAACCAAAGTGATACGCTGGATATGATGTGCAAAACACGGGTTTTTTGGTAACAGCCGTTCATTTAATTCCCTTGGCTTAATTTGGCACATTATTTGTGTCCATCAAGTTCATAAAGTGCCATCTTCAGTCATGTCAGTAACAAGCTGTGATTGTGGAGTGTATTATATACTTTCCTTTAAAAACACTGTGGGTACCAGATGAATGTAGAGCAACAGTGGCATGTTCAAACGATGGCCGACAAAAGAGCCATCACAGCCACACCGGAGAAAATGAGTAAGATCTGGAGCATAGACTGCCTGGAAAATGAGAGATTACATTTAGATTTAACATGTGTGCATTCAAACACAGGGGTACTAATAGGTTTGACGATACAAAATCAAATAAAGTAGTAAATCCCGGGTATGTTTGGTACTTAAAGGGTTATAAAGTATCATCAAAACTATGTGATCTGGTAAAGCTCATAAGAAACTGATCCATTTCAAACATAATAGTACAAGACACACACCCACAAAAGCTCTGCCCTAGTTATGTTTTAAAATCCCAAGACAATCGCAACACAACTCTAATGTTATCTTCACACAGAGTCTACTAAAACCGTGACAAAACATGCGATTTGTCTAAAATACCTTAGACTGGTCTCCTGCAGCAGATCTGGGACCACGTTGACCAAAGCAATGTAAAGAAATCCTCCTGAGGTGAAAGGTAATATCCAGGAGGCTGTGTCTTCTGTAAACACCAGTGAGATTTAGAAACTCTAAGCAGCTTAAAGTCCTGTAAACGACAGAAGTTTAGAATGTACCTGTTCCTTTTGGAGACTGTGTGTAGAGGGCCACACAAGCCCCCAGGACCCCGACCATGGCTGTGGACAGCTGCATGCGCGCCGCACTCCAGCGATCAAACCCAGCACGCAGCAAAATGGCAAAGTCTCCCACCTGCGGATCATGACATTTATCACTACACGGGACTAGATACACACAGCTTATGTTTACACAACGGTGAACAAGACAAACTTTTACCCCGAGTCAAACTATGTCAACATTAAAGCCAGAGAAAAACACAGAAATGTGATAACACATTTTTCAGTCTCACCTCATGAGGGATTTCATGTAGCAGGATGGCAAAGGTGGTGAGGAGGCCAACCTGCAAGAGCATCATTAAAATGAAAATGTATGCAAATAACAGTCACCGTCAGTGTTAAACAGGGAGAGCTTGAGGACTCAACAACAAGCTTTGAAAACAGCAAGAGCCTCGTTCATAAACTGTACTCTCAACAGTCAATACAGTTTGCTTCCTAACAATGTAACAGAAAAAAGAAAAATAATGTTTGTACAGTACACATTTCTCTCAATGTCTCAAATGTTTCTCAGCACTAAACCAAGGTCAAACATTCAACAATCCATATTTTTTGGATCTCGATATTATGTCACTCCAACAGTTTAAGCATCAGATAAATGTGAAATGTCTGTAAAATTAATCCATTATAAATGAACACTCTATTAAATTTTTGCATCTATTCAAAACAACATTCACAATATTATCTAAATTTCAATACATTGCCCACACGCAATTTTGGCATATTTACTCTCCATCTTTTGATTTTTAATTCAGCTTTTGTACTGCCAAATCAGCTGTTCATTCACAAAATTCATGATGAGAACCATTGAGGCCAGATTTCAAAGAGCACCTGTTTTTCAAATAATTCAACATGATAAAGGGATCCACTCATTTTGATGTGGTGTGAAAGCTTCAGTAGGAGCAGCTAAACATGAAAGACTGGTGTGAGGTCTTGTACATTAGTTATAGACATGTGCGTCGATAACTTCCTCTCTGGCACGTGCGCACACACTTCACGCTGCTCGCCTTATGTCTCTCCAGCTGGACTCTCGTTGGCCACGGCACCATAAAACAACAATCCACCAAAGTACGGCAATACTCTGCACTTTTTACCACTGATTGCACATTTGAAGAATTGTTTTTAAACAGCTAAGATGGTTTATTTGATCAAGGTTATTAAATTAAAATTAAGCCAAGTAGGTAGGTGCACGATTACAAAATGCTGCATCCGACCGGAGACTAAAAATACGAATACAACTGGTGTACTTCACTCTGCCAAATGCTCCAAGTGTACTGCCAAACTCTGACATGGGAGGTGTTACTTATGCACATTTCCATCGTACACACGGATGCCCCGTCTCAGTGCTTGCTTTAGTCTTTCCATAAATATCATTAGTGAATCAAGTGCAAGGTCAAAAACATTATAAGAGCTTGTCAGGCAACCGTGTCTACTGCAATCAATAGAAAGTTAAAATCAAGTTATAAATCATGGATTAATAGTCTTCAATATCTTTACCTTTTTGCTGACTAGGAAGCTTCCTCCTACTGCCAGGCCATGAGTGAAGTTGTCTATGCAGTTTGCCAGCAGGTTTAAGTACCCACTTGTCTGGAGGAAAAAATAAAAATAAATAAATAATCAACACACAATGAAAATCATGTATTTTTCTCAGTGAAAATGTCATGATACATGTATTTGTTGCATTAATCTAGAGTTTAATGTGAAATTAATATTTAGCCATTTCATGCAAATTATATCATAATAAAGATCAGACTTTCATAACCAGCCCAGACTGACCACAATGCGTCTTCCCTCCACAGTGGCTTTTGTTAATCAGAAATGTTGACACGTACCTTGATTTTCTGAGACGTCTGTGGCAGACTCAGTTCCTTGGAAGATTTCCATGACTCAGTGTCAGCGTGATGCCCGTTTTGGAGTGACACTTCTGTCTTTCCACTGAAAACTGAAATAGACTGCTTCTGTGAATAAACGACAGAAAAAATGTTGAGTGATTATTGCCACATGCACTTCTGCCTTCAAACCATGAGAAAATATGAAGTATACATGGTATTGTACAACTTAACACTAAGTCATAGACAATTATCACAATGCATTGGGGCTTATCTCAACCACAGAAACCTGATGGCTGTTAAAGCCATGAGATGGTTGATCCCAAAGCTGTGTCTGTTTACATGAAGTTAATTAACTGGCGTACAGTGACAGAGGATAAAAAGTGCTGAACGACCATACAAGTGTGAGTGAAGCCAAAGCTACAATCAGCGCTAGTACAGTTGTATTTATTTCCCGCCTCTTCATGAGTTAAAGCGCAGGGAGACTGAGCGGACAGTGATGCAGTCCCCCTGCTGCGGAGCGCACGCACGCAAAAGCGTAATCCAACCTGTTCACGATATTTTTGTCTTCACAAAGCAGTTTGTTGTTCATGCAAGCTAAAGGAAAGTTGACTCTCTCACAGTCTCAAGCCCCTCCCCCGAGCTTTACCATGGACCTTGTCTCACCAATACCTGGTACAGCCCTAACAGCTGAAAGAGCTACAAGTGACGTGCTGTTATACTTTGATTTAGTTGTGGCCACAGTATTTTATTTTAAAAAATATTCAGATGTATTAAATGATATGTAAGTTCATTCTTATAACATATTTTCCTTTCCCATTTTTTTATTGCAGCTTTTTAGGCCTGCATTTTAATAAAATATTACTAAGGTATTTAGGTGTCTCTATAGCCATGTTTTATTCAATAATAATAATAATAATAGCACTTTTAAACACTCATTGACAAAAAAATAAAATAAATAATAATATAATATAGGTAGCTCTTTGGGCCTGGCTCGATCTAAAAATAGCTTGCGAGCCTCCAAACTACAGTAAAGTTCACAATAAGACTTCTCTAGTGGACACTCCAGCCAAAGCAGCTGCATCATGGACTAAAAATAGTGACACAGTGGAGGAGTTGAGAGGTGGATTCCTTAGAGGAAGGAAGGAGACTAGTATAAAAATAACCATCTTAGGCTTTGGTATTTAATTTTATATGTTATTCTTTATATAGTCATTGACATTTACATTTATATTTTGAGTGACTTTGAACCATTGATCATACCAATCTGTTTAAGGATCTACAAATAAACTTGCACAATTAACAGAAAAATGGAATGTCTGACAGACATGGTGAAAGTTAAACTATGTCAATACAAGTCTTGACTTGCTAGTGTGCTTGAAGACACAAATGACCTCGGCCTATAAAACACATTTCAAACACTTACTGAATTGAAATTCAAATCTGAATGTGTCGTGGCACATTCATGTTCGTCCTCATCTGGAAACATCTTCTCCAACAGTAAAAAGGCCAGCAAACCAGCAATTACCCACAAGCCCTGGGTTGTGTAGTGGTTTTGATTGCCCACTGCAAAAGCAAATTAGAGACATATTACCAATAAGAAGAAAAAAATAGATGTATGAATAAAAACACAGCCAAGAAAAGAGGTGCTTTATGTCATTAAACAAGAGCTGTAGAGAAATGTGAACCTGAGGAGCCAGACAGCGCCCAAGCCTCTGGCAGGAGATGAAGGAAAACATCTCCAAGAAGACCACCAATGGCAAAGCTCAGGAGCTGTTTCAGTCTCTGAGATCCAGCTGCAAAGGGTAGGTAATATATTTAATCTCACACATTTAAAATACTGCAAAGGATTTACTCCTCAATAAGTCAAATAGCTCTTTTATGGCATTGGGACTTTACCTTCGGTTTTGAGGGCTGCACCTGCATCTATGGGAATGATAAGTAATGGTAAGATCCCACTGAGGCCCACAGCGATGGAGCAGAGCAGAGCCAGGAGCAGGACATGCGCCTCCTCAGAGCAGAGGAAGTCGGCCGCAGCCTGCAGGCCCCGGAGGAGGTCTGTAGTGCTGGGCCCCGTGGCTGTGGCCGTGGCCTGAGCCATCACTGTTTGGATCATCCTCTGACTGCTGGACGCCCCCCTGGAGGTCACCGTCAGCAACAACACAGGGACCAGCAGCACAGCCAGGGTCCAGCTGGGCTTACTACTGCTTTTGTCTTTCATCCAGCCCATGGTCCAAAATGCACTAGCAACCAGCAATGCTGCATGGAATATACAAATCGGTTAGTATGTATATAAAAAATGGAAAGACCATAACACTATTTCACTGATCAGAATCAAAATGTTAATGGTGCAAAAAAACAACAACAACAACACACAGTTCTCTCAAAAGGATATTTTAGCTACACAAAAAGTATAATTTGTGGTAATATATCAGTGAATAAAATGAAAAACATGGGTCAACATTTCTGTAGAATGTAGAACCTATCAAACAAAAAAATGTATTACACCTTGAAAAACATGCACCCATGCAGGGCACTCCACTGAGTTGTGTTCTCACTTTGCCTCGAACTTTCAACAGACAATAACATAAAACTGATCTATTGTGTGTCGATGGAAAACAGTCAGGCGGGAGGCGCCCCCGCAATCAGAAATTCTCCGCAGTGCTGCTTTAATTTTGCCTCCAGTTGAATCCATTCCTGAATTTAATGTTATTTGATTACTAACTTTTAGGGTCTATTCATGGGTTTCAGCTATTTGTTCATAGGTGATGTTTGAAGACTTTTACCCATTAAAAAATAATATTTTGTTTTGAATTGTAAAGGGGCAATGTAGTTTGCTGATGGAGGACATAGACATACATATTATTATGTCTATGGTGGAGGGTGTGACACATTATATTCTTCTGGAGATGTAATTTAATTAAGGCATCCCCTTCGAAATAAGCAGCAAACCAGTTGCTTTTTGGGCAATATAAACTCCTCTAACTGGATAAATGAAATATAAATGAGTTTATATCATAATGTGGAACCTTCCAGGCTAAATGTAGAATGTAGAAAACCTACATAGTTCACTTTTAATTGGAATGGCAACAGTGCTAGATTGTAATCACTCTGAACCCCATAAAAAACTATGTTCACAATTAAGTTACATCTTTATTATTTATACCAAAGTAATAACTGGATTAGCTACAAATGCATAAACTTTAGCCGCTCCACTTTTTTCATAAGCACTAAAACTATCAGATAAGATATAGCTGTATTAAGTGTGTTCAATGGAAATGTTTTTCATGTTATTAGGTTTGTTAATGCTATAAATGCTTTAATGTGTTGAGTGATTGGCGAAACGGGGCAATTATTTGAGGGCAATCAAACTTAAAGAGTCTATAACTGCTAGTTGTTTTTGCCACACAAAAAAGACCAAAAAGTCGGACATGTAAACTAAGCAAACATGAAAAACACACATTAACATTTCCACGTGAAATTTTGAAAACACACTTGAGCAAAAATGCAATCGTTTCCACATTTACAAAGTTAGCGAGCTACCGTTAGCCCGTGCGCACGTAGGCACGCACGGCTAACGTTAGCACGTAATCACTGCAGATTGAAGCTAATGTCCAATCTAAATACGCACCAATGCTAAACCTACTGCTGCTTTGCTACGAAAACGCTTCTGTAAAAATGCGCATTTACCTTGTGTTTTCGACTGTCCCTGCACCAGTGTGTCCCTGCCATCCAGGCCCGATGATGAAACGAGGCTTGGCGGCTGAGTTTGAGCAGGAATGGTCCCGGGCAGCGGCGACGCAGGAATCACAGCTGCAGAAGGGCTTTCCCAAACAGCCACGTATCAGGATCATGGAGGAAAACCAAAACAGGAGCGGAGCCCGCCCCACAGACGCCCCAGGAAGTGTGGGACTTTCTAGAAAAAGCAGCACACTGGTGCCGTCACAGTACAACAGTGTCTAGTCAAAGTGTAGCATATTCTAGACTAAGCTAAGACTCTTCAAACGTGCAGAGAAGAGGTTTTCTAATGACAGTAGTAGTCTAGTTGTGAAGAATGAAGTATTTGGCTTAAAACTATTAAGACGTAGTTTTAATTTTAATTTTCTGAGCCGTGCTCCCCACAAACAGCTCATTGGAACCTGGGGCCCCAGCTTGGTCACAACCTCTTTTAGCCCCTTCCCCCCAGTTTAACAACTTGTAGGCTACAAGAACTAGACTGTATTTTACGGAAGACTAACCATTCACTCATTTACACATGGGCCACATTCACACATCTTTTATTTCTTTCGTTTTAAAAAAACAGAATTGTATTTGTTTTTTCCAAAATATCCCATGGCAGAGCCATCCCCCAACTCTAGTACTGGTAGGATATGGTATACTGGGCTTGATGAATTCTCTTCCTTGTTTCAATTGATCACTAGCCTTTAATTACAAGATGTTTATTTTCATAATACAATATTTAACCTGTAAACCAAGGTGAAACAAAATGTGCATCTTTCACAGTTCATCTGTATGAAATCAGCTCTAAAAGATAAGAGATGGAGAGTTGAATTAATCTAATTAAAGTGCAAGAATTTCAATTTGAGTAAAAATCTATGTTTCTACACCCCCTGAGCTGTCATGAGGTTGCCTTGTCAAAGGATAACTGTGTTGATTAGTAACTAGAGCAGAGCTATTTAACCCTTTAAAAGGTTGTAAACAAAACATCCTAAATCGAATGGAGGCAAAAGTGAAGTGTAACATAATGTGATTTCACTGGAGAAACTGGGATTTAACCTCAGAATATCACAAAATATGAAAAATGTAGAGGATTTTGGAAAATGAAAACCACTCAGACACATGTGAGTGACATCAGAGCTGCTTTAAACACATTATTGTATTTTACATTATGTTTTAGGAAATTATCATAAACTCTTTGCATTTTTGTTGAAGGAACAATCCAGATTTATGGATTTCACTGGAAAAAATACTCACAGAAGAAGAAATGTTTAGCCCAAAATATTTTTTTAATTTTATCTATTGATATACTGTATTAGGTACTATACTATAAATTAGATTCTTTTGATGTTAAAAATGATGTAAAAACAATTTTAAGGCTAGAAAATTGTATTTTGTCCATCGTTTGGACAATTTAAACTAACTTACCTTTCTACCCTGAAAATTTAAATGTGTTGCTTTTTTCCAACACAAACACTTATAACCAGTAGAATTTATATCTAATGCTAAGCTAATCTTTTTCATTTTGCCTCCAGTCGCCTCCATTCCTGAATTTTGAGACGACTTCACATTTTAAAGGATCTACTGGAGGTGAAACTCTGTGTTCTTACATGAGGGCAGTTACTCCCCTGAAGGATGAGGCTTAGTTTCTTTCCCTCTGCCGTAGTTTCTTTCCCTCTGCCGTTGGACTCATGAACACTTTGTAACACCTGCCACTTTAATAATATATTATTTAAGAACAATCTATTTGCACTACTCATTTGCACATTGCACTATCAGCCAACTGTACATTCTGGATATAGTCTCAGTCAGTCTATCTTAGTCTATTTTATTCTAATTTTATTTTATGCATGCCTTTTTATATATATTTTATTTTATCCATTGCTTTATGTTGCACCTACGCCGAAGCAAATTCCTATGTTTGTGAATTTCACTGACAATGGCAATAAACCGCTTTCTGATTCTGATTCTGATTCTGATTCTGTCAAACCTGAAGTCAAATGGTGTATTTGCCTCGCCACCAGGTGGTGCATCCTGCAGGCTTTCTCTCCACAGACCAGAGAGAAAAAAAGGCATTTTAAGAAAGGCTTGTTTGAGTTGAAATGTGCAGTTTAGCTTTTATTTCCTTTTATTTCCTTTTTCAACAATACATTACAAGTAAATGATGAATCTATTAGCTAATGCTAGTTTCTTGTTGTATGTTACCTTATCAAATTTCACACATTCTATAAAAGTTTCACCGTGGTCATGACAAGTGTTTCGATGTGAAGATAGATAACGACAAAAGCATGATTCATTTTTGCACGACTCATCCTTGCTGCACTTGAGCAATACACTAAAAGAGGAACTAAGCTCTTTAGCAGGTTAAAGGGGACCTTATATGGTTGTCAAATAATTGTCATTGCTTGGTCAATGAACATATCAGATACCTGCTGTAAACACTCGCATTAATGCACCAGTGTACTTCAACACTGGAGAAAAGATGGGTGAAGTGTCTTGCCCATGGACACAACAATAGTGCACATTTGTCTTAGTGGGAAAGTGCTTGTCACTAAGTGTATACTATTTATTATTTCCAGCGGCCTCTTGTCCCTGCACTAACTAGGTCCAACTCTGTTGAGCTCCCGAGATCTGACCAGATCGCGCATGTATCATCCCACATAAGTTTCACATGTTTGGTGGGAATACGCTGTATGTCCGGACCTAAACTGGCTACAACACAACGCTGCATGAGCCATTATCACCTCCAAAACTCTTCCTCACCTATGATTGCCTTGTTGCTGTCTATATTAAGCACATATGTTTAATCTGTGTTCAGGCACTTAAGTTGCCTGATAATAAACATGTTGTATGTATTAAAGTATTGACTCCTCCAGAGAAAATGAGGAATCGGGAATAAGAAGTGAGAGGGCTTGTTGTCCCTCAGCCTCGTGTGAGTGGCTGCTGAACGTCATTGTGAAACACGAGATGACCACCAAAACCTCAGCCTAGAACCATAGGCCTATGGTTTGACCAGGCACACATTCTTTTTAAGATCTGTTTCTAGATACTAGATACACACAATTTAATAATACTCATGCTATAATTTTCAAAGCACAAGTATGTAAAAGTATATTATTTGCATGAAACATCTTTCTAACTAAGAAAAACACACATAGATATGTTTCCAAAAACAACTCCTTATTATAGACATGTTTTTTTTCTTTGGTGTTAAGATTTAGAAGCATTCATGTTGAGACTAAACTGATCTTGCTTTTCTTTTTAATACTTGATAGCATTATTATATAAAGGCTTCAGAAAAAAATACATTTAGTGCACTAATATGCTAAATGTTCTGGTCTAACAGGAGTGGATTTTTGTGTTGATTTTTTTCTTATAATATCAATAATGTTGCATGTTATTTCAAATGTATTACACTGAAATATAGAAGCATTAGTACAGTGCATAAACCTTCAAATAGGAAGTTTTGGTCACCTTCTTGTTTTAATGGGGAAGGAGAAGAAGGAGAAGAAGCCTTATGGCACCAGCCTAAATTGGTAGAATTAAGGAAGTTTTTAGTTCCCCTGTTAATTCACAGATACATACAAAGCCTGAAATTCTCAACCACCTTTGACAATTGTCTTTGAGTAGAACAACAGCTCCTGTGTGGATGTCTTTTTTACTCTTCACTGGTGCATCGAGACGGTAGGACCAAAGCCTTTTCAAGTCCACTGTGACGGTGGGCGTTTCCCTCTCTGCACTGACTCTTAATATGGAATGTTATGTTAAGTAGTTTGTGATTAGATTGTTTACTACTGGGTACATTTTAAATAATAATGTGTAACCAATAAGAGTAGTAGGTATTTCTGTTCTTAAAAGTTATTTATTTGGATATTTGTTGGTTGTACTTCATTCACTGAAGCAGATAGAATGTTTGTTGGTTGGTTAAGAAAATATGTTGGCAGGAATGCATTTTATTATCTTAGTAATGTTAGTTATCTTTTATAATTGAAACATATTCATGAGTAAGACAATGAGATAATGCCATCTAGGGGATACATTATTCTGAATTTATTAATATTTAGTCTTTATTTATAAATTCCTAACCTGAGTTACTCAACCACCTCAAAAGACATTTTGAGTGCAAATGATTTCGAAATGTGTGCTGTGCCACAGGAGTTTCAGAGTGTGGACATCACGGCAGTCACTCTGGTCAAACTGATGTTGTGCAGAGGATGAGTGCAAGACTTCCTGTTGCAATGTAGCCTGTATCCTGTTTTCCACAGTCAGTGGTCATGCGTGACATTCCCCTCCTCAGAGCCGCGTGGGCACCATCTCGTGACCCTGCTGTCACCACGACAGCACCAGACGTAGGGACACTCCACAGTCTGGAAACTACTCACTGTCAGCAATAGGCTTTAATTATAACAGGACAGAACAGCCAAGACACATGTAGCACAGCATATGGGGAAAAGTACAAAATATATCTTGAGCTAGTGCTTTCAAACACCAGAGTATATTGGCCTGTTCTTAAAATACAGGCCTTAAGTGTTGAGGACATTGACACCTTTGGGTGCCATAGGGGCTGAAGGCCAGAGGTTGTCACTGTAAATGTGTGTTGGTTAGTAGCTTCACAGATACAGATCGTGTGACTGCATTCAGACCAAAAACTGTCAAAAGCAGTTACACCCTGACGTGGGGCAAACCCAAAAGCAGCCACTGGTCACAGCTGCATGTTACACATTTGTCACTTCACAGGGACATATAATAATAAACACATACATTTTCATTTAACACCTTAACTTTTCCGAAGCCAAGTGCAGAGTTGTTAATGCAGAACTTATTTAGCAAGTTTTGTTATGTTGTACCAAGAATAAAGGCTTAAAGTTGCACTATGTAACTTTTCCGGGCCGTCCGCCATTGATTTATCTCCACGAAGATGATGTTATAGCATTGAACTTATGTTGCTTTTTTTCCAATTACATGCATTTTTAATTGCTCAAAAACGTTTTGAAAAACATCCAATCTGAACATGTATCTGACCTGACCACTTGGCTCTGTGGCATCACCTGCTTGTCCTGATAGACAAATTGAATGCTATATGGTGGAACAATCCAGCAGGTGGTGGACCCTGCTTCAGAAATTATGAAGAAATAATTTCACCATTATTATTTCTACTGACAGAGAAGACATTGAACTTTGTGTCAGTTTTGTTTCATGTGGATCGGCCCAGTAATAACAGACTTATTTAAACATGTTGTGACGTCATGTGACCGCAACTTATTATTTAGACTCTATTTTAAGGATGGACCTGACCCTATCTGAGTCATAAGCTGAAGTTCTGAGCTTTAGGTTTGTTTATCAAATCAAATTAAATCAGTGTGGAGCTGCAAATTAGTGTGGAGCTGGTCTTAGTTTCTCCTTTAAAACAAATATTAATGTAGCAAAAGTGATATGTTTTGGTTGTAGTAAAAGTCTGTGTTAATTTGAAAGTTGCTGCAAATAATGTCTTAATACTTTTCATAAATCGCCTTTATTTCAATAGCTGCACAAACACTTACTGTTGTAAAGCAGATTATTAGTTTCAAATAAATGCAACAACTAAACCCTGTGATTCATGTCTTAAATAGTTCAAACGATGTGACATAATGTTAATTATACAAGTTATGATTAGCCTGTGATAAATAATAAACATTTGGAAAACCCATGTGATTTTTATTTCTGTAATGGTGTTGTTTTTGCGATGGTGCAATGCAAGTGTCTGCAGACTCTGAGGTTGTGCAGGCAACAAGCAGTTTTCACAATTTCATTTGTTTGAAATAAAAAGCAAATTTGGACTCTAAATGTTTAAATGGTACATTTTTTTAGGTTAGTTGTTATTGTATGGAAATCTTTTGCCGGAGAGAACATAAAGATCTGATAATTAGTTTGTTTAAATCTACATTTATGAGGCTAGAATTGTGCAACAATGTGGTATTGTCACACACTATTTGAAGGATTTTTGACTATTCAGGTGATAGAATATTTTGTTTAGAATTATTAATATATGGTAACAGTAACAGTTTTTCATCACTTGGTAAATATAGTTTTAAATAAAATGTCAAAGTCTAATAACTACACATTTAATTCTGTATTTTCCTTATCAGCAGACTCCATCTGAGTGCTTATGTCCAGGCCTCAACTGAGACATCCATTTCAGTCCAGCTTCAGGGAACTGAATCTGAAAGGCAGGTTGTCACTTCCTCTTTTCATCAATAGGTCACAGTTTCTGGACTGTTTCACTATAGATTTTTCTTGTCGACTGTGGCAGAAACCGGACAGTTACACAATCCAAGTTGTTTAAAAAAAAAAAGAGCAGATAGATACCTTACTGGCCATTATTTTTGTTTTAAGTGCACCACTGTCCTGTTGCACATGACAGGGTGTCATGCTTGTTTTTTTCTTTTTTAAACTTTATAATTTAGAACACATAAAAGCACAAAGGAGGAAACCAGAGAGCAGACCAAAAATATTCAAGATAAAAAAAAACTGCAAGATAAAAACAAAGAAAAAATACCGCACAACCAAATTTACATATAGTCCAAGGTCTATCAAATTGTTCCCATTTCAAATTAAGTTGTATTTCTTTTCTTTTCTTTTTTTGTTTTTTTTGTTCGTTTTTTCAATGCCTTACTTCATTTGATGGAACAGTACGCACGTGGGACACACAAGGAATATTTTTTCTGACAATGTAAACATTAATTTACCATAAAAAAGACAAACCACACATGTTTTGGTTCTTGTAAACAAAGTATAATAAAACTAGAAGAACCATCACCGTGGCAACATATATAACAGACATCCAGCTCCAGCTGCCATGTTCTGACTGTAAAATTGTACTCAATACCTCACACAAACTATTAGGGAACTGGACTTTTATTACAATTTCTCTTAAAAATACTTCGACAATTGAACTTTTTTGTATTTTGCAAGTAAAAAAAACATAATTATTATTTATCTGTGTGAGGTAAATACAATAATCATCAATGAATGGGCCCATAGATTGTACTCATGTGCAAACATACTGTAATTCTGCAATAATTAAGTAGACCAATGACGGATTATTAGAGGTGGGTAGTACTCTGGTGCATAGTTACATTTACTCAATTACATTTATTTTTTAAAGAAATTGTGCTTTTCAGAGTACTTTTCTTTTCTCTTATTTGAGTAATAATTGTACTGAAGTAACAGTACTCTTACTTGAGTCAAAGCTTTGGTTACTCTTCCCGCTGTGAGTAAATCTACAAGCTTTATGTTGACAATATTAAATCATTTGAACAAGTGTTTCTTGCACAGCTCCTTCAAATATTATTTAGTTTTTTCCCTTTTTTTCTATCCTTTGAACGTCTACTGCTTTGGGGAAATAAAGAACAAAACAAACTGTTGACTTGGTTTTAAATATGATTTGGTTTTAAATATTGTCTGGCCACAAGTCAAAAGAAGTACTGATGAATGACAAATATAACTAGTGTATTTTGATTAAGCAGCGCTCTTATCACGGAACTGCAGTCTTCCTCTTCGACAAGCAACGTTAACAGTACACAATCTCATTGAGTGACTGCCTATGCCTATAGGCAGTCACTATTTGTTCTTGTATTTTCCTGTTTTTCGGCACATTTCACAGGCCACAGTTTTTCACTTCTTTTAATTTTTTTTGCATTTTTCAATAGTTCCTAGTCTTCTTATGTCTGCTATTACTTTTGGTACATGTACCTTTTGTAGTTTTTTCATAATTTGCCGAGCAGTTTTTCCCTATCTTTCACAGTGGGAGCCTTTCTGTTGGTCCTCTACAGGAGAGTTTGCTGTTTAAACTGGTTTTGGCAGGTGCACGGTGGCAGAGCGGCTAGAGCTTCTGCCTCCCAATAAGAAGATCGTGGCTTCGAATCCCGGACCATACCAACATAGCTTCAGCTATTGCAACAGCATCTAGTTATTATCATTATATAAAACAGAAGTAAGAATACACTTCTTTAACACAGTCACAGCTTCAGCGTGTGGTTCAGTCTGGCCTACAATGAATCATGGATGTCTCACTATAATCTCTATCCTTGCTCTGGAGAACTGTGCACTCAATAAAGGTCAAAAGTGTTACACTTTATATTTAAAAGTCCCGGTTCTTTGACTGCATGCTTTTTTGCTTTTTAGGGTATTTAGCAGAAGTAGATCCACATTTTACATTACGTTCATTGTAAACTGCAATAGCAATAGCAATGGACAATAGCAACTAAATCCAGGGATGGACAGGAGGGAGATGAAAACAGACTATCTCTGAGCACTCAAGCCTCATCTTAGGCATCATTTTCCTTATTTAAGGATGAATAAAAGTCATACTGATTCCAAATGCAGGCCAATACAGGATTACTCAGACATGCATGATTCAATCGTAAACAGATGATAATGTCATTATAACAAAGTAAAATAAAAGTCAACTTTACATAATATGTCACCTTTAAAACCCTTTATCAAAAGGGCTGATTTTATCATGACTAAAATGACCTCAAATGCAACTGAAGCTGTTTCTGAACACTCTGAAGTGTTCCTAAACAAATGGCTGGGCTCTTTGTGAACCTGACACTCTGCACTTTTGGCCTCTGATGTCTGATTTACAAAGCAAAATCTGACTCCAAATCCTGCACAGATTTTCTCATAAATATAAAGAGAAGTAAAGCTGCGGGGAATGGACTGAAAGACAGTAGACTGAGCATTTGTTGGGTCGAGACAATTACAATTTCAAAACTACAGGTCAGATTCATCGCAGGTAGTTGTAGTAAAGTCAAAGAGTAAATATGCATGCTGTTGAGTACTTTTACTTTGAATAAACAATAACGAAAAACTTTACTCAATGACAAACTAGCCTCTTTCCACCTCTGCAGCTTTAACAATCCCAGACTAATGAAGGGCACGAAACCTTTTACTTTCTCACAAGTAAAAAAATATTCATGATTATTGACGCTATGACCAAAAAAACATTTTCTTCTCTCCCAACCCTCCCTCTCAACGTCTGAAACAGTACAGTTTATCAACCAACTTTCTGAATGATCAAGTAGTTAAAAACAGCCATATAAAAAAACTTTTTTTGAGTCCATATTAAACTGAAATTGAAAATTTTTGCTTCAAAAAATAATTCTGATTATTATTTTTTAGTTTGTACAATGAGTCTTTGTACTTCTTCAGTCATCCATGAAGGTCCATAGCAAAAGGTTGAATTCAGTGAACTGGACAAAAAATTTTAGATTCAGATTCAGAGTAAATACATTTTGTCTCTAGCTTTTTCAGTTTTTAAGATTGTATTGTGACCTGAATAAACACAAATATTGATTAGTTGAATAATCTTGACCACTGCTGGTGATAATATTGTACATTTTGAACATGGTTTTGATACTAAGGAAAAGGAACGATGCACTACACATATTTCTTATCAGAATCAATAAAATGATATTTTAGAGAATAGACTTTTAAACACAATGAATGAAATAATAATAATAATATTATAATAATAAAATGATACCCTGTGGTCTGATAAAGCTCAAGCTCATTCTAAAACTGTTCACCAAAGGTCCCGTTCATTGTTTTTGTATCAATATTGTTGACATTAGTAGCAGTCACTAGTTGGCGTGGCGTCCTTGTCTGCTAAATGCATTGAGTAACCACATAAGTCAAACAGCTTTACACAACACACACGTTATCATGGGCCATAGAGATGCTGCTGCTGCTGCATCTATCTTCCCTGTTTGATAACCACATCGCACTCATCTGACCACACAGGCCTCTCCATCTTATCATACAGCTGTCACTGTTACAGTGCATTTCACTAAAACCCAACAGCCTCGTCAAGTCATTAAGATTACACCAGAAAGAGTTAAACAGTCCATGGAAAGTACGCCAACTCTGCTGGTGGAGGAGGGCATTTTTAGACAAATTCTTCACAATCTCCAAATGCATGTGTGTGAGGCAGAACATTTAGAGCAGGGGTGTCCAAACTTTTTCCATCGAGGGCCATATAGTCCAAGCGGAGGCCCACAAATCAATTGTGAAAGGTTAAAAAAAGCTGCATTTATCTGATGTTTTAAGCACCACCACACCTACATTCAGTCTCAGTGCCTTGATATCAGGTCTGTATTGCACCAGAATGTTAGTTATTTAGGTTAGAATTGTTGAAAATCTGAAATGTGCTGTAAAAAGTACTTCTCAGGACAGAGTGGGCCAGTTCACCAGGAAGCCTAAGAGCCAAGAAAAATTGGTCTGAGGGCCACATTTGGCCCCCGGGCCTGAGTTTGGACATGCCTGATTTAGAGAGTCCAGTGTGTATTGTGTGTATTGCATGAAAACATTTCTTATTGACACTTAACAAAATGCTTTAATTCCAAAACATAACAGTTAACTGCATAGATCGTTCATGTAATACAAGCATTTCCAAACAGGCTGTGCAACTACTTTTCAAAAATACATTTTAAATAAACTGATTATTAACTAACTTTGTCACAGACTGTTTTGTTGCAAAGGTTTTTTTAATATACAAACATACTTGGGGGGTAAACGAGAAGACTGCAAAAACAAATAAATTCCTTTTTTTTTTTTACTTTTTATTTGTTTGTATTGCCTTGTTTTGTAACTTTAAAGCACTTGTATTATACCATGTACTTTTAAAATGTCTGTAAAGCTCTTTAAAATCCATTTTGTACGAATCGAGCACCACAAATAAATTTGATTGATTGATTGACAAATGCATGAAGAGTATTATTTCTTGATCAATTGCCTCCCCCTGTATTTTACTGCCTATTAAAGGGGGATTGCTTGACTGAGCTCTGATTGGCTGTTTGAAGAGGGCACAGCATTAAGACCCTGATAAAAGTTTCATCAATGACCAAAAGCCTGTGGCAGACGCACTCCAATGCTCCCACCCACACGCATTTACAGAAGTCAGAAGTTCCCTGTGCGTTTGCCAGTCCAGCGCTGTCCCGTGGTAATTTCTTTCGGTTCAGACGTCTCTACGGGCCTCTGAGTTCAAGTGATACCAGTCAACACTGTGGATTCAGGCGGAGAGACGATTTTGGTTTTACGTTGACTGAGAGGAAATTTTGAAATATTGTGCAATGGTGCCACAAATGTTTTGAAAGGTTGTGAGAGCAATTTGTCTGAGTATCTCGTAAGTCGGGTCGTTGGACTAAAGGTCTCCATGTTGCATCCGTACAGAATGGAGAGCTACCTCATCCCCCCTGTAAGTACTACATTCAATTTTACTAAAATCCTACAATTTTACAAAAATCCCCAACTTTTAATTGTGTCTGTTCAGCATAATAGTTTCAGTTTCAAACATTTTACACCGCCAGTCTTCAACGCCAAAGTGCAGTTGTAACTTGAACTCTATTTGACTTTAAAAATCTGCTTGTGTCTTGGTTTCTGGTAAAAACATCTTTATATATACTAAGAACCTTTGGAAACATGAAATTGAAACTACTACAGAGTTTAGGTTTCAAAACCGTCACTCCTGAAAATGGTAATCGACATGAAAAATTACAAATGCTTTATACTTTTTGGTGATGACAAACGGTGAAAAAACAAACAATTACTATAATAATTACTATAATAATAATAAACACTGTTAATATGTAGTATGATTAATTGATTATTGTGATTTTGTGAAACATTAATATGCAAATTTGCCGTTTTTTTAGCCCTCCGAAGAAATGTATGACCCAGAGATTTACAGACATCAAATGGCCGAATATTACAACCCGTATGTGCTGGAGGCAGATATCCAATCAGGTGAGTTCGACTATTTCACGTTTTTATTGGAAGTTTGCTCAAATATAAACTTATTTTTACTTTAAATGTCATATTTTCATAGATGATAAGATTATGCGTTAAGATCTGCTATTTCCAAAATTGCGGCTAGATACTGGTCGAACGGTACGCGGCTCATTTTGATCTTTAAATACACTGTGGGCTGATTGTGATAGTAAATTTTCGATATTAAAGCGCGTGCAGCTGAACCACACACGGGAGCACAGGAAACAGATGCCTTTTGTTTCGCCCGAGACACATTTAAGACATCTTTCCCCAAGGGTTTATTTTGACACAAGAAAGGTGCTTTACTTTCTCTACTAATCAACGGCTTTGTGTATTAATAAACCTAAACGGCATATTCAAATTATGAGTCCTTTTATTTTTAACTTGGAGCTAGAAACAAAGTTTGGGAAACATGATTTTTAAAATGTATGCACAAAATTATGCCTCAGTTTAACAATGTGGACTAAAGTGGAAATTTATATTCATCTACTTAAAATAGTCTTACCAAAAATATTTCAGTTTCTTGTCATTTTAGGGTTTTTTTGTTTCTTTATCAAAAAAGTATGACACATTTGGAAAAAGTCATCATGGCAAAACAAGTGCCGAAACAAACAGGAAAGAGCTTCATGCTGAGTTAAGTGTTGTTTTGTGGTGACCAGGCAGATGTTTGTTCAGTTACACCAATGACCCAGAAGCATGTTTATTATTTATTTAAACCTACATTTTACATCTACAAGTTTAGTTTGAGTCAAGAGCCTTGTATTGTTCATAACAAAAAGTGAATGTCAGTGTAGCTACCATGGCATTATCAAAACCATAGGAAGTCAAGATTAATCGGTTATTACATAAACATGATAGTTTATAATCATAATATAATTGTAACTGAATAATAACTGACTATCTTAGGAGCAAAAATAAGTCATTTCAATTTATTTTTCTAATCAGAAAAGTAAAAGTAAATTACTTTTTAAATGCTTTTTTAAACTTTATTTCACCCAATCCAGTCCAACTTTATTTGTTCCAGCACTTAAAAACATCAAAGTTGACCAAAGTGCTGCACGTAAAAATGAACATAAGATCAAACAACAGAACTATAAACACACATTTAAAAATACCAATGTCAACATTTCAAACTGTGTTAAAAAGCCAGTGAGAAAAGTGTCTTTTTAAAGACAGCTTAAAATCATTATCATTCAGAAAGTTTAATTTCATGAAGCTGGTTACAAATTAAATGAATGTGAATGAATAAAGGATTTAACTTCTGTTTGATTAGTGCCAATAATCGTGAATTGTGGTAAAATTAGTACACGTTATGTTTTTGATGGCCCATCGAGGCAACTGTGGCCCATCGAGGCAACTGTTGTTGTGATTTTGGGCATTATAAAAATAAATTGATTTGATTTGATTTGATTTTATTACATTTCAAGATCGATCAAATGTCATCAATTCAAATGATCCTGAAGTTAAATGTCGTTCCTGTGCAGCCCTAACATTAATTATTAAATGTCCCACAGTAAAATAGACAAAAACATGAAATAATAAGCCGATATTGCTTGTCCTTGTCTGTGCCTCGGTGGATCTTATTTCTAGGTTCAGACATTCGACAAAGGTCTCTTGTTGTATTGTGTGCAGATCACTGGGAGTACCACACTCATCCTCCGGTTCATTCAGTGGAGTTTGAAACCCTCCCAGAGACCAATTTCACAGAGTTACAGAGCGTCCAGTCCCTTCACCCGACCCTCATCAGACACGACGCCATCCGCTACGACCCCGACAACCTCCTGGACCCCAACCTGGGAGCCCACTCCCACGTCCTACAGCAACCCGTGAGTCATGTGTGTGTTTAGTGACTTCTAAATTAAATGTAAATCCAAATATCGCTTATTCTATTTCTGCCCTTTCCATGAATATATAAAATTATGAAACAGACATGGTAAGAGAGCAACTTGTCCATTTATAAGTCTGTTTTTTGCTGAAAATGGGTGAAGTGTTTTGCCCAAAGATCACAGTCATTTGAACCTGTTACCCTCCAGTGACTAGGCAAATACTTAATCCTCTGTGGCACTGAATTTTTCTAAACTGTAAAAATGTGTAGCCTACCATTTCATGTTAAGGTGGAAAGTAAGTATTACAAATACTCACACTACTGTAATTGAGTTAATTTTTTTCAAGTACATTTTGAAATGTGTATTTATTCTTGTAATTGAGTATAATTCCGGCATGTAATTGTAATTAGTTAAAATGGTATGAGTACAGTACAAATCCCAATCCAAGGCTATTTTTCACATATCTCACTGGTCAATCTGCTCTTTTATGAAGCTCAAGCAGCACAGCATTGACTTCTGTGATATCTGAGAATAAGCAGATTGTGGTTTAAAACAACTTAGTTCAGAGTTTTAAACTGAATGAATTACATTTTCTATGAAAGATTTTAAAGATTAAGCTAAAATGTGGCTAAAATTGCATTAAAAAAACAGTAATAACTATTTTAGTATTCTGAGTTGTATCTTTCATGTGTACTTTTTACTTTTACTTAAAGTGCATGACAGGTTATACTACACATTTCAGTAAAACATAGTGAACATGATCATATTTAAGATTTTACCAAACATTTTTCCTGTTTGTCCCCAGTTTGACAGTTTTTGTAATGTTTATAATGTCACTTCCTGGTTGGACGTGGGCAGCATATGACATAGAAAGTACTTCCACAACTGTTACCTAGCAACCATTTTGAAAATAAGGGCCAAATCCATATAAATTACACAATAGTTATGATTTGAGAAATTATTATAACAACTGATAACAACTTTTGTTTGCTGGAAGACAGTTTAAACTGTCAAAAAGTTGTCAGTTGTGTGTAAATGTGTCACTTTTAATGACATAGGTTTTGGGACTCCGTTTTAGAACTCTCACAGATGTAAAACTATAGTAAATAATTGCCACAGGTGCCCTCCCACCAAACTAAGTCATAATTGGAGCATTTTGAGAACCTGTCATGTAGACATTAAAGTGCATATGAGAAGTTAAACTACACATTTCACTGAAGCGTAGTGAACATGATCATATTTAAGATTTTACTAAATATTTTGCCCCCATATTTGTCCCCAGTTTTTGCTATGTTTATAATGTTACTTCCTAGTTGAACATGAGCAGCAGATGTGACACTGGTCGAGAGGTAACTCCACAACTGTTACCTAGCAACCATACTGTAAACGAGGACCAAAATCGATATAAATTACACAGTAGTTATGATCTGACAATAACTAATACCTGATAACACCTTTATTGCAATGAGCTGTTTAAACCGTCAAAAAAATTTGTCAGTTGCTGTAAATTGTCCGTGTAATTTCAATGGTACGTTGCCTGTTGATGACATCACAGAGGGGTTCTGTTTTATACGCAGCTCCTGTAATTTTAAACTAAAATCACAAAATGTCTTCACAAACTGCAACTGCACGGATGTAAAACTGTGATAAATTTTTACCACAGGTGCCCTCCCACCAAACTCTGTCATAATTAGAAAATCACAAGAATCTGTCATTTAGACTTTAACATTTTGGCAGCAGTACTTCTAAATGAGTACATTATAAGCTACTGTACCTGTACTTTTGCTTCAGTAAGTTTACTCTTTCCACCACACACACTGGACTGCATGTGTTTACCGAGTTGACAAATGTGTTTAAAACAAAGAGAACACGGTAGCGCTGTTGTCATCGAAAGCAGCCTTAAAATGTGTAAACCGGCTCTCACACTTAAATTCAAGTGTTTCCACTAATAAAGTGTTGCCCACCCAGGCATACAGCGACCACACATCACAGCCCATGCAGAAACATACGACTGTTACTGTAACAGGGTAAATTTAGTCCAGCCCACACACAACTGCGAATAACTGTCACCCAAAACTGTTTAAAAGCTGCGCGTGACTTCTGCATGTGTTTATTTACTATATATGTATTTGTTAAGATGTCAAGCTCATAGAAATATAAGCTTTAGACAGTCGCCAAGCCGTCAACAGTCAATTATATTTACCAGCCGTGAAATAATGAAGGAAAAATAGTTCTGAGTCATGTTTCATCTGCGGTTAAAATAACTTCTCCATGGAAACAGACCTTTGCTGTAATGCACTCAAGCGTTGGTTAATCGCAACTGATATATTTGATCAAAACTTTATTTATTGGTGACATAAACAGATGTCATTTAAACTTAAGAAAAGTGATTAAATTGTTTTTGGTTTTGTTCCTCTGCAGCTGCATAAACTTAATCTCCTGACCAAATTTAAATCTTTACCTAAATGGTTTAAGTAAAGAAACTTGCTGGTTTAAAAAAATAATTGCAATAACTTTAAAGGCACGGTACTGGATTTTTTCTGTTTTTAAAAGTGAAAAACAACTAGTTCATTTTGAAGTCTTTACATCAGTCAAGTGTATCGCCCACTTTCCTAATGCAGTCCCAGCATCTTAAATATTCACCGTTCAGTCTCTGAGCCCAAAGCGTGTTTTGTTGTTCTGGTAAAGCTAACAAACATGAGAATGCTAAGAATAGAATAAAATGCTCTATAAATAGATGCAGAGCCAGTGCTGTGGTCTCATTTTCATCCAAATAGATGCTTTTACAACATATCTGTGCTGGGGCAACATGGATTTTACTTTATTAAATGCAAAAAATCAGGTAGATGAATTTGTTCTGTTTTTCATGTTTCAAATCACTTACCCTCAGTTCCCTTTAACCTGCAAATTGAGGACAAATACAGTTTTCCACTTTCTCAGTAGATAGACTGGCCATGAACGTGTGAGGACGCAGAATGTTTATGAAATCCTCCTTTTATGAAGAGTTTAATGGAAATGTGCAGATGTTTTTCTGTTGTTATATGTTGGCATCTTGGTATCTTGGCAGGTCTCATCAAAAATGTGATTTACCCAAAGAAACCTGGTAAAATAAATGTAAATAAATATGTTTTGAACTAACTGGCTGGATCATATGGCATTTATCTAGTTTTTGGACTCATGTTAAGGCATTTTCTTTCCAATGAAACTCAAAATATGTTTCTGTTCAAGAGTTTGCAGCCACAGTTTGTCAAAAGGCACTGTTCCAAGCCAGGATAAATGAGAGAAAGTTAAAAAATGTTAGTCGTCACAAACAGCAAATTGTGTAAGTGTAAGGTTGTTAAAAGTAGCTGGACAAAAGACTGATACCTGCATTATAGCTACACTGCCTGCTTGAAACTTTAATGTCATTTTGTTGTTACTTTTGATAATAAAGTCTTCGTGTGTCACAGGTGGCCTACTATTCTCGGGCGCTGTATCCTCAGGTCTCACAGCGCAGCTCAGACGATGAGGACAACAGGACTCTGGAAGTTTCCGACGAAGAGTGTCACCGGGACCGGCTGCCGTACCTCCCCGGAGAACTCGGTACGGGCAAAGGGCCAGCAGGGGTCGCTAACACAAAATACACAATGTTATGTTAATTAAGGGCATCTAAATGAGTTTCATAAGAATAGAAATTTACAAAATCCCACACTTGGTTTCATTTAAATGTTGGAAACATTTGAAACTTCCAAATTATATTATAATTTCGATGATTAAAGTAAGACTAAACTATTGAGCCTCTCTATGATGTCACAAGCCTCTCAAAATGCAATGCAACTGTTTAACCACAGTGGGCAGCACACACTCGGTTTTTGATTGTTTTGGATTAGAAAGCTTCAAATGAATCTGGTTTTGCCCAAAAATGGCACATAAAAAAGGACTAGGAATAGTGGACAATGCTCCTAAAAGACCATGTGCACAGTTAAGATGAAGGTGATTTAGAGTTTATTACCACTTTAACCCTAACACAAATGGTTGGCTTTCCTTTTTTGAGGTCTTTGCTTACTGGAATAGTTTTTTAACCATCTAACAGCAGCAGGGATGTACCATACTGGATCCATCAAATTACTTTTCCATATCTTAATTAATATAAGAATTGAAGGCTAAAAATGACCTACAAACTGATTATTAACACTGATCATTTGGGCAGTTAATGCATGTTTCCTTTGAGGTTTCACCAGTATGGCGGCAGGTGGCAAAAAACAATATTATGATTGTCTTGTTTTGAAAAATTTCATACACAATATATTATATATATAAAATCTGTCCTGTAATACTGATACTTCATTTTCTGTCTTCATGTAATATAATACACCTGTAATGAAACTGTATATTGCACAGGCACGTACAGAATTTTTTTTTGTTGAGAAAACAAAATTAGGAAATGACGCATTGGTCTATTATTTGTTTCACTCCAGGCAACAAAAAGAAGATTCGTCTGTACCAGTTTCTTTTGGACCTTTTGCGAAATGGTGACATGAAGGACAGTATTTGGTGGGTTGACCGGGACAAAGGCACGTTCCAGTTCTCGTCCAAACACAAAGAGGCCCTCGCCCACCGCTGGGGCATCCAGAAGGGCAACCGCAAAAAAATGACATATCAGAAAATGGCGCGGGCTTTGCGTAACTACGGCAAAACTGGAGAGGTGAAGAAGATCAAGAAGAAGCTGACGTATCAGTTCAGCGACGAGGTGTTGGGAAAGAGCCATCTGGACAGGAAACATTAGACGCACACACCAGAGAGTTAAGAAATATATTGTTACACTGGGAGATCTTCATTTGAACAGTTTAGTTTCTTTATTAATTAGGACACATATATTTTTGGTTTCTAAAAGATGAATTTGAAGAGGAGTTATAATATCTTGATTTAAGTATATTACTCTTAATTTAAGATGTTCTGACTGGTTACGATTAGTTAAGACTGATTATTTCATGAAACGAGATTCTTTGAATTGTCAAACTGTTTATGATTTTTCAATGCATTGTTTCTTACTTCAAGCCAAATTATCTGCCAATAGGTTAAAATAATTGGCAAATTTATTTTCTTATTGTAAGTTATATGATCACATGATCAGATAGAAAGACATCAAAACCAGTGTAATATTCTCACATACGCAATTGACTCTTATTGTGTCAAAATACTCAAATCTAGAAAAAATATATAAATTCCAGTAAATTTAAGTTTGATTAGATATACTTTTTTTGTTGTGTATGAATGATTAAAGTAAAAAAAATAATTATATGAATTAAATAAATTCTACACAATCCATTCAATCTAGCTGTATACTATTATAGCATTATGTACATAGCCTTATACTGTACAGTAACAATATCCACAATGGAGCATTTTATAAGGATGGATAAATGTTTAAGAGTGAAACATTTTGGAGATTCTTGTGGTATTTAAAGTACAAAGCTTGCTCTGGCTCTTTGTGCTAGAGTTGTGTAAAATATAATATTGTACATAGATCCTTATTGTGTGTGTGTTTGTATAAAGCTGATTATTTCCTCAATGTACCTGCCTTAGGCCCAGAGTCTCTCAAGCCAAATGTAACCTGTAATGGGAAGAGAACAAAACCACTCAAGCGCAATTTGTTGTTTTAAATTATCGTGTAAAAGAATATGGTGAGTGTTGAGAGTGTTGTAAATGTAACTGATGAAAAACTGTACTGTATCACGAGTTCATTTAGGGTGAAAGGTATTGTCAATGTGACATTGGAATTCTCTGAAGGTTTATGATTTTTATTTCATTAAACTGTACATCCATTTAAATAACAACGATTCCTTAATCAAACAGACGATTCAAAGAGGGATCCTCCAGGGACAGCGAGCGATAACTTGCCAAAGGTTTTAAAATACAGAAGCGTGTGGCGTTCCTGCAGAGCCAACAGCTCCCCTCAGTGGGCGAGGTGTCACTGATCTCCACAGACAGGTGAAACACACAGCTCTCTAAGTCAACGATGTCAAAGAAAGCAACACGGAGAACAGCCAGCTAGTAAAATGATTATGAATGACAGAAAAATGTATTAAAGAAGGACGATTAAAAGTAAAACCATTTTAATCAAAGAGAGTCACGAGCTAGTGCACTCACAGGGCTTAATAAAGTGGAATTAGGGTTAATAACTTCACTCTTAACACTGATATTTTGCTGTAAAATCACAAATAAAGAAGCTAATAGGAAAAACAAATTAATAAATGCAATGATTTAATTGAACTACTCTATTTGATATTACATTATTGTTATTCAACTGTTTCTCATTTAGCACATAAAAGACTGTTTGTGCATTTTTTTATACACTATACTGTGTTCTGTATTACTTTTCGTCTTCTCCTTTGTGTGTGTGTGTGGTAAATACCTGTCCCAGCAGGAACAACTGTTACAGGAGACATTGGCCGAGACATCGTCAGCTCATGGCAGCCAACCATTCACACTCTCTAATGAGCCGTCTGTAAACAACGTGAGGAGCAAGTGTCTGGGAACATGCCAGACCTAAGTGATAAGTCTTATTTTAGTGCTTGAAAAGTTAGACAATAAAACTAAGTATAATCAGAGCACAAGTTAAATCTTTCATAAGCAAAAAATAAATACTGTATATATATGTAACACAGTGATGAGAATACGGAAGAACAGTATCAGTTCCACCCAAAAAGTGTAGTATCTGTACAGAGTCATTACAGATTAAGTGATTTATTTATTATATTAAATGCAGTGGTATACCGATTTTGTTACTCAAGTAAAATTACAGATACATCAGTAAAAAAACACTCAAGCAAAAGTATCACATTTTAAAAATCGACTCAATTAAAAGTAATAAAGCACTCCTTTAAAAATGTACTTTAAGAGTAAAACCTATAGTAATTCTTTTTGGTCTGGAGAACTATTAAAGCATCAAATTGTAATCTTGATTGATTTACTCTGTTGAGTTTTAATCGTTACAGGCAACCTTCTTGGCTATTTTTCTCTACAGAGCCTTTTTGTTTGCTCAAAGGGAACTAGAAAGACAAAGAGGCAAGATGTCGCCATAAATTTTAAAAAAAAAAAAAAAAAAAAAACAAGTCTAAACCTTAAGAATATACTTTTACTATTCAGTCCCGTTCAAAAATGTAGTGGAGTAGAAAGTACAGATAAGTGCTCTGAAATGTAGTCAAGTAAAAGTATCTACTGTAAAATGTACTTAAGTAAAGTACAGACACCTAGAAAATTTACTTAAGCATAGTACTTTTACTTTTGTACTTTTTTACTTCCCACCACTGATTAAATGTGATAATTATAATGTTCTTTTATTCATTGTTTGGGATAAAACAAGTTAATTAGGTCACAACTAATCGATTATTGAGATAATAATAACAATTCAGTAATCAAATAATTGTTATCTAGGTTTTACAGAATAAAAATATAATAATATAATAATATAATAATATAATATAATAAAAATGTCCAGTCAGTTTTAGACAGACATTTGCGTTTTATCATATTTCTGGATTGTGCAAACAGTCGCCAGACAGGAAGTAAGTTGTTGTAGTGAAGATAAAGATAACAGAGGAAATCCCTCCTTAATGTGGTCACAACACTTGAGAACACCATGACGCCCCAAGCTTTATAATGCATTATGTTAGAAATAAGTTCACAATGTTAGATTCTGATGTATATTTTGTTTTACTGAAGATATTGACATTGTATGACATTTATTCTACACAGTGTGCCTGGTACAAGCATAAGTTTAAGTCTGAGCGTACACTTGTATGTGCTATAACTGTATTTAAAGGGTGACACAGTGATACAGGCTGCAGCACAGATGTGGCCATAGCAAAGGGACTTGTTTAAATGAATGGTCTAAATTTAACCCCCGCCTCCCACAGACTCACTGTTAAGGCCTGTCGTTGAGCCGAGGTGTCGGAGGAGAGGACCGTGAATATGGGGCGAGGTCAGGCGGGACATGGCTGGGGTGAGGGCCACTGGGCCGCGACAGGGATGAATCAAAAATGAATCACGAAAGTGCAGAAATATCAATGACTTTTGGATAAAAGTCGAAACGTCTCGATCTTTAAACGGCGTCCGGATGACAACCTCTGAACCCCTTTCTACGATGGACCACACCTGGACGAATGAGGGTTTACATCGACGAATTCTGGAGAATTTTGGGCAAAATCAGTTCAGTTTACATAACATAACTGTTCTAATTTTTATTTTGACTCAGCTCTTTTTGTAGAATTTTACTATAAATGATATACTCAATATTCCAATTTTGCATATCTTCAAAACAACATCACAATATTTTTTACAGTTTGACATGTTGCCCACCTCTAATAGACGAACATCACGGGGACCTGCCTCCCATATAGAAACAAAAATGAGGTCCGCATGATGTAAATCTTATATATTTAGATCAAAAGCATGACTTAAGTGTTATGTGTTACAATAGGTGAAGGCCTTGATTTTCAACCAGTTTGCCAGTCGGGAACATTGTCTAATTTGAGTTAATGTAAACAAACATGGATTTAATTGATGTATTTTCAACACTGACATTCAAAAATAGAAAAATTACACACTGACTTAATTTGAAAATGGACCAAATGGGACAATCACCAATGCCAAAGTAAAGAACCATTTTAGTGAAACAGACATTAACAAAACAGTTACATTATCTACTCGATTCTTTTACTAAACAGTCTGAATTGGTCATGTTTAACTGTGTGTTGTGTTGGGGTATCTTTTCAATCATAAAAGTGTGCCATGACACAGTAAAGGTTGGACAACATTGGGTTGAGGTTGTGGTTTAGGTTAGGGTTTAGGTTAGGGTTGGGACAGTCCTGACTATAGTTTACATTTGGATCAGTCTCCAGGAAATGAATGTAAGTCAGTGTAATGTCCCCACAAACAATGGAAACATGTGCGCGTGTGTGACTGTGGGGGGTTTAGACATAGGAAGGGGAAAAGGTGGGACGGTTTGTTGAATGTGGGAGTGTTGTTTGGAAGAGCTGCTATTAAAGGCTGAGGGCCGAGTCTGACAGATCTGTTTAAGACGTCCCGTTGTGGAGGAGCGGAGACAGCTCAGGATGCCAGAGCCAGTGAAGAAAACAGGTAAGCACCTGCCATCACTGTTAGGCACCGTCAGGTCACTCTTTTTAGCTTTCAACATCAATACACCACTGGTAGTAAGTGACAACTATTTTGAAAGTCATTTTTATTTGATGTATTTTGACCAATTACTTGTGCTTTACAGCTGCTTTGCAAATGGAATAGAAGTGACATTTACTTTTTTAATCATCTTTTTGTTATACACGCTCTTTTATATACTTTCTTTATAAAGTAATAAATGTATTTAATTATTTAAAAAAGCACTGATTGAATTGAGATTTCAGATTTTTTTTTTTTTTTTTTTTTTAGACATTCCAGTGGTAGGAAGAAATGCAGCATATACTTCGACTGTAAATTTTGAAATCCACTTACTTGCGTACTAAAATGTGTTTTATCAGTGCACATTATTAGGATATTATTTTTTACCTAATACCTGTGCACCAATGAAGAGTAAACTAGTAAATCAAATCGTATTCAAGTGAAATGAAGGTTTTCAGATACTTTTTTGGTTTTCAGTTCTAGCTTTAAAAGACAAGATGGTTTCATGGTTATTTGAAATTGAAGCTGAGTAAAGATGCTACTGTTTAATATTAAACATATTGTGGGCAGCAGGTGTCCCTTGTTTAAATGTCCAGTACAGAGAGTCCAAACATGTGTAATGTCCAGGGCCTTTTAGGTTGGTGTGAAAGTTCATGTAAATCCTTTTGGCAGTGAGGGACAGGCTCATATGTCCCATTTGGAAACATTGTCTGACGTATATTTGATCCTGGAGCATGTGAAGCATCACAACATTGACCAGATGCTGATCTAAAGAACGTGACAGTGAGTTTCAACAGGTTTGTTTTCCGCGCAGTCAGCAGTAATAATGGATTGAAGTTCAGACTATCAGGTAACACAATGCAGTTCAGGTATCTAAGGCTAGTGTCAAGGATTTGTGAAGCGTATCACAGTTAGTCGACCTAAGCCTAGATTATCCTTAATGCGCTTGGACAATGTGCGGCAGAGTTTAATTAAATAGATCAAATTAGATTACAGCTGTCGGCATAGCTTTGTACAAAAACATATGAGTAGAGAATAGTGCATTGTGTTGCACTAATGTTCATGTTCATGTAATATTTTAGAAGTGCTTAACAGAAGGAAAAAAGTATTAACAGGGACATATTGAGCTAAATCAACTTTAATGAGCTTTTAACCTTGTTACAACAGTGTATCGTCATCATTAGTGCTCTCAAAGTTGACTGATTCCTGCATGTTTGAGTTAATCCTGTGTTGTCATTAAGTTTAGTACGTATTCAATTCCTGTTTTCACCTACCCCCTATCCCTGCCCACATCCCTGTACTTAGTTGTGATTATTTGAACAATTAAGACTCCTAGTGATACATGTAGAGTTCCAAAATGTCGTAGCTACTTTTCAAAAATAAAAACAACAATCCGCTGTTTGTTAGGATGAAATGTCACTATGAAGAGGCTTATCAGCTCTGTAGTTTTGAACAAGAACTGTTTTATTACTAAGTTTTAGTTTTAGATCAATGTTCTGGTTTGTAATGAACAAAATGTAAAATGATGATCTACTTAACATTACAGAACAACTCATTTGTACAGTATTACAGTCATAGCATTTGTTAATATTAACTTAATGACTAATCCTTTTTGCTTTAGTGAAACAAGTACTGTTTTGTTACAAACTTTTTATTTTAAACCTAGTGCATGACAGATTTAGGAGCTGTGAAGGTGAAATGGCGTGATTGATTGACAGCTGGAGGTGTAACAGTAGAAAGCGGTGAGTGCAGACAGACAGCACATCATTCTTGTGTGTCTCCAGGAACTAAAATAGAGCCGAGATAATCCCACAACAAGGATACCTGAGGCCGCTTTATTAGGACTGGACATCTAGAACCTAAATTTAAACAGACTTTTTGTATAGCTTTTTCAATTAGGTTAATGATAAGACGATGGTTCTGTTACTTTATTGATCAATTTCAGCTTATTTTTTAAAACTAGTGAGAGCAGATGTTATGTGAACAGCTGCTGTAAAACAAGGGCTTGTTTAAAACCAATAAATAGTTTTCAAATGTTGTCACTGTTTTAAGAGGGCTGCTGTTGGAAAAGTTAGCAGTAACATGTGTTTCAAGTTCTATTATTAATTTTGTATTATTCCCAGAAGCAAACTAAACGGGTACGGCAATGTTTTTTTCCCCAAAACGTTTGCCCCCTAGACCTAAATTGTTGCTGTTCTTTTTTCAGTCTCAAACTTATCAAGATCCAACAATGACTGGCTATGTCAAAATCAGATTATCATCTGAATTCTGGAGATTTAAGATTATTTAAATGACATGCAAACTGCTAAATCTGATGAGTCATCAGAGGGATCACGATCAGAAAGAAATACGATAATTTTAATAATCTTGTAATCTTATATAAAAATCTGATAATGATCTGATTTTGTTTGCTCATTTAGACGCAGCGTCTATGTCATAAGTAATTGACATCCTTAATAATTATTATGTATCTGTTGCCCATGACTCAGTTTCAGCGTTTGCCAAGAAACCAAAGCCTCAGGAGGCAGCGGAGGGCTCCTCAGTGGTGTTCGAGGCAGAGACAGAAAAGGCCGATGCCAAAGTAAAATGGCAGTGCAACGCCAAGGACATTGTGGCCAGCGACAAATACACAATCACCGCGAATGGGAATAAACACTCCTTGACCATCAAAGATCTCACTCAGGACGACGCCACTGTCTATGCCGTGATCGCTGGCAGTTCAAAGGTCAAGTTTGAGCTGAAAGTTGTCACAAAGCCAGGTGGGCCATTTTGATGCTGGTGGGTTTTATCGCTCACAACGTGTTGACAGCACAGAGCACGAAAATCACAGAAGCAATCGATTCAACAAGCACCAACTTCCCTTTGCCACCACTGCCTGCTCACAATGTCAGTTTTCAAAGTCACAAGTCATTTTCAAAGTCACAACTAGGGATGTCACAACATCAAATTTAGTTTAGTTAGTGATGAAAAACATCACACTTTAAGAATGATTAATGATTATTGAGACCATGTCCAAACAACTGTGAAATCATCCATTTTCTTCCATTCCCACAACCCTAACACATTATTATTCCTCAATTTTGCGACCAGGTTTATAAAATGGAAATTTCTGAATGTCAAAATAAATGTAGTGTGAAAAAAAAAAAACTTTACATTTAGGTCTATTTTTGGACAATAGATTGGATTTTTAAAAAAAAGTAATTTTGCTTCTAAAATCTTCATGATTATTATTTCTTAGTTCTTACAATTATAATGTGACCCATAATTATTGATTCAATTGAATGATCTTGACATCCCTAGTTAAAAGAAACACATTAACCATGTCTCTATATAATGTCTTTGCGTTGTCACTCCCTTTGATCCACCATAAACCCTACAATAGCCCACTTCTACTCCACTGTGAGTCGCTGAGAACACTTGTGCTGTTTGGATTTGATAAGGTGGAAACAAATCTCACAGAAAGGCTCCAGACGAGTGGCCCAGAGAGCACAGGCGACGGCCCGCAGCTGTCTGTGGCTCCTATCACCGCCACCCTCTGTCTGCGGGACGACCTTGGGCCTCACACCAGCACATTATTTCCTCCTGAGTAACCACCACTCACACTGTGTTCAGAACAGCCACGAGAGGCAGCCGATAATGCATGGAAAATCAGTCAACAAGTCGCTCACACAAGATAACACACTAGTGATAAAAGAGACTTTTTCACTGTAATGAGAGCACCTTTCATTAATAATGTGCATGTCACTTCACAGTTTTTGTAGGTCTATTTGGTTTAAACAGACTTAATTTATCTGACAATTTTGTAATATTGTAGAGCATTTGCAAATATTTTAATGTTTGATATAAGACAAATGTTTAAATAGGATTTTGTACTTTTTGTATTTTGTAAGTTTTACTATTTGTGTGGACCTGCCAAAGGACTGCAGATGGAAAGTAGTAACTGGATGGAAAGTAACTCTCTTTTATAAGATCAATGTGTTTGTACTTGGCCCTGACAGATATAAAATAACAAACAGAAAAACGATGAATAGATAGAAATAAAGAATGCAAATCACATCATAAAACTGTAGCACATAAAATAAAAAGTCTAATAAAAGGGGGGGTAAAAGCTTTCAAAATGTTTAGGATCTTGATTCTTCCACCAAAAAACATCATATATGAACAGTCAGCATCTTCATAAGTTAAAAAAGGTAGATTTCAAATAGTGACTCTCAAAATTCCAGCTGTTAGGGCCATGCTTACTATTTCTGCTGTTGTGCATACGACACATGACTACAGCACTACTTCATGGTACACCTCAAACGGTCCCATCCCTACTACGTACAATAGCTCATTCTTCTTTCGGTCTTTTTGTTTTGCTCTAAGCCTCTGCTGAACCCCCTGCTGAAGCCCCAGGGAAACCCCCCATAGATGCACCTGCAGAGACACCTGCAGACGCACCTGCAGACACCCCTGTACAGCCGAGCGCAGAGCCAGAGCCCACTGCTGCCCCCGCGGATGGACCCAAGAAAGATGAACCTGCTGCTCCAACAACTGATGCTCCACCGGCTGAGGGTGGGCTGCCAGTTAACCTGATAATAAATATGATGTTGAATATTATATATCAAAACTACTAATATTGAAAAAGACAAAACTATATTGAGTTCACTTGTGTGTGTTACCTGCCGTCTCTTGGTTTTCCCACAGATGGACAGGCTCCCGACACACGGCAGGACCTGACCGGCCTCTTCACTGAGAAACCACAGTCCGGGGAAGTCACTGTGGGTGAGTCATTAGGAGCAATGTGTAAAATAAATAGGGCTGGATCTGACAATTGTGAAATGTTTGTAAAATTTATTTCAAAAAGTAAAGAAATATCACCATATGCCCTTATTTGAAAGTTTACAACATTACTTTTTTCCTTTTTATCAGTTTTTTGAGGCTTTTTTTTTTTTTAACTATAAATGATACACTCTAATTCAACATTCACAATATTATCTAAATTTCAATAGACCACGCCTAAATATTGTTGTTGTATGAATGATTAGACCTTTATAAATGTGTTACAGGTGGAAATATCACGTTTGTGGCCAAAGTGAATGCAGCATCTCTGCTCAAGAAACCCACAGTCAAATGGTTCAAAGGAAAATGGATGGACCTCGCGAGCAAATCAGGAAAACATCTGCAGCTGAAGGAGACTCATGATCGAAACACAAAGGTTCATCAAACGTACCAACCTTTGACTGGTTTTAAAGTCTATATGACAGGTTAGAAGTCACAATTCACTAAAATGTAGTGAAGATGATTTTACGAAACATTTTTCCTGTTTGTCCCCAGTTTGACAGTTTTTGTAATGTTTATAATGTCACTTCCTGGTTGGTTATGAGCAGCAAATATGACATAGGTGGAGATAATTCCACAACTGTTTCCTAGCAACCATTTTGAAAACAAGGGCCAAAATCCACATTAATTACACAATAGTTATGATTTAACAAATAATAATAATAATAATAATAATAATAATAATAATAATAATAATAATAATAATAATAATAATAATACCTTTATTTTGTTGAATGACCATTTAAACTGCCAGAAAGATGCAGTTGACTGCTAACTGTCTATTTATTTCCAACTGTATGCCATTTTTTGATGACATAGCTGGAGGGATTCCATTTCTCAGCACTACTTCCTGTAATTTTAAACTTTTATTTTTCAAATTTTCTTCAAAAACTGCTACTTCACAGATGTTAACTATGATAAATATTTAAAACAGGTGCCCTCCCACCAAACTAAGGCAGTATTAGAGAAAAATGAGAACCTGTCATATAGACTTTAAGCGAATTATGAGCTTTTATTTACATCAATTTGTTTAAATTATTTGATTATTACAGATCTATACATTTGAGATGCACATTATCGCAGCCAAGGCCAACTATGCCGGAGGTTACAGATGTGAAGTTTCATCCCGAGACAAGTTTGACAGCTGTAACTTTGATCTGACTGTGCATGGTGGGTGCTTTAATTTTTACATAACCGATTACAATCTCAGTTTACATTAACTTTAAAAACTTTTTTCTTTTTTTTGTTTCCTTGTAGAGGCCAGTACATCCGACGGTTTGGACATAAGAGCAGCCTTTAGGAGAACGTAAGTCTCAATATTTGATGGTTAGAAGAACCTCAGTCACAAGTTCAATGCATCAATATTTCAACTGGGAGAAACACTTGAACGAGTCGGCTTCTGTTAAAAAAATTTACATTTTTCTGAAATTCACTACTTAATTTTTAAATTAAGTAGTGAATTCCAATTTTGTAGTTCCCCTCTAAAAAAAAAATCCTTCAGAGCTAATAGGTTTCGCTCAAACAAAAGGCATTAACAGTAATGTGTGAAGAATAATTGTAAATTGCTGGCCTGTCAGGAATGAGGGCGGTAAGAAGAGAAGTGGAGCCTCAACAAGGTAGTGTGGGGCTTTGGAGGCTCATCCTGATTCTTCTTATGATGAATCTGACTGTCGAAAGAGCAAAGAAATCTGTATTACTTTAATGCAACCTATTTCTTCTCTGCCGTCAAGTCAAGCCGAAACACAAAGTTTTATAATAGAGGTTTTAAATTTAAGACTGTGTGAAGTGAGATCACACTGGGCTCAAAAATGTAAATCTGAAATCACTCCACTATGATCTACTTCTGAATCTAAAGAGCTAAAGTAGATGCACATGAAATATTGCAGTGTGTGCCTGGTTTGATGATGTTGAAAACACATTATGTGCCAAGAAGTCACACAATGTTTTCAAGAAATTCTTCCACAATATTACACCAGAGGAAATGCATTAATGTTGTGTGGTGTCACTTACCCAAATGACCCAAGCTTACCTTTACATCAGCTTAAAAACATGTTGATCTGGATGGATTTTCGGTTAGCTAGATATCACTTAATCCCGAAGGAAATTCTTGTTCCAGAAAAGTCATTATTGAGCTCAGGATCGTGACGTCACACATAACAGAATTTTCAGTTAGCCCAATGTGAAATATATGGAGATGAAGATGCTAAATACTAAAATTAGTTTTAATTCAAAAGTATTGTAACACTATATATTGATTAATGTATTTACCAGAAGTGTGTCAGCTGTTTATCAGGTTCTGTCATGGACTTTTCTTCACTTTTAAACATTGTTTTGGCTAATGTGTTGCTTAGTTTAGTTTAGCACAACAACCAACAAACAACCAAACAAACAACAAATTTCCATGGTGACGGCTGTTTTTTTATGTTCCCCATCAAGCCAATATATGGGTGGCATTCAGATTGTAGGTTATGATGACGTCATACTCCCACATGGGGGGCATGAGCAGGTTGATCTCACTGATTACATTGAACTTTGGAATGAAATTTTCAAAATGTCAAAAAACAAAATTTCAACCTGATCATTTCTATGAGTGACTAGACCCAAGAACTTGCTTATTACAACTAAAAACAGCATTTTTAACTAAATTTATTTTAGCTAGACCCCCATTTGTATTAAATATTATTGGCAGATAGAATACTGTGATGTCATCTGAAACCCAGCAACAGAGGATGCCAGTATATAGTGTTAGAATATTGAATTAACGTTAAGTTTAGTATTTAGCATCTTAAAATCTCCAGTGATTGGCATTGACATTGGGCTAACTGAAAAGTATGTTATGTTTGATGTCACAGTCCCGAGCTCAGTTGATAATGGTGCAGCCATATTTTATTTTGGGCTTGCTTTCTGTTTTACCATAACGTAATGTGTTAAGGCTTTTGTGCTAAAACATTAAAATTTTTGCTGAAAAGTAGACAGCACAGTAATTTATTATAACGTTGCAAATCAAAACATCTAAACATCCTCTTCATAGGCTTTAAACTAACCTAACTCACCTTTAATGTCGTCGTACTCAGTCATGCTAACAGGTCATCTCCACTGGAATGAATGACACCATGGATTAACAAGCTAACGGAGGCTAGCATATGCTAATGCTAAGTCTATGGCTGCAGCCAAATAGTTTTTCCTGAGTAATATGTTGAATGTAAATGTCTTTGCAGTAGTGGAGATGGAAAGGAAGACTCAGGAGAGTTGGACTTCAGCGCTTTGCTAAAAAAGAGGTAAATGAACAAAAATATCAAACAAAACCTTATCTGTAATTTACATGAGAACAGGAATGTGCTAATTTTTTTGTCTGTTTCTGTTTTATTCTCTTGGACTCAGAGAGTAAGCTCCTTTTATTTATTACCACTTCTCCGCTAATCTTAATGACAATTATTTATGGAAATGTATGTGTCATGATTTACACTGGACTAAACTAACCCATTTCATAATCTTCATAAAATACATAAAAAACCTATTGCTAGTTAGCCTACAGTTCAATATTATTTTGCCTGCATTGCCAATATAAAAAGGTATATTTTTCCTTAATTATTCACTTTTTTTGGAATAAGCATTGCATGTAAATTACCAGTTTTGCTTTGAGAAGCTGTATGTGAATGATTGTGCTGTTTCAATAATGTTATTATTTTAATGCGAGGTCATTGTTTTTGTCTTTGTTTTAATTTGCTGTGGTTTAATGCATTTGGTTTGTTTTGCATCTTGGATTCAACTTCTGAATGAGCAGCAGTTTCTTAAAACATCGGTAAGATTCTGATAATATCAATTAAATTATATTATTGCACAAAAGCACACTGTGGAGAGAAAAACACAGTTTTGTACGTTTTTACTCCAATTGCTTAAAATAGGAATCACACGGTGTAGTTTAGTTATTGATCACCAAATTGGCCCCCTCGAGTGGACAGGTGTGGTACTGCACATTGTTCATCGTTACCATGTAAAAAAATCTGGAGATGTTAAAGGTGCACTACTTTCATGGCATGATCATTACTTAGTAGTTAATATTATAGCACTATAACATCTGTAATGAACTAAATACAAGATAAATAAAGTATGCCATACAGTGAAGCATTTCATATGAAGATAAGCTGAAACTTAGTGCATCTTTATTCTACTCATTAACAAAGATTACAGTTAAATTGCATTTTTTTGTTTTACTTTTAATATATATCATATTTGAGAGTAAACCAGTTTTATTGAATATGACTGGTTTAAAAGATAATCTGTTTGTCCAGAGCTGTGCAGGTGAACACAGAGATAGATGTGGACATTTGGGAGATCCTCAAAAACTCTCCTCCCTCCGAATACGAGAAGGTTGCTTTTCAGTACGGCATCACAGACCTCCGAGGAATGCTCAAGAGACTGAAAAAGATGAAGAAGAAAGAGGAAAAGAAAAGCGAAGGTTAGTACTGAAAATTGCATCAATATTTAGACTGTAAGCTTAAATCTGGTTTACTGTTTTAAAAGCGTTTCTTAAGAGGTTGGACCCCGCTTACCAAGTGACGAAGGGACACAAAATTAAACTCGCTGTGGAAGTCGCTAATTCAGATGTAGATGTAAAATGGCTGAAAAATGGGCAAGAAATCCAACCAACTGGAAGGTACAAAGAAATAAACCTTTTCACATTTCTGAGACATAAAGCGACGACATATTTCTTAGACAGTAGTGACTCATCATGGCCAATAACACTTTGTTATTTCCCTCTTAATTGTGGTTCTGCTTTCAATGGTGAAAATGACTCCCTTGACCTTTCTTCAGCAAGTAAGTACAAAAAAAAAACCATACAGTACCTCAAGTATGAATTTTTCTTGATAGATTGGCCACCTGTAGTTTCCAAGGTTTTCCTAAAGTTCTTTCAACAGTTTGTGAAGTAATATATTCTTTCTTGAGGTACATATTCGAGAGCGTGGGCAACATGCGCTACCTCACCATCAACCACTGCTCGCTGGCCGACGACGCGGCCTACAGCTGTGTGGTGGGAGAGGAGAAGTGCACCACAGAGCTCTTTGTCAAAGGTAGGTTTTAGTTTGTCTGGATTTGAAAACTTGTATGGATTTACAAATGTTCATGTGACTTGTTTGTTTGTCCAGAGCCCCCAGTCACAATAGTAAAGAATCTGGAGGATCAGATGGTGATGAAGGGTGATCGAGTGGAGCTGGAGTGTGTCGTCTCTGAGGAAGGAGCCAATGTCAAATGGTCAGAGAAGTTGTCCTGTTTATTATTTCAAACTATAATTGTAGCTTTAAGTTGTAACTATATCTGTGGTCAAGGACTATATACTCCAAACAAAAGAGTTAATTTAGAAGGCGCTCTCTTAGGCAATTTTCAGATGAGTTTTTTTAAAAATGATGCTACTTCAGAACTCTGTGGTGTCAATATTAGTGTTTAGTGACCAATCAAAAGATATACAATAAATGAATAATTGAGTTATAATAATTAAAACAATCACATTTTGTCTGTGTAGGAAATAAGCTCATAAATTAAATAAAAATAGCACATAGTTGGCACAGTAGAAATGTACCGTGTAATCACAGGTACTGCTTAACAGGTTCACAGTGTTGATGTCACATTACAGAAGAAATCTAATCCTCAGGAACAGCCACATATGTCTGACATTTGTGCTCAGAGCACTCTCGAACCTGGAAGGCCAACTCTTAACTTATTACCTCAATGAAAAGGTCAACATTTTAACCTTTTTCTGATATTTAAAAAAAAAAAACTTGAACATAAAGTTTTTTGTGAGTGTTTTACTAAACTGTGTGTTATGAAGTTCTACTATTTGCCCTTTGAATTATCAGTGTTACCTGACTGTGCAGGGAGAAGGATGGTGTGGAGCTGACCAGGGATGAGTCATTCAAGTATCGCTTCAAGAAAGATGGCTGTAAACACGTCCTGATTATAAATGAAGCTTCCAAAGAAGACTTTGGCCTTTATAAGGTTAAGACGAATGGCGGCGAGTCTGTAGCTGAGCTCATAGTTCAGGGTAAGTGTCAGTCATGTGGTCATATACATGACACACACATACGGCGCCCTCTCCGGTCTCTAGCACCAGCAAAGGCACTGCAGGCATGCTGCTCCTGTAGGACACAGTCACTCATGGTGACTCACGCTCAGAGTGACAGCCCTGATGTGGGCTGAATTACTTCTGTAAATCTAGAGTATAGATAGAAAGTATATATAATGTCATGAATATTGTTTAAAATGAGAAATACAAGTGGTAACCATAACAACTGTTTCATTGATCAAAGCTTTTATTCTCGTATGAACAATATTTTTTTTATTAGTTGACCAATACTTTCATTCATTAATATTTATTTGTCTTATAATCATGACAATAAACACAGATCTTATGAATTACAATTTGAGCAGTTATCTTTGGCAATTAGATTTAACATTTAACTATTTGCAATAATACTTTTTTCCCTCTCGCCCATTTTAAAATGTGTGCACAAAAAACTGAAGCGCTGTCAAAAATATCTGTCACTGCACTGCGAGGATCAACAACTCACAGCCGAGCCCCATGTTATTTGATGACTGTGATTTGTGAATGCAGGCGGACGTAAAAACTCCTATAACCTTTAAAGAGGAATGGCCTATCTTTGCTTAGACAGAGGTTTGTCTCTTATAAGTTTAATAACTCTAGGTAGTATATTTCCCGCAATATTGTGTACAGTATCGGCTCAAGGCTCTTGCTGCATCTGGCATTCATATCCTCCTACTTTATTTCTGCCATAAATCCAATTAACTACAACCCTTGTGTTAGTTGCTAAGAGACAACACACAAAGCTTCAGCAGGATAATGAACCCAGCTCAACAGAACATATTACTGCCATTTCATCCCCACATTCAATAATCGACATTAATCTCCACACATATATCACAGTACATGATCATATGGCAGATTATAATATTCTCATGTGCCTCCGCAGTCTTTGGAAAATGCATTATTGCAATTGTATGCAAATGAATTATTTGCAAAAGTATGTTTTTTGTTACCGTTTTAGAGAAGGAGCTGGAGGTTTACCAGAGCATTGCCGACCTGACGGTGAAGGCAAAAGACCAGGCTGTTTTTAAATGTGAAGTTTCTGATGAGAACGTCAGGGGAACCTGGTTCAAAAATGGAGTGGAGGTCAAAGCTGATGCAAGAATTAATATATCTCATATCGGCAGGTAACGGGACACTTTTCATCAATATACACACAATATATTCACAATATACAAATGAATAGTTCAGCTGCAAAAACAGATAAGTGATGATTTGATTAAAAACTTTTTTTATTTTTTTTTATTTGAAGGAACAAAAGTTTTATTTTTATTATTTTATTATATATATATATATATATATATATATATATATATTCTATATATATATATATATTATTTTATTATTTTATTATTATTTCTTCAATTATTCAATTATTTAATACTTTACTCCATGTACGGGCAAAATATTTGACCCAAGGGCCACATTGGATTTTTACACTTGCCCGGGGGCCGGACCATTTACAGTTTGGATATTACACTCATACTACATAGATTTAATGATTAAAATACACTAAAAACTACAACAGAATGGCAAAAATCATTACCTTTATTTATTTTAGTGGAAACAGTGCCATTGGTCACTCTTTTTATCCAATGCATCAAAGTTTGGTGTTACTCCTGTGGTGGCTGTTCTCAAAACTGATCTTAAATGAATAAGAAACTGCAGCCTCAGACAAGTATAAAATGACAAATGCACCGTACTTAACTCATAAATACATTTATGAAATGCTTTGCGGGCCTGATCAAAATGCCAAAAGGGCTGTATGTGGCCCCCGGCCCTTGGTTAGTTATAGCTCTTCTGCTTTACACTGTATATTTATTTTTTTTACTGTTTATTGAAATTTGTATTGAACAAATCAAATATAAAACAGAACAATACTTTGTTCATTTAAGACAAAAAGTTGCTAAGACCAAGGTGTTTCAAAAGCAGACGTTGATACATTTTTTAACTTGACAAAACAGCACAAAACTTAACTGACTAAAAACAGTGAGGTGTAAATTAACTACACATTTGGACAACTTTCGACGACATTTGAAGGGCAAAAACCATCCCATTGCTCAGTCACCACTTCATTTACCTCCAACAACATTTTCATTTGAGAATAATCAATTAGTTAATCCACCAGTGCTAAAACTGCAATGTGAAATGTGTGCTTTTACTTTAAAGAATCCACAAACTCACCATTGATGATGTGAAACCTGAGGATGAGGGAGACTATACGTTTGTGCCAGACGGCCACGCCTTCAACCTATCAGCCAAATTGAACTTCCTTGGTAATTTAGATCCATTTCTCAGAAGAAATCATTCAGTTTTTCATTTTCTCCTTACAAATAAACATGACAATGACCCATTTCCTTTCTCATAGAGGTGAAGATTGATTTTGTGCCACGTCAAGGTAAACAAACCACATTCAGGATTAAATAGAAGTCTTGTTAAGATTGATATGTGCTGTCATTTGCTGCGTTATTTTTCGTTTTTCAGATCCTCCCAAGATCCACTTAGACACAATGGGACGCACGGCTGAGTCCACCATCATCGTCGTCGCGGGAAACAAACTGCGACTGGACGTGCCCATCACAGGAGACCCAGCGCCTACCGTCATCTGGACCAAGGGAGAAAAGGTAAAACACTGCAGGGTTTAACATTTCAGAAATCCAGGCTTGACAAAACATGGTATCAATTGTATCATTTTATTCACTTTTTTTTTTTTTTAAGGACACATGTTACATTGGTAAGACAATAAAATGAAAATGTTAAGAATACTGTAAATTATTATGAGTATTAACAGTATATAGATCAAATTTACACTAATATACTTATTTTTAAAGGAACACTATGTAATCTTTCTGCTGGACGGTCCATCAGCTTATGTCCATGGAGATGTTATTTAAGTGCGTATCTCCATGGAAACAAGCAGGTGACGACAAAAGACTGTTACAAGGCAGATCTGTGGAGAGACGAGCCCGCTCAGAGTAAGAATTCAATAAAAACACATAAAATAAAATAAAATAAAAGACTAAAACCCGAACCTTTTTTATCCTTTTGGATGGTTTTATTGCACTAAAAATGTATAAAAACATTTGTCCATCCTCTGAGCGGGCTTGAATGGCCACAATCCTGACTCTTCCATAGAAATGTAGTTCGTTTTTTTGCAATAATATTCCACAGTATGGCATAAAACTTAGATATATGAATGTTCTGATGATGTGTGTTTTTAACTTTCTATTGCCACCTCCAGAAAATCACATACTGTGCCTTTAAATAAATGCAAGTAAAGATTAATTTAATGCCATACTGTTGAACATTACAGGCAAAGCAACAAGATCTCCATGAAGAAACAGGTTGCAAAACCCAGAAAAGTGGAATAGTTCACCTTTAAGTTATAGTTTTTTATTCCAATAATCTAAAGGGTTCAAATTTTGCGACATATTTAAAGCTCATCAATAAACAAAAACAACACATTCACACAGGAAACTGGATGAAGTGTCTTGCCCGGGAACACAAGGGTAGATTGAACTGACTAGCGCAGTAAAATGGCTACGCTTTAGCCACTGCTGCATCTTCCTGTTAGTTTATCTGCATGTTGGCTGTTTGGAGCTGGCCAGTGCAATGCGACTAACAGCTTCAGTTCGTGGCGAGCCGGAGGAGAGGCTTCATGTCCTCTCTGTTGCTTCTGCTGCTTTGCTCTGCTCAAATGTAGGCTAGCTCTGTAAAAGGTGACGGAGAAGAGACAGCAGGCCCGACCTCTTCTTGGACCATGCAGGATGGGAAAGTAAGTGTGCACAATTAGCGCTTTGCATGTTTAGATCATGTTCACGCAAGTATTACATGTTATAGGAGGTTTTTGTTTCCATTTCTTAAAAAACATCCATCAAAAAAGCTGTACGGAAATTTTCTTGGCACTGTACGTCTTTAACACAGAAGGACTAAAACATTTTGACAAACAGCTCCAGCATTTTGACAGATTTGTGCATGTTTTACACAGTAACAACCCCTCAAAGTAGTGTCTGCATGTTGCTCAGTGAGAGGTAGAAGCATGTCCTGAGATTGCGTCGCACACATCAAAGGAAACTACGCTGTAAGTATAATTTCTGTAGTGAGCTTAAATAATTCATGCACTACAAGTATATCACAAGGCAGCCAAAGAAACCAGAGCACATTTTGTCCAACGTATATGTCCCATTTGGTCTCTGAAAAAAGGTCAATTTTCAAGTCAGAATGTTCTTTTTTTTTTTTTTTTTTTTTTTTTTTTCCACTAAATCAGGTATAATGTCAGTCCAGTCCTTGAGTGTCGGTTCAGTTTGTGTTGTCCATTTCTTTGTTTTGGCCTTCCCTGACACCAGAAGTATGCAACAAAGGTGCATGGCAGGAGTTTTGAGGCCCAGATACACTATTCTGAGGTCAAGTGTTATAACAATACTGAAAACTATCTGCAAAGGCTCAGTAACGGTGATGAAAATCCAATCGTGATCTCATTCCGGTCATGATATGTTATTTTGGTCAAATTGCCATATGGTGATTCACAAGGGTTTCTCTTGAATGCAGCTTTACGCCCAAACAAAGACCTTTTTCCACCCACGTCACCTTTTGGTCAGCCTCAGCAACACTCTGAGTGAGTGACAGGTGGATTCAACCAGCATCAATAAAGTATAAACTAAAGCAGATTACTTTAGTTACCTCTTCAAGGTAATATAAAGGCACTAATAAAGATGTCGAAATCGTGATCTGACTCCAAGAAAATGGTGGTATTCATTTTTTGGCCTATTGCCCACCACTATCATCTACATGACTTTATTAAACTCACTCCAATATTTCTAAACAGTCAAGCATTCCCGAAAATGTATCCAATTCCAAATGATAAACACCATTTTTTTGAGAGTTGAAAGTAGGAACATAACATGCTTGTATAATACCTTTTTTTTTTTTTTTTTCCAACGGCTGTATTTGTTAATCATCTTTACATCAAAACTGATGTAAATTGCCACAGTGTCTGTGTGCTAATAGCATTTATTTTACCATTCAGAAGACAGATATTGTGTGCAGTGTATTCTAGAACTAAAATATTTCAATTATTTCAGGTTCTCACTGAAGGAGACGGCAGGGTTCATGTTGAAAGCACCAAAGGCCACTGTATCTTCACCATTGAAGGGGCCGAGAGGCAGGACGAGGGCATCTACTCTGTGGTGGTTCGAAACGCAGCGGGAGAGGACACCGCTGATGTGCACGTCAAAGTTGTTGGTAGGGCAAAAATAACATGATAACATTTACTAGGGCTAATGTAAATTTGCTTTGATTTTTATCTCTGCTTTTACTTTTATTTTATTCAAAAGTGTGACAAATGCATTAAAGGGATGTACATTTTTGTTTTAAGGTAATTGAAATTGTTTGTTTGTTGTTAGTATGTTAAAAAGTATAAATACCACAATTGTATTGACATTGCAGTATTGAATGAGCCATATCGTATTTCACAATACTTTCCAATATTGTTCAGCCCTAACTGAGTTAAACATATGTCTACTATAGCAGATGAAGTAGTTAGTTCTTTTCTTGTACAGATGTACCTGATCCACCTCAGGCTCCCAGAATCCTTAGCGTTGGAGAAGACTCTTGTGTTGTTCAGTGGGATCCTCCAGCGTTTGACGGTGGACAACCTGTCATTGGTAAAACATTTTTTGCTACAGGACACAGACTAGAATGTTTTCACAACATGATTCTGTCTTTCCTCTGAAATTGATCCTGTTTCTTCACAGGTTATGTGTTGGAGAGAAAGAAGACCAAGAGCTACAGGTGGATGAGACTGAACTTTGACCCTTACCCAGACGTGACCTACGAGGCCAAGCGGATGATTGAAGGAGTGATGTACGAGATGAGAGTGTACGCTGTCAACAGCATCGGCATGTCCCGCCACAGCCCCGCCTCACAACCATTTGTACCTGTGGGTGAGTCTCTGATGGATACTGATAATTATACCATACACTTTATAACAGTACAGACAGTTCAGGGGAAAAGACACATTCACATTATAAAACTGAGGTCATGTAAAGATGGATGGAGGTCTCTGTTGTGTTTACGGTGTGAGGTTTCTGCAGGCCTCGGGTTCAGGTGACTTGTGGTCACCATTGAACAGGCTCAAATTCACTGTTTGTTCTAATTTAAGAAGTAGGGGATTCAATCAAATACAGAGACATTTCCATCACACACCACTGCCATCAAAAGCATATAGAGGTGTAATACATAATCTACAAAAAAGATGTCAAGATTATTCGGTTAATTGGTAATTGTGATTATTTTGGTCACAATATAATTGTAAAAAAAATCTATAGTCCAGAATACATCTAATTATAAAGAACTTTTTATCTGTCTGTTTTTGTCAAAATGAACTTTATTTTGTCATTCAGCCCTCCACAAATTTCAGGAATAGTAGTGTGTTAGACAATGGGAATGAAAGAAAATTAAAGATTTCACTGTTTGGTCATAATCTTGGTAATTGTGAATAATAGTTAAATTGTAGTGTTTTTTCTCACAATAATTGTAACACAAAATTCAATATTGTGACATTCCTATCTGCACACACTGACAACATGAATCAGTGACCCTATGGGCAATGTTGTTGAAATGAATGGAACATGATTTGTCCAGATGACCATGACTATGTATCATGGCAGATTAAGAAAGTATTTCTCTATAAATATTACATGAGAGGTGTGTGTGAGAGCAGCTGAGGCATTTGGCACCAAATAGGTATGTGGACACATGTCCGTGCTCAAACTCACCTGAGGAAGGAGATAAAGCAGGGGCAGGACAAGCAGAGGGTTTATCTAACCAGACCACACGCTTTAACAGAAGGTAGGAGGGACTGGCTGGTCATGTCAGCACAGAGAGATTCAATTCAGTGCATCAGTCTTCACCTTTTCAGTCTGTCCAAATACACCTTTAACTGAAATAAACTAATCGGTACCACTTTATATTAACTACACCTTTTTTGCATTAACAAAACATTAACCAGGACTCAAAGGAACATATAGCATGATTCAGGATTAGTAACTTTTTTTTTTCATATTTAGTATTTAATTAAGATTAAGGTTAGGGCCAGGGTTAGGTTAGGGTTAGAGTATTAATTAAATAGTTACTAAGCCTGAATCATAATAATCTTATAAACACTATTTGTTCACTGTGAATTAAGTCTTTGTTCATGCTTTATTAACCCATGAATAAGTGTATTTGTTACCAGCTAATCTAACTAAATGAAAACTGTAGATGATGAAAAACTCACATTTTCTCACTGTCAAACGTAATCCTGTCTGTCTTTTAATTGCTTGCATTTGATTGAGATTGTCTTTTATATAATTGTATTCTTACTGAGTGCGGCACAATATTGTTATGGCACGGCCATGTGTTTTTTGTGTTGAAATAGTGTAGGACAGCTGACTGTTGTCCTGATGTTGTGTGTGTGTTTTCTTGTTGTGTGTAATGTGACCTGCAGCAAGGCAAATGTCCCTTTGAGGAAGTTTAGCGTAACCTTATTGTAACTATTTAAGGAGGCAGAGTAGGAGTAGGCAGGAGTATCAGCAAAACATAAATACAATACGTAAAAGCAGAGCACTGTTGCGGATCCGAATTAGTTTTAGGCATGTGCAGTATATTTTACAAGCATGTTTAGTGAGCTGTACTGTTTGTGTTGAATGTACTGCTGTAGTTAAACACAAAGAGAAACCCCTTGGCTCTGACAGGTGCTCTAGATTTGTGATGCATGTGGAGGTTGTTTTCTTTGACACGTCCTGACCTCACTTTTACAAGGTTAAAGTTTCATGTTGTCAGTGAGCTGTTCAGATGATAAATGATAGACTGTTGGTGATTGTGGGCTGCTGCTGTCTACATGTAATGATGTACTGTTCTCACTGTTTTGAGTTGTGGAGAGAACATAATGAAACCACATAAAGGTTTCATCTGCAAATATACTGAAATAATATATATATTATATATATAATACTTTTTTTCAGGTTCAAATTTACCAAGGCTTTAAAATCCTCACTTATACAGTCAAGATTTTCTAGTTGTGGTAACATATTATAAATATCTTTCCAGCACCAACCAGTGAGCCCGTGGGCCTGAGTGTGGATGATATCAGTGACACCTCCATCGCTCTGAAGTGGCGCCCACCCGAGAGGATTGGAGCAGCTGAACTCGAGGGATACAGGGTCGAGTACTGCAAGGAGGGCAGTAAGTGCTGCAGACAACCTCTGCCTGCTTTCCATCAAGAATTACTTTTGAAGCCTCTGAAGTGTTTTCTAAAATCGATACAAGCCATGAATAGAATGATCCTGTTTTCCTTTTCAATGTCTTCTTGTTGTATGACTAGCACAGTTTACATTTTACTTTTTAAAAACTTTTTTCTGGCTCTGCAAAGTTTGTGGTATTTGTTGTTCTCGATTACATCAATTAATAATCAAATCCATGAAAAAACACCCATCCCTCCTCCAGGTTTGTTCATGCCATTTGTACATGTTTTGTGCTGCAGCTGACGAGTGGATCTCGGCCTGTGAGGAGCTGACAGACAGGACGTCCCTCATCGTCAGGGGTCTAACCACCGGAGACAAGCTGCAGTTTCGAGTCCGAGCCTACAACATGGCCGGCCCCAGCGCTCCTGCCACTCTGGCTCAACCCGTCACCATCAGGGAGATAATGCGTCAGTGCAGTGGACACATATTTCTAAGCTCCATGGTTCTGCTCCACTTTCTTATGTGTGTTTCTGCATTTGTAGAGCGACCAAAGATTTGGCTTCCCAGAAATCTCCGCCAAGTTATAATCAAGAAAGTTGATGAATGTGTCAATCTTGTGATACCATTTCAGGTGAAGTAAAACCACAACACACAACACTGCAGTGGATATTATGCCATTAACTGAACAACAAAACAATCATTTACTGCAGTCTAAGGATGTGTTCACTCTTGTCGAAATTTGGTCTAGTCCAGGTTCAGTTCTGGGTTTAGTCGTGGTTCAAACTTAAGGGTATACTGTAATTTAGATGCTTGCTCCAATGAAACAATTTGAAATACAGCTCACTATAATTTTTTACTTAAAAAAAAAAAAAAACTTTAAAAAAATTTCCCATTAACATCGTTAGTAAGTTATACTGAGTGACATTTCAGGACTGTAATGATTACTCGGCTAAGCTACAGTCATGTCTTTGGACGGTGGGAGGAAGCCGGAGAACCCGTAGAGAACCCACGGTAACACGGGGAGGACATGCAGACTCCACCCAGAGAGATCGTGTGATGTTAGGGTGGTTCAGAATTCGAAACCACGATGTTGGGGTGGTGCAGGATTCGAACCCACAATCTCCTTATTGAGAGGCAGAAGCACTAGCCGCTCTGCCACCATGCACCCCATCATCATAATTTGATAAGTGTAATTATTATCTGAACCAGACAGATTCTAAAACACATACAAAAAGACCCTTTTTAAAATGACTGCTGCATTATTAATTGAAAATGTAAAAAAAGTACAACAGTTCTGAGTTTTATCAATTGTACACTTTGTAAATACTCTCCATCTAGAAGCCATCACTCCCCATATTTAAACTTGTATTTAGTTCAAATGTATTTAAAAAGTCTTAATGAACAATAGAATAATCACTGACTAAAATACTAATTAGTGACCGCCTTCATTGTTTTCATGCGAGCTGCTTGCTACACAGGGCAAACCCAGGCCTGCTGTTACATGGACCAAGGACGGAGAGCCGCTGACTCCATCTATGGCCAGCACCAGAAACAGTGACACAGACACAATCTTCTTCATCCGTAAAACTGAGAGGAAACATTCAGGCAAATACGAAGTCCAGGTTCAGATCGAAAATGTGCAGGACACAGCCGCAATCACTCTGCAGATAGTGGGTACGAAACACCGCATTTCTATATTATATAAAAAGGATTGATTGGAGTAATGTATTATTTTGTCCTCTCTGTAGACCTCCCTGGACCTCCTCAAGCTTTGAAGATTGTGGACATCTGGGGTTTTAATGCAGCTCTGGAGTGGAAGCCGCCGAAAGATAACGGCAACTGTGAAATAACTGGGTACACCATCCAGAAAGCGGACAAAAAGACAATGGTACATTAATTAGAATAGCTAAGTATTTTTGTGAAGGATTTTAACACAAAAAGCACTCTTTCTTTTTACACTATTTTAGTCTACTTATGTATTAAGTACAATATAACAACCTGAAATAACAAGTAATTATATCGTGTTTAATTAGGCATACGCAATGTGTAGTTATATACCTTCAGTCCTTGAGTCATGGGTTTTCCATACTCAATAAAGGTGCACTTTATGGTTTGCCACCTGCTTGTCTCCACGGAGATGTTAATGCTTTGACCAAAAGTTTCCACAATAAGATGTCACTTTATTATTAATCCCGATGGGAATTATTGTGCCAGAGAAGCCATTAAAATACATAAAATGATTAAGTAAATCCTATAAATACAAAATTTTTAAACAAAAAATTTATGAACTTATCTTACATGCATTTATTTAATTGCAGGTGTATTTATTACTAAAAACCTACCTTAAACATTCTTTCTTACTGTAAATGGGTTTACCTCTTCACAGATCTGACCTGTAACTAGACCTGGTGGTGCTACCTGCTTGTCTCCATGGAGATACATTTAATTCCATACAGTGGAGCTTTCTAGGCAAAGCTATAACATTTAACATTTCTTATCCATTGAGATAAGAAGGTGGAAAACAGGGTTGCCAGACTTTCAGAGAGTGACCAAGCCTTTATAAAAAAAAGCCAAAATAAACCTGACCTCAGTCGCACTAAATTATTAAATAAAATAATAATAATTATTAGTATTATAAATTTTATTTAAGTGCCTTTCAAAACTCCCAAGGAGCCTGTACAGGGCAACAGGATAAAACACAATACAGAACAAAACTGGCAATTAGTTAAACATGAGTGCGTTGACTCTGTGTCAATGAGATATCGTCAGTGACATATTTTACATCAAAGTCGACTGATAGCATTAACTGCTTGTATTTCCGTCAAAATTGTGTCTATTATTGTTAAACAGATAAAAATAAATTACCTCTTTTTAAGCATGTCAGGAAAAAAACACAACTTGCGACTCAAAATTTGCAAAAATAGAAGCCCAAAGTCGCCATAAAGAAGCAGATTTGGCAACTCCGGTGGCAAACCCCCTTCAAGAAAAGATACATAGTAGAGCACCTTTAAAACTGCTGTTATCTCAACACCAAAGTAAAGACATTTTTCACATATTTGACACTGACAATGGCCGCTCGGAGTCTGTGTACTTTTATCACATGTGCAGCAGTGACAAAAGGCCCAGCGTCACTATGTAGCACCTCGAGCTGCCAGAGCTGAAGCCGCCAAGAATGTGCTAATCTTATCCTGGGCCTTGGCCGCGTCCCGACTTAGTGCACTTTGACGTGGGCCATTGTTCCTCCGCTCAGCACGACTCCAGCTCGTGTTCCACTGGGCTCATCATTACAGCCCATTAATTTCACACACAAAAACATGATCAAGTTACCAGTTAAAAAGGAGATGTTACTGTGTGTGGAAACCTGTCCATCTGTTCACAACGAATTTCTAGATGAGTTAAAATGTCTTGATTTCAGGGTATCAATCTTACTTTCAGACGTTTTGACAAGTTAAGATTAGTTAAGACTACTTATTTGCTGGAGCTAGATTATTTTACTTTTAATTGTTTCTTGTTTCAATACATTACTTTTTACCTCAAGCAAATTATCTGTAAATGGGTTAAGGCAATTACCCCATTGGCAACTTATTTTAAGCTAAATTATCTCATGATCAATCACAAATACCTTGAAACCAGATAATTATTCTGCATCACAAAAGCAATTAAATCAAGTTGAGTCAAAACTACTCAAATCCAGATAAAAAGAATCAAGTAATTTTAAGCTCGACTAGATATACATTATTACTGACCTGACAGGACAAGCTATCTACAGTCATATAATGTAAACGAAGACTTGGGAGACACGTCGACAACAATGAGCTGCTGATGACAGTTTTTATCATTTCTTCTTGAGTTTGTCTGTCTTTGTACCAATTAGTGTTGACAGGAAAATCAATACCAAGATAGTAATCAATGCTATAACCAGCACTGAAACTCATTTGAGCAGGTATCAGTAAGCATGCCATAATAATTACTATATTGACTTATCGTTCAGTAAATGATAGATGGAGCAATATATTTTGGGCCTCCATGTTTACTGTGTGTACATTTTCTTTGCAATAGTGGGGGATCATATTTTCTCTAATACAATAATATTTTAGCTGTATAGGGTGGAGTAAGTAACAAATATGACTCTTTGTAGATACCAAGTGCTTAAGTGTTAAATTCTGCTATTTATTTGTTCCATTTCATGTTGATGTATGTTTAGAAAAGGGCATAATCTTGCTTGAAAGTTATTGTTTCAGTGTAGTTTCAATATAACCGTTAATCATAATATTTATTTGTAGCAATACAGTATATCAGACCACATGTTCATATTGTATTAAAGAAAAACTATTATTATTTTGTGTTTATTTTCATTATGTTACAATGAACAACAACACAAGTGTCAGAACATTTAATAATTAACACAAAAGTAAAAAAGATGACTATTTGATGCTTCTTTTCTGCAGGAGTGGTTCACTATTTATGAACAGTACAGACGCACTCACTGCGTGGCATCAGACCTTATCATGGGAAATGAATACATCTTCCGTGTCTACTCCGCCAACCTCGTGGGCCTCAGTCCTGAGCCATGCAACACAAAGGACAGCGCTTACATCCAGAAAACAGGTTGGAAATTTATTCAAGACATTCAAAGCTTTTGTACGTAATTTTCACACAGAAAACACAGAAGCATGTATTTAAATGTGTCTAACTAGATTCTAGCTCTCACAAACCCTTAGGCACATGGTCAATATCCACAAGCATTCATTTAAGATGTGTGTTCTGCAAAGTGAAAATCCTGCTTTTACAATGTTCTCTTTAGTGCAGTCAGTGCAGGCTACTTTGCATTTTGCTGTCGAAAACAGTCAAAACTGTGTGTGGCCACAGTTAAAGGAGACGTATTATACTTTTTTCAGGTACTTAGTGCTGAACTATAATCTAAGTAGATCATAATTTTTACGGGAGGGTCGAGATCTTGTGTCTTGAGATCTCGCGAGATTGAAATGCCTCAAGACTGTGTGAGCACCCACAGATTAATCTCATGACAATTACTTAATACATTGTATTTGCAGTGCAACTACTGAAGAATGCAGTAACCTTCCTGGAAGAATTATTATTTAAGAGAATATCCTGTTTTAAAACCTCGATGTTCTTTATTGTCTTATAATGCCTATACTTAATTTGAAATATAGAAAACTTACCAACAGAAAGCAGTTTATTAGGCTTGTTTTTGAACAACTTAAACAACTTAAATTTTAAAGTTATAGAAAAGTTCAATAAAAGAAAAAAACAACTCTAAAAAAAAAACAAAACTGAAAAATCTTGTCTCATTCTCGTCTCGTCTCGTGAACCTAGTCTCGTGACCTGTGTCGCCTCGTGAAAATTCTGTCTCGTTACACCCCTAATAATTTTCAATTTTGTTCAAGGGCAATAATGATCTAAAATGGCCGAATAATAGAAGCAGCTCTATTGTCTTCCTGTTCAAAACTGCAGATCTGATAAGCCCTGCCTCTTCATTGTGACATTTCACCGTAACAAGCAGTGGATTATAATTTACATGTTTTTAATTTTGAAGTGGCTTTGTAATATTTCAGAACTCTACATGTATCACTCAGAGTCTTAATTTTTCCAATTAAGAAATAAATTAAATGTAATGCTCACCTTTTGTCCTCCAGGCACTGCCTAGTTTAAAGGACAAATATTATGCATTATTTGTATTGTTATTGGCCTTTAAATTTTCTTCTTGAGTATCTTTACTTTGACATCTCAGGTTTTAGAGCTAAAAATAAAATGTTTACAATCAATAATATAATTTTATCACTGCCTTGGGAGATGCCATATTACCTTTGCTGTGGCTCTGTCTGCTGGCTGCAAAGGCAATTAGACCTGTGTATATACACAGTGGTTTGATATGCTGTTGGTATGCTAAGATATCGCGTGTGACAGTCATCGTGTATAGATGAGAGAAAAGCTCAGAGCAAGTCTGGCTATGATTTAAGGACTTAAAACAGCTAAAGATCCTTGGATAAGTGACGTCTAAAATAGGAAAAAAAAACGTCATTGATCGAGGGAGTTCAACAAGTGGGTTTTTGACGGTCAGAGGGGGTGGATTTTCTTACCAGCATTCCTCAAACTTGCGTGAATGAAGCAAAATGCTACTCCTTGTGTGTTTGTGATGACGGCACATTGGTTAAGTTTAGCTCTACTTTAATTAGTTAATTTCAGCCTGATCCTAACTCTCCTCAGGTATTGAGTACAAGCCGCCCAACTACAAGGACCATGACTTCTCGGAGGCCCCAAAGTTCACTCGTCCTTTAGTGAATCGATCCGTTATCGCAGGATACAACGCCACGCTCAGCTGCGCAGTGAGAGGGATACCAAAGGTGGGTTATGTGCGACTGTAAAGAGTTCTGTATTAATGTCAGTACTTTTTCACCTGATGGACTGAGTACATGTAGTTACCCAAGATAAAAACATATACATTTATTACTGAAAACTGCACTATGTAACTTGAGGTAGAAAGGTCTGCCACCCTTTTCTCTCTTGTAAATATTATTGCTTTGCCTGGAATGTTTCACAGCATGACATTATAATAATTATAAAAATTAATCAATTGTAGGTATTTAAATTGTAAGAAATACCTTGAAAAACGTGCTTTCTTACCGGGTGTGGGGTCGTCTCTGCACTTGGTCTGGTGGTGTACTGTGGAAGGTTCAAAGCAAAGCCATTACATCTAGATGGAGACAAGCAGGTGACGGATTCCCACCAGAAAGATTACGTAGTGCATCTTTAATTATGGGTTGTTTCATGGGTTCATGTGGAATATACATTATAACTCAGACTGTATGATTGATATGATTAGGTCCATTTTCTCAGTTTTTTCTTCATCTCAATCAACCGCATAGGCCTTGCACAGTGATGCCAGTTTTATGAATTATATAGTTATGTAACAGACAGATTAAAATAAATACTTAAGCAAGACTTAATTTTGTCTCTAAAACGTTTATTTTTTATTTTTTTATTTTTTTTAATGAATAGTCAACGGAATAGTCACAATTATCGGTTAAGTGAAAATGATCTGTTACAATATTATCTAAAACTCAACATTTATCATGAAGGTGATGCTTTTAATTAATTTTAATTATGTAAACAGCTGTACTGAAAGGTTGTCTATTTTAATGGCACCTGTAATAATTGCTCACTGCCAACTTTCAATGCTTTAGAGCCACATAACAAGTTTAAATAGTTGTCACCACCAAGGTCTTGTAAATCTGCTGTCAATGCGCCCATTAACACATAGCACTATTAAGTACTTAAACCACCCAGGAAAGATTGTAAATACCAAAAGGTATTGCTTTAGGTTAAAGCATTGTCTCTGACGTGTGTGTCGTCCCCATCAGCCTAAAGTCACCTGGTACAAGAACAAGATGGACATCTCACATGAGGCCAAATATAGGATGCTCAGTAAGCAAGGCGTGTTAACCCTGGAGATCCGAAAGCCCTGCCCCTTTGATGGAGGAGTTTACATGTGCAAAGCAGTCAACGCATCTGGGGAGGACATTGTGGAGTGCAAACTGGAAGTGCGCTGTGAGTAAAGCGTTCACACACTAGGCTCAGTTTGGCAGCTTAGAGAGCGTAATGACATGAGACATTTCACTCAAATGTAGTTATGATTATATTTGAAATCTACTTCCTGCAATTTTCAAATCTTTTAGAAAATTGTCACTTGACTATAGTAAAACTATGATAAATATGTACCAAAAGATACCAAGTAAAAGTTTGAAAAACTTGAAATCAAGTGAAAGTAAAAATTAGACCACCTCAATTGCAAGCTAAAACAAATAAAAAATATATTTGGTTTAAATAAGTGTTTTCTACAATTGAAATATTGTTGAATTTGGCCTTCCTGGTTTATACCTCTTCATAATACATGGAAGCAGTCCATGCAAAGCCTATTGAATGAGCACGTTTAAAAGTCACTGCAGCTCAAAGTGCTGGAAATATCCCGAAAAAATAAGCAACATTGGTGACTTTTTTCAAATGAGAAAAATATATGTATTTTTCATATCATCAATTGAGAGCGTACATATTATTAATTAGAAAATATATCTGTTGGATTCTCATAGTTTAAATCTAAAATTGATCACATTCATTGTTTACAGCTCAAATCGTCAAAGAGGAAACTAAGAAGTAGGAGTCTGGAGCCAACGTCTGCAGGTTGTCACAGTGGATTCCATTTTCATTGTTCATCTCATCTGGGATTCTTTTAGCTGCTTTTCTGTGATTTATCTTCATTCACAGTCATGGGCTCTTCCACTCTGTAAAGGAAGCTTGTAAAATGTTATATCTTATAAAATGGAATATGTTTTTGTTCATGCCGTGTGTAATAAATGGGGATATAATATCTTCAACACACAAAAATTGTTTCATTACTTTTCTTAACGTTGTTCTTTTCAAAGGGACGTTACCTTTTTCTCACTGGATTGGGGACTGTTTTTTTGAGTCTATGGTACTAAATATAACTACTCCATACAGGATAGACATAAACCTCTAACTGCAAATTCCTGATACTCAGACATCCAGTGGATTTGCCGAGGACTTTAGTTTTATTGAACAAAGCCTGAACAGAGAATAAAGTGTGAGGAGTGTGCGATGTGAGAACAGGGGTCTAAATAGCTCGGAGGAGAACCACATGGCGCGTTTCATCAAGCAGAAGCTTCACTATCACTCAGCACGGCCTCCTTTGATGCAGCACATGTAAATATTTCCCATAGCGCCCTCCATGCAGCTGCAGAGGATCTGTGCATGGGCCTTGGACATGTCAGACGGCTGCTATTAACACACACAGCCAGCGTGTCACAGGAGGTCTATGTTTATAGGTGTTTTGACACAGACAATCGCAGAAATCCACAGGATACAAGGGTCACCGCCTCATCAAGTCTCTTTGTGTTCCTTAATTTCCTTAATGCAGTCTAAGCAGGCTATTTCTCACTCTATTAGTCTACAAGCAGAGGGCTATGGTGCAACAAGGACACTGACTAAATGGTGAAAAAGTTTTAAAGAGCCACAGTTATCTGATAATAGCTACTGCATTGTCTGCATAATATTGCAGTCAGTGATACCATTATAAGTTTGTACATAACATTGGCCATACATTGATGCTTAAAGTGCATATGGCAGATTACACACATTTCACTAAAGCATAGTAAATATGATTATATTTAAGACTTTATTAAAATTGTCCACCTTCAGTTTAAAATATTACTTCCTGGTTGGACGTGAGCAGCAGATGTGACATACAGTAGGCAGAGGTAATTCCAAAAACTGCAACCATATTGTTGGGTCAAAATCTATATAAATTACACACTAGTTATGAATTGACAAATAATAACATTTGACAATACCTTTTACATAAGGTTATGTATTTGTTGAATGATTGTTTAAGTTTAAATTGTCAGAAAAATGTGTCAATTGCATTTGTACCTGCATTTTTGATGAAATGTCGCTTCTAAACAGCTTTAATTTTTCTTCACAAATTGCCACTTGATTGATATAAAACTATGATGAATATTACGGACCACCAAACTAAGTCATAATTAGAAAACCATGAAAACTGCCAAATGCAAACTAAACAAAAACACTTTTTTCCTCAGCGGGTTACTTGATATTATTTCAAAAAAAGGGATCAAACACTAACTTTTTAATATTTCCTTGTGTTGTGCTATTCTCCTATTTGTATGTTGCATCTTTTTGTTACCTGTGGATGTAAATTACATCAGGTAGTTCACTGGGAACTAAGTGTGAATGGGGCTTTAGAGAGATGTGAGCAAACCTAAAACCCAGCTGCAAACAAAGTCAAGGAAAGTTTTGCTAAAGTTTCTGCTAAAGTTCAACAACGTTCGTACAGCTGTGGCATTTGTCAAAAAAAAAAAAAAAAGAAGAAGAAGACAGACAGACAGGATGAAGACGTGAGGTGGTACAAGTGATGCATGTGAGAGAGGCTGGTCTGGATGGGCTTATCAAACTCATGTGGCAATGGATAGAGTACAACAATAGTACATATAAAAGGCACAATTTATACAAATTACTTTATTCACAATAAGAACCAATAATTTTACTAAAACAGCCTGGGGGTCTGTGCCAATGAAGAAAACACAACTAAAAACATTAATTTAAACTGAATTTGTGTGAAACGTGGCATACGTTCCATCCCATCTATAAAAGACAAAATAATAATTCATAGTTTATGTTTCGGATAACAAAATAATCACAGTATACAGTTTACAACCTCCCACATTTTGAATCAAAACAATATGGAACAAAGACATGTATCAACATAAAGCAAATTGCCATGAAACAAAGCGCAGCCTATGCATTTATGGAGGTAGCTTCCGTGACTTAGCATCCCATTCTTAATTACATTTATTCTGTCAAAATGTACATCGTTACCAGATTTACAACCACTCAATGTGTTGTTGTCATCACACATCCATTTGAATTCAAACCTGCAGAAAAACAGGAAAGTTTATGCAATGCCTAAACAGATCTTAAAAGGTTTGAATTGAAGGAACTACAAATGCACATTGCCTAAATTCCTGAGCGTTCACATGACGTGCACTTGTGGATACAAGCTCAAAGGGCGGACCCACCTTTATGTGTACAGTCATGCTCCAAACACCAGCCAAACCCTGTCACACTGCAGCCCAGCTCTGCATTAAACCTGCAGCCAGGCCTAATCAAAGGGAAGATCTGTAATTACATCTGATAAAAGGATTTGAATGCGGATATTCAAACTAATGCATCTTTCACAGTAGTACTTTGACGGTTGTGCTTTTTGCAGATTGGCATTTTGGTTGTTTAAGTTAATTACAAAAATTGGCATGTTTGGTGTTGACTCAGCTGCTTGTCTGATGCACATCAAGCTAAAAAACTGGGATTGAATTACATACCATGTGTTACTTGGATAGTGTTAATCTATTTCTTTTTAGGCTAACATAAATTCCTGTTTGTGAACACCAGATAAATAGTTAACTTTAATTTGTAACTTTATATTTTTAAACTGATTTCTGGCGCTGTGTAATTCTTTCATTATAACAAACTTAAATATTTATAGAACACTGGATTTGACAAAGCTATATTTCGCGTGTAATTCTTTGTGTAGTTTCTGTATTATAAAGCCTTTAAATATTGTGTATTAGGCCACCTTTCCACAGCTGAAAACTCCAGAGCTTTCCTGCTGCTCCAACAATAAATAATGTCCTGTGGAGAAAGGGAGCTGTGGCCCAAACAGTGAAATCTGCTACTTTAATCACATTCTTAGTCTTGGTTACACCAAACTTTAAGTGTTTATTCATGGGACAAGGTGTGGAGCTAAATCATTCTTTTGCTTATTACGGTCACAGACATACAGAAGTTATTGCTGAAGTTACAGTATCCTCCAACAATGGGTGAAGGAGACCACCTCAAATTACATTCACACAGAAACCAAGGAACATGATACATGTGCTACATTTCACTTATAAAAATCATACATCCAAATAAAATTTATTTTTGGGTGAAGAAGCTTAGGAATCAACAAGAAGCATACAAATAAAACATTTTAAAAGCATAGTCTTTGACAAAAACTGATGACATGAGATCCAGAAGCAGGCACCATGGCAACAGATTCACTGCTGTTTGACAAGTCTGTAACGTGATGTGCTCAGTTGGTGTAAAAACAATGTCTCTTAAAACTGCTACTCTTTGAGTTCCCTTTAAATAAATGGTTGCATTTCTGTTTACACAGTAAGTACATACCTAAGTGCTTTTGCAGTCTTTATGAACGGTAGTTGGCACATTGAGTTTGTAAGAGTCTCTGTTGGATTAGTGCTCCTGTCAGTCCTTGACTCGAGGTATGTTGTATGAATAGTGTACCAGCGGCAGTCCTCTGCTCTGACAGAAGCAGGCCCTGCCACAGGCCTGCACCTGGTCTGAACTGTCTGACACAAAAGAGTCACCCTCGTCTGCGTACTCTGACTGGGCCAGAGGCGTGTCACTGTCGGCCCAAAAACCCTCTGTGCACACAGCCGCCCCCGAGAGGGTGGGACAGCTGTGTGCCTTCACAAAGTGTCTGCACACAGAGGCACTGGAGGGGCAGGTCCGGGCGTGCAGCGCCGCCTCACAGCGCTCACACACCTCTGCACAGAGGTCAGAGTACAGGCCACACTCCGAGCCCAGTGTAGATGAGCCTCTGTCCGTCAGCTCTGAGCTCCCGCCCCCATCGTCACACTGACCCTCACCTTTGACCTCTCGGGACGCCCCTCTGAGGCCGCGCAGCCGAGACCAGTCCTCCCTGAAGGCCGGGCTGAAGAACACATACAGCACAGGGTTCAAACAGGCGGGCAGCGGGAAGAAGATTAGCGTGACAGACTTGGCGATTTCTGGACCCCCAGCCGATCCCGTGAGGAGAGGGGCGAAGGAAAAGGCGGCGACGGGGCAGAAGAAGATACAGTTGGTAAAGATGAGCCAGGCCACGTGCCGCAGAGCCCCAGACTGCTCCTGGTCGGCCAGCTCCACTCGGCCCAGGTGGCAGTACAGCTGTGTGTAGATCGCAGCCGTGAAGAGGTACGCCAGGGCGTTCAGCAGCACCAGCACCACAGTGACGCTCAGAGCCGGGCTGTCGATGCCAGCGAAGGGCAGACAGAGGGGTGAGGCCTGGTCGCCAGAGGTTAGGAGTGGCAGGCAGGCCCCAGCAGCAGCCAGCAGAGCCAGGAGCACTGCGGCCACACTGAAGCGCCTACTGCCTCTCCAACACCCACCATGAGAGCTGCTTCTGCGGGGGGACAGCATGACCTTCCCCAGGATCACGCGCACAGACACACTGCGCTCCACTGCGGCCAGCGCCAGCAACAGAATTGACCACTCTGAGGAGAACACCGCCAGTACACCGGTGACCTGACAGCCAGGGCCCATCTCCCACCACACACCGAACTCTGCGAACGAGCCCCAGGTGGCGAGGTCCAGCCCGGTCAGGATCCCCACGTAGAGTCCAGTCAGGAGGTTCGCCAGCGCCAGCAGCCCCATCAGCAGCCGGGCCGGGGGCAGGCTGGCGCCGAGAGAGTAAGGGTGTCGCACTGTTCGGTGAGTGGATCCAAATGTTGCAACAAGAACCAGACTGTTGAAGACCAGAGCCACCAGACAAATAAACCACACTGTCAGACGAATCATCCAGTTCCCCAGCAAGTGCTCACAGGGTTTAAAGGCGCCTAAAATGAGCAAAACACTTGTTGAATATCTAAAAATTAAACATTTATATTTTTAAGACTTTCAATGTTTACCCGGGGAAGGAGAACAATGCATTAACATCGAGATTCTTTCTACTTCTTCTCCACCTACAATACAATATTTGGTTTATTTAAAAATGAATCACAATTCTCAAACATCATTAAAATGATCAATGTACCTATATAAAAAAATAATAATAATTGCATAGTATATCTGAAATCTAGCAAGTGTGTTTGACTTTCCCACCTGATTTCTTCACATCGTTTTCCTCTACACTGGGCTGGTCACATCCGACAAAGGCGCAGCATTGGTAGGCGTAGGGCACCGAGATGGACCTACAAAAACACGGTAATTATTCAACAAAGTCTAAACATCCTGTTGAACACCGCAGTCAACATGTCTCAATTCAGGGAAACATGAAAATAATGAGTTTGCCACAGATATTTATTCATTCAAATGTTTCCGTTGGATTTAGCTCAAGTCATTAACCTGTGTTTCTCATTAAAAGATTGGGGGGTCGTAAGTTAAAAAGCATATTACAATTATATGTTTTTTAATACATTTTTCATTAATCATACTAGGGCTGTGCAATTAATCAAAATCAAATCGAAATCGCAGTTTGAATGGAGGCAATTAGGAAACTGCAAAGGCTGAAAAGTGACAAAAGTGACAAAAAAAAAAAAAGTGACTAAAAGCAGCAAAAATGCCACACAAACACAACCAAAAGTGACACAAATGCGTCTGCTAGCAGCAAACGCGCAACTGAAAGAGTCAAAATGTGACTAAAAGCGACAAAAACAACACTATCAGTGACAAAAATTCTACTAAATGCAACAAAAATGTGAACAGAATCCCATTATTAAAATTGCAATACTGGTCAGCAACTAAAGACAAGCTCTGTGCATCAATGGATCGACTGCAAGGAGCTGCGCTGCGGCATAGCATTGGGGAGAACTGACATGTGTAGGATCTTCCATAAAAACCCTGTATGCACAGATAAATACTAGTGAACTGCATCTTCATAAATGAAAAATCAGATTAAATCCTTAAACTACAGCTAAGTCACTTCACTATTTCTTCTTTCTGCTGTGGTCTTTATAAATCCTTATAATCCTAAAATAATGTGTCAATGTATAAAAAATACTATTGACTAAGACAATGACCTTTTAATCAACTAAATCTCTACTATGGTTACACATTGCAATGACTTATGCACTTGTCCCTCACCTGAGTTTGGGCAGTGTTTTTGCAGGCAGCACATTTTTCATCTGTGGGTTTCCGGACAATTTGAGTTGACTCAGTGAACTCAGTCCACTCGTGGGAATCAGGGTCAGAGAGTTCATGCTCAGATCTCTGCAAGATTAATTTAAAACACATACATGCAATTTTAATGGTTCACTCAAAGATAATAAAATTAAACTGTTCTGCTGTTACTTCGTTCTTCCATATCACAAATTAATTCAACATATTGAAGGACATTTAGGAGTTATGCACAAATACATTTACAGTATTTTGAATAAAGATATAAGAAGAAACTACTACAAAAATGTATTAATGTACGCCAAAAAATATTGGTACAGAGACTATAAATTCCTTATTTATCCCCACTGCATTATGCATTAAAACATGCATTATGCATTATTTGTATTGTTAGTGGCCTTCAAACATGCTCTTGACTATCTTTACTTTGACATCTCATGTTTTAGAACTAAAAATAAAATGTTTTTACAAAAAACAACATAACTATCACAGCCTTGGGAGACGCCATAGTAACTTACTTTTTGCTCCATCTATTGGCTGCAGAGGCAATTACCCCCATTTACACGACGTGATTAGTCTGTTGATGATTTATGGACATTTCTCAGATTCTCTGATTCACGTCACACATCAAAAACGTCACATATCAAAGGAATTTGGAACAAAGTGTTCAGAGGGGAGGGTATTATCTAACCAGGATTCCTTAAAACAGTGTGAATGAAGCTAAATACAACTCTGTGTGTGTTTTTGATGACGGAACAATGTTAGAACACGGTCAAAAGCTCAAAGAAGTCAATTTTGCATAACATTTGTCCTTTTCCATACAAGGTTAATTATCTGTAATACTCACAGGTTGGTAAGTGCTGACAGTGTGAGGAAAGTGTCTTTGTGAACAACTCGGATTTCATTTCTACTTAGGTCTCTGTAAAAACAACATTATGTACTTTAAACTGTGACTTGTAAACATAGGGGTCGTGTGTTGTGTGACAGTTGACTCACAGCAAACGCAGCGAGGAGAGGCCCTGGAAAGTGTCTCGGTCAATCTGATGGATGAAGTTATGCTGAAAACTTCTGCAAATTGAAAAACAAAGCCAGTAATTTATTTCTAACTTATGTTTCATCACATCTTTAGTGCATGGCTTACATTTCCTGGAGTCGAACACAGCCCTGGAGAGAAGGCAACTCCACAATGTTGTTGTAAGAGAGGTCCCTATTGAAAAAAATATATATAATAATTATAAACACATACACAGTGATGGCTGAAAGTGTTGGCACCCCTGTATTTTTTCCAGAAAATTACGCATGTTTTGTTATACACGTTAATTTCCTTTGTGTGCATTGGAATAAATTGAAAAATTGGAATAACAACAGAGACATTTGACATAATTTCACACAAAACTCCAAAAATGGCACCCACAAAATTACTGACTCCCTAAACTTATTTTTTGGTTGCTCACCCTTTTGAAAAAATAACAGAAATCATCTGCTTCCTATAACCATCAATAAGGTCCGTACACCTCTCAACGTTTTGGAATTCTGGACCACTCTTTCTTTGCAAACTGCTCCAGGTCTCTCATACTGGAAGGGCGCCTTTACCCAACAGCAGTTTTAAGATCTCTCCAGGTGTTCAATGGGACTGAGATCTGGACTCATTGCTGGCCCTTCAGAACTCTCCCGCGCTTTTTTGCCATCCATTTCTGGGTTTTTGAAGTATATTTGGGGTCATTGTCCTGCTGAGAGACCCATGCTCTCTGACGCTAACCAAGCTTTCTGACACTGGGATCCTTCTGACTTTTTGGATTTTAAGCGGGAGGTGTCAGAAAAGTTACCGTTGTGGCCCATAAAATCTGAGGTAATCCTAAAATCTGAGGTAATCCTCAGATTTTATGACGCCTTGCACACAGTCAAGGCACCCAGTGCCAGAGGCACCAAAATAAGACCAAAACATCTTTGAACCGCCACCATATTTGACTGTAGGTACTGTGTTCTTTTCTTTGTAGGCTTCATTCAGTTTTCAGTTAACAATGATGTGCTTTACCAAAAAGCTCAATCTTGGAATCATTTGTCCACAAGACGTTTTCTTCCGAAATTATATTGGTTTAATCACATATATTTTGGCAAAAAGTCTAGCTTTTTTATGTCTCGGTGTGAGTAATGGGGTCCACCTGGGTCTCCTGCTATACCCTTTCATTTCTGTCAAATTTCAATGGATAGTTTGCGCTGACACTGATGCACCCTGAGCCTGCAGGACAGCTTGAATTTCTTTGGAACTTGTTTGTGGCTGTTTATCCACCATCTGGACTGTCCTGCGTTGCAACCTTTCATCAGTTTTTCTCTTCTGTCCACGACCAGTTAGATTAGCTACAGCACCATGAGTTGCCAACTTCTTGATTATGTTGCACACGGCGGACAAGGAACAAGATCTCTGGAGATGGACTTGTAACCTTGAGTTTGTTGATGTTTTTCCACAATTTTGGTTCTCAAGTCCTCAAACAGCTCTTTTCTCCTCTTTCTGTTCTTCATGCTTAGTGTGGCGCACACAGACACACCATGTGAAGATTGAGTCAGCTTTAATATTCATCATCATTTTAAATTCAGCCAAGTTGCAGTTTGTGAAGAAAAAAAGGGGAAAAAAATGTTTCATTGTCATGCAGGGACAATTTCAATGCAACTGACATTTTTTCTGACAATTTAACGAATAATTGAATAAAATTAAAATGTTATCAGATAATATTTGTCAAATCTTGTGTAGTTTATTTCGATTTTGGTCTTTACTGTATGGTTGCTAGGAAACAGTTGTGGAATACAGATTTCACTACTTCTTCCATGTCTGCTGCTCATGTTCATCCAGGAAGGGGTTTCAGAGGTTGTCATAAACAGCGTCCGGATGACAACCTCTGAAACCCCTTCTACGATTCGATCTTTAAACAGCGTCCGGATGACAACCTCTGAAACCCCTTCTACGATGGACCACACCTGGACGAATGAGGGTTTACATCGACGAATTCATCCAGGAAGTAACACGATAAACATGACAAAAACTCAAAACTGGGGAGGGTCAAACTGTGGAGAAATAGGCATTTTTTGTTAAATGTTCAATTTAATCGTGCTCTCTGCGTTATAGGATCTTCATGGAAACCTGCTTTGTTTTGTTTTGTTGATGTTTTTTTATCGAGAATGCTCCACAATATGGCATTATGCTTATCTGTTTTGCATTTACAGGTGTTTCTGCTCAAAAACCACTTGCAAATCATTCACTCTTACTATGCGTGTCGCCTATCCACAGATCTGACATGTAACCTGGCTCTGTAACGTCACAGTAATAACTAATCTCTGGGGACAGATGAAGGGGGTTAATAGTTTTTATTCACTTGACTTTTTAATGTGAGGGAAGAAAGACATTCGGTGCCTTGGAAGCTGCAATGTGATATTTGTGACAATACACCGTTTTTTGTTTTGTTTTTTTGAAGCTTTTTGAGTGAATCTGACAAGCTATTATTTTTCATAAGCAACAAATGAACAAACGGGGCCACAAGATCAAGTATCGATCAATACATTACTGTTCTGAGGAAAAGTATAATTAGTATATCTAGACTAAAGTCAATAGTTTCTTACAGAGTCCTTAGAAGCTTGAGGTCGTCGCACAGATCTGCAGGGATGGTGGATATTTTTGTACCTGACAGCGTCCTGTAAATATAAACACAGAATGAGTTATTCTTAAATAAATGTGTAAAAATAACAAAGTTGTGTTTATGATACTCACAGACTCTCCAGGTTGTTAGTGTTTGTGAGAATAGGAAAGTTCTCCATTTTGCTGGCACCACGCAGCATCCTGAGAAAAAGAGTCACACAGAATAATTATTTATCAACACGTTAATGTGATGTCATCGAGTTACGGCTTAAATCTGGGTTGGAATTCTGTGGGAGGATTTTCTGTTAAACTATAAAAATGCTGATGTTTTGGTTTTGACCTAATATTGATAATTCTTCTGTAATGTCCACATGAAGGTAAAATAATGTTGTTGAGAGTACAGCATCAACAGGTTGTAGTACGGATCTAACAATAACTGTAATATTGTGATATTGTACCATCATAAGTCACACAATACTACTGTGGGCTGTTACAGTTTGTCAAATCACAAGTTCTAGCCTAAATGCATTATTTTGTTGCAGCAGCAGGTAAAAAAGCAGAGGGAACAATATAAACCATGATCCTTGTCGTTACAGTTTAGCCAACATGAAGAAATAACTGCTATTAAACTCATTTTTAATATTATTCACTATTTGGAATATGACAGTAATTACTCGCACCACTGGCTTGTCGTGGTATTTTAGAGGGGAAAAGTAGCATATTTACAATTCTGTCTGTTCAGAATCTTACAATTAATTCATAGCCTGAATTAAATATTATTATAATACAGTGACATTTAGATCTCGTTCAGTCATAAAGGTTTCAAAAAGCGAATGTGTAATAGTATTTCCTCCATATTAACCTCTGCACCCCATGTGAAAATATTGACATATTTCAATACTAGAAGATAAACCAAACTATTTAAAAGTTGTATCATGTTTATTTACAGTGCAGTGTGTTCTGCTTGTGTGGGGTGTGAGTGCCGTGGGACTCACAGCGAGTGCAGGTCGGACAGGTTCTGGAAAGCCGAGGCGCCCACAGAGGACAGAGGGTTGTCGTACAAATGTCTGTGACACAACGACAACTAAAGGTCAAACTGCTGTAGTTTACAATGCTAAAATGGCACCATCTTCTGGACACAACACAAGCTTTTGATTGAACAAGTTTGAAGTTTTTGGAGAGAAGCTGCAGACAGTGAAAATTATTCTTTTCTACTTAACATCTTAGTGATAATCAGTATTTAATGAAGAAGCCTGTTGAATTTTAGCACTGTTATCACATTATTTTTTCCTGTGCTTGTCGAAAAAAAAGATTGTAAGAAGTTTTTGCGTTTCTGTCTGTGGTGTTAAACTGTGGAATAATATCAAAGAGGAACTTAAACAATATAAAACTACAAATATATATAAATAAGTGCTGTCAAACAATAAAAAAAATATATATATCTGATTAATCACACTTTCGAGCTGTGATCATGATTAACTGCGTCATGCGCTTTTTCAAGCATTATTATTACCATGTCTATTTTGTAGTATTTTTGCACATTTTCTTCTGAAAATTAAATCATTTTATTATTTCACAGATCTAAATACATAATTTAAAAGCCTAACTAATTAATTTAAGTTTAGACATTGTATTTCATGTTTAATCTGTGGCTTCATGTTTTAGGTAAATCTAGGCTACATGACCAAACAACAGGTTTAATGGATTAAGGGCCCTTCGCACACTCACAGAACTATAGTTACACATAGGTAACTGACATTCATGGAGACAGATGGATCTGGTGTTGGTCGGGACGTCTACAAGTGCTCTGTAATAGTTTGGTGACATGTTTGGTCCACTTCACTTGTTTTAGCGCTCACACTCGAGTTTTCGTCACGGAGCAGACGCGGCTCGACACGTGATCTACGCCATGTGTTTGTTTTGTTCTGTGGCGCCGAACTCAAGTAATTCTTATAACCAGTAAAAATGTTAGCACTAAACATGTGAATTTTAGATATATTTAGTCTCTGAAAATTATTGCTTGAAAACTAATTTTATAAAATAAAATATTGGTCTGTGTTTTATTGTAATTTTTTCTTCAAAAACAGATTTTGTCTTATGTTGATTGAACTGCTCTTGTATTATTAAATGTACAATATATAACTACCGATCTCAAGAGCACTATTGTTGTTGAGTTGTGGCTGGATCTGTATCTTTAGACTCTGAAGATATATTAATTGAAAACATATTAAAAAAGGATGGTCTACCGAGAGCAGTATAGTTGTTGAGTTGTACCAAACTCTTAGCGCAGTGTCTTACATGAGGCTCACACAGAGATGGTGCTGGTATTTGTCCCAGTCATTAGTGGCTCTACGTGTATTTGAGTGCATTATTAGTGGATCAGAGAGTGACCTTACATGGTTCGTAGCAGGGGGTTGTTATGGAAGGCCCCTTCAGGTATGGAAGCGATGTCATTACTGTGAAAACCACTGCAGGAAGAAGGTCAAAGAGACAATCAAGACTTTTGGCTGAACATCAACGTACAACAGTGAACATTATCACTGAAAAGAAAACATATAATCAAGGTATTTAATCATAATCAAATGCAGCTGCAACTGTTAAATCGAGATACTATTGTATTTGTATAGTATTTAACATTTTAATTGTAGCTTTAAGCATCGTTTGTGAAGGTAATTTCAAAGTTGATTATCTATTTGTCAGTTAAACGTTCTACCTTTGTATACCTATCTATAAATATCTTTCAAACTTCTTAATTTACTCGATACATCAGTGAACGATAATTGATTTTATACCGGCACATTTAAATGAGACATCTGGAATGTGCTCCAGATGAGACTCATGTCCACATAAAGAATGAATTGTTTGGCTAATTTGACTGCGTGCCCCCGTTAGCCACTATGTCTGAGTGCCTTTATATGCACTGACAGGACCTCTTTATGTGGAGATGATGCCCTTCGTCACAAAATGTCCCCCTCAGGGAGCTCCACCAGGACGGCATACTCACAGCTCTTTAAGTTTGGGCAGGGCCTCGATCGCTTTGGGAAAAGTCATCAAGTTATTGAAGTTAAGATCTCTGCAACACAAATTATAGGAAGTCACAAAATTGTAACTTATTTACAATTTATGTAGTCTAACCGCTGAAAGTGGATGTGCCTCAAAAGTGTTTCCCTATGATTTCACCTCAACTACTGGTCTAAAAGGCAGATAATAACCATACAGAATCAAATATATATAGAGAATCAAAATTAATTATATTTAACAGGTTCTGTGCAACTACAGTATTTGTTTGACACAGTTGACTTGACACAGTTTTGTTTGACACAGAGACTAGATGTTAGATATACTTTAAGAAAAAAGATAATATAGATGTTTTCGAATGTTGAGTAAATAGTCTATTTTCAATTTTAAAAATAAAATAAAACCATAATGTGCAGCGTAATCTTGCAAACAGTTGTAGAAGGTTATATTTCTGCACTTTGGTAGTTACATTTACAGTCCATTCACATTTTGTATTATACTTCAACATTAAAACCACTTAAGCTGAAGACGTTCCACTGGTTGTACATTGGACTTTTTCTTTATTTCATTTTGTCCACCATCTGATAAAAGGAAAATCAACCATTCTGCATGAATCAGGGTCAGTTTGTTCTCCAAACCCACAAATAAAAAAGTACTCAAAAATGTTAAAAAAGTTAATAGGACTTTTATATGGATTCCGCCTGGACTTTATTTTTAACTTCATTACAAGTCCCTAAAACTAATTTTAGTGAAATTAGCTTCAGCTTTGAAAGAGGAATTGTCAAAACCCAACAAATGCCCAAACTAGTGTCAATCAGGCCCTGCCTACAAACACCAACTTTACTCATATATTTAACTAAGAAAAATTAGGCAGATTTTAAATTTTGTTTTTCCTCTGCAATCAGAGCTAGTTTCCAAGAGTAATTAGAGTAAATCAGACACAAGACAGCAAAACTACAGCATCTCAGCTTCACAAAGAGTCCAGACAAAGAGTCAGTTTGAAATGGGACTCATTTTAGTCAGACGTTTTAGGAAAACTAGGCCTTCAGTGTAAGAGTTTAACAAGGACATTTACAGGTACCACATATCTAAGGGATTGTCATAATATTGAATGGATATCATTGCTCTAATCAAAAAATACCAAAATATCCATTTTTGTAAATATCACCCACCCAAGCACCTAACAAACACTTGCTTTTGTTTTCGTTCAGGGGCAATTGTGACTCTTCAATTTATTTACAATGCCTATGACAGGTTGAACTATTCATTTTACTTAAACACAGTTCATTAAGATCATTAAAAATAAATAAAAGCGACAGCAATTTCTCATTTTGGCCATTTGTTAGGTTTAAAATTTTACTTCCTGGTTGTAATCATGACATCACACTAGGAAATTCTGCAAACTGATACCTAGCAACCATGACAAAACTCCTCTAATTCCACAGAATTCATTTTTTGACAAATACAATATATGCGTACAGCTTTATTTTGCTGAATAAAGTATCAGAGAAATGTGTACATTTGCTCCAGATTTTTCAATGGAGTATCCCCAATGTGAGGGTGCTGCTCTGCTCTACTTCTTTTTCAACATATTTTTCAACAATATTTTTCATAAACTAGTACCCAATTGGTGTAAGACTATCATTTATATTTACAACAGTACAGTACAGTACAGTACAATATTTTTCCACCAAATAAAGCCAAAATCAAAAAAATCATAAAAACCTGTCATACACAATTAAACATATTATGAGACAAACAGAAAAAGCTGGAGTCGGCAAACGAAGAGCCTGTCGTTTCTGGCCCACCCAAAATTCCCTTATATAGTCATTATTACTTGGCTTTATCATAATTATTTCTACATAAAGCCAGTGATGAGTCGTGTCATTTATGGAGACAGGTTTTAAATATCTCTACTTTTTTTTAAAGATGCACTATGTAACTTCTCCTAAGATATTGCCACAGCATGGCATCAAACTAGTCAATATCCATGAAGACAAGCAGGTGACGCACCATACCAAGTTACAGGTCAGATCTGTGGAGACATGGCCCCGCTCACTGTAAGAATGTATGTGATATATTGTTACAGAAAATATCACAATAAACAATAATATTGTAACTACTTTATGCAAACTTTAAAGTCAGAATATCCATGTAAACCATTAACATTATCATAAAAATATTAAGTGTAATAAAAAAAAGAGCAGAATGAAGCCCTTTAGTAGTTAGTTAGCATCCTTTATGAGTGTATAACATTAATTATTCAACCCTTCGAGAGCTGAAATGTGAAGATATTACCAAAAAATGACCGTTTCCTGTTAGTGCAAAGAAAATATGCACATGATAAATACTGGGCAGCTTTCATTTATTGAAGTCGATATAGTAATTATTATGACAGGCTTGGTTATTGATAAGTTTAATGCGATACTGTGGAACATCTCCATCCACCAGAAAAGTTACAAAATGCTCCTTTAAGTAATAAATAATATCAACTATCACTTATTCGAGGAAGAGTGACATGGGTTGAGGCGCGACAGACTTCTTCCAGCCGGAGGAAGTGAGCAGCGGGAGGGCAGAGTCGATAAGCATCGTGTACTTTGCTCTATTTATCCTGGAGCAATTAAAGACGGAAGTGGACACAATGATGTCTGGAGGAGTGGAGCAGCAGAGGGCGGGGAGCTGTTAATGTACACAAACACGCTGCTATTACAAACATTACTTACAGAGTCTCCAAATTCACCAGACCAGCAAAACACTTCTCCCCTATGGCTTTAATACGGTTGTTATGAAGATGCCTGGAAAAACACAGGAACATTCAAAGCATCAGTATGAGAGTAGGCACATGCAGATTTAAGAGAATGTATTACTCAAACATAATGCTAAGCTCTATATTGTATATTTTTATCCAAATATGGTTCTGTTTTATCCTTTATACTTTATTATAATTGTCTTAGGGCTGTGTGTATTTAGTCCTTTAGTCGATTAATCGGTCAATGGTATTTTAATCGACCAACATTTGTATTAGTCGACTTCATATTTTATTTGGAGGATAAGGATTTGTATGAGACAGTGGCAGAAAGCTCATAGGGCTTTTCACACATGTATTGTATACAATACAAGAATGTATACAATTAAGTAATGAGTATGTTCTGATAAACCCCATTAAATGTATTGTTATTAAGAGTGCCATGTAAAATCGCATTAATACAAAGTAAAGATTAGTTGTGGTTTGGTGCTTACAAAACAAAAGCCTAGTTCATTTCAGGCGAGCAGTGGTTTGTAAATCAGGTGTGTCTGAGTGTGTACTTGAACACAGTCTAATAGATCCAGGGCTTTTCTTCCTGTTTATCCTGATGAGTTTACACTGAGCCCCAAGCAAAACCACCTCTGTTTGCGTGGTTGTATCAAGAAGAATTACACATTCATTATCCAACAACATTTTAGACAACTCACATCATTATATGTACATTAAGCCTGTCACAATAATTCATTTATTGACTTATCATTTAGTAAATGAGATGATCACGGGTTTTAAGATTTTTTTTTCTTGTTTCTTTTATTTGCTCTAGTGGGGAACTAATACGTTTGAGCTGTAGAGGGTCAAACAAGTAATGTAAATATAGATAATAACTAACAACAAAAGTGTTTCATTGTGCTATTTATTAATTGCAGTTCAATAGGTTAATTTATAAAGGCGTTTATTGGGATTATCCTGATGTAGGGTCATTGTGTCAGACACATGAAGTGGTCCTCAATATTAGCGTTTGTATTTTCTTCAACATTATATCACACATCAAAATGTGTTGACATGACTGACCTATTGTTTGGATCATTTTTATGCAGAAGTTATTTTGGCTTTCCAGGTTCACACATCAAATCAACTGAATCCTAGTCCGGTCCTGGCGTGCAGTCTATTAAACAATATTGATATGGCACGTGTTGTACACCAGATGACCTCCCGGACACAGCCTCTCCTTTTATCCAGACATGAGACTTGGACAGGCACAACAGGTACTTGTGACCCCTGTGGCTGTCTTAAATGTGAGGCTATAAATATCCTAAAGTGGGTTAATGTTTGTACCAGAAATGCCCTTAAATCAGACACACAAACGCTCTCTGCGATAACACAGCTGTGGTGGAGTTTATGTAGGTCTTAACTGGAGAAATACTTACTTTCGACTCCCACTTCTCCCTCGGGTCATTTTTGTAAACACGAAATGTTCTAACAGTGTGCCTCTTTAATTAAGCCAAGAAACTCTACTAGCAGGTTGGTCCTGCTGAGTTATGTAGGATATAGGCCTATGAGGGCCACTATCTCAGCTGTTGTGGAGGATGTTCATTTTAATTAATCTCACACAGCGTACTACTAAAACCCTGTAGTTCAAGATGACCGGGACATACGCACGTCTCAATACCCTTCTTTCATTTTCATGTTAAATTTGCAGATGCCTACAACTTTAGCAAAGTGGATGTGCCTCAAAATGTAATGTCGTAGTTGTTACTATATTGACCAGGCTGGACCTCAAAAAGTGACAAATACGTTTACATTTTTTGCACTATTTGACTTTGCAACTCTGCAAAGAAGAATGAAACAGAAGTTGTTCAAAATGGCTGTGGGACATATTATAAAATGTAGCACAACAGTCACACTGTGTTTTGTAACAAAAAGTGTTTAAAACACTCCATGACATTGAAAAAGAATAACTGCTCATTTCCAAGGACTGGTACTGACACTGTGCTGATAAGAAACTCAAATGCTGAGAGACGGTGCACGTGACTCTGTTTTAAAACCACATATTCCAAACTGATTCCTCCTCAGCACAAGCCTAAAATAAAACATAAACAACAGATATAACAGTCGTGAGTGGCCATGATTCTGAAACTATTCAACCCATTTTACATCTCTGAATGGATTTGGTTTTTCAAGTGTTTTTAAAAACCTAATTACCTAATCTTAAATACCGCAAGTTTATTCATTGGGAGCATAAACCTTAAACCACAACCAAAGACTAGCCTAAGACTTGGATTAAAAACAGGTATAAAGGACAACACAAAGTCTAAATAAGGACAACACCAGAACTACCATCGGAGAAAACAAAGTCAAAATCTAAACCGGGACTAAACCCACAAACTAAATCAGGAGACAAGAAATGACTGAAGGATTGCCAACAGATTCAAATGCAACATGTGCCCCCTTTTACTGACATGCTGCAGTGCTCCGCTTGTTTTTTGTTTTGTTATTTTGCCAAAATTCAACACATGACCAACTGAGAGCCACTGCCACACAGCGGAAGTGTTTCCCATTAATACAGGAGTGTATTAGTGTATAGTTTACATTTCTCACCCAGAGTCTAAAAATAACCTGGACTATACTTGGCACAACAAAATTGTACTATCATGAACATATGAGAGTGAGTAAAATTAGATTAACTATAGGCAGTAAGGGACATTTATACTCTACAAACAGCATAAACTTAAATTATTCAAATACAAACATGTTCCACAATAGTCTCAACAATATCTATGGGAAACAGTGTATTTATTTGTATAGTGTATATATTTTTTTGTTAATGTATACCTTATTTTCATTATTATTGTTAGTATTGTTACTCCTTGTTCTAAGTTGCACCAAACTGCCAAAGCAGACTTAATTTTGTTAACTGAAAAATAGCAATAAATCTTTTCCGATGCTGACAATAACCACATAAAACATTAGTACGGGCCGTGCAGACAGACAGCTTCATATTTGGAAACGTCACAAGTGATTAATAGTGGATGCTTTCGATGCAGAAATGATGTTACACGCCACTGACAGCCGTGACTCAAGCTCTCATTCCATCAAAGCCATTAAAGCAGTGGTTGGATGAGACTCACAGCACAACGAGACTGGTCAGGTTGGCAAAGGCGTTGTCTGGTATGTGCGAGATGCGGTTCAGAGCCAGCGTCAGAGCCTGCAGATTGGCCTGGTGTCTGAGCGAGCCGACCGGGACCTCTGTCAGGTTATTGTCGTCCAACCAAAGATGGCGGAGCTGCTGCAGGCCTTCGAAGCTGTCGTCCGGGACAGAGGTGATGTGGTTGGCATCCAGACGCCTGTGGAACAAAGAAGGGAGAATGTGTATCATTAAAAAGTAGAAATACAATGCTGGGCTCATCGCTGTGCAAGAAAATGTGGTATCTTTTGCCTACTCCACTTGGTGTTTATGAATATTTGTAAATTGTCAACGGTCAGATGCAGGTGCCCAAATGAAATAAATAAATAGATAAATTAATGTAATACAAGAATGCAAAGACGGTCAAACTAAATGTATTGTAAGTAGGTGCGGCAATAATAACAAAAATAAATATCTCAAAGTCTAAAACATTCAGAGGATATTATGTCAAACCAACAGAAATGTGTCTTATTAGTTGAGGTTTAATGAAATGTCTGTAAAAATGGATCACAAAAGTGCAGAAATATCACCCCATACCTTTTTTTTTTTGAAAGTTTACAAAATTACTTTTTCCATCTTTATTTTTAATCAGCTCTTTTTGTAGCATTTTGTAATAAATATTTTCAACTGTTTAAATTTCTTTATACTGCACACCTCTATATGTATTAATTTGTTATGAGATGTTATCTATTTATACATTCAATCAAAGTCCATTGTGTAATATGATTGAATAATTAATAATTATACAGACAAACATTTATTTTTATTTTGGTGTAATCTGTGGACAGAGTTACTTAACGTGGGTATGGCTTATTGTACGTTCTTAAGATGATAAAGCCTTATTATAAAGTTGCAAAACTTGTTTACGCTCAATTTTCAAATCCTTAAAAGCTCACGCAATGATTTCTTTCTGATTCTTTCTATTGCAGTAGCACAATTTTCACAGTCAGTGCAAGTGTAATATCTATTTTTAACCACTATTATGAGAAAACTACTGTCAAATAGTTACCTGCAATTATGCGCTCAGGACATTGGTTCACATAGTTGGCCGATTTCCAGTAGAGCGTAATACGTATAATTACAATGGAGCCGTCTCATGTTTGTCCTTGGATTCCCACAGTAAACACTGTACAGGAACTTACAATATTTAATATTTCCTGCATTGTGTGCTGAGTCTAAAACGAGTTTGACAAACTTATAATAAAGAAAGGTACCTCAAGAAACCCTAAGAGAATAGTGTTAAGGATTGATACTTGATATACATTTCAATGATAATAACAATACTCTTTTTTGGACAATACAATGTCATTTTCAACACAAACCAATAGCAGGCTCTATAATATATTATGATGTGATCTTAAAATAATGTTATATAGATCAAAACCACTTTAAAGCTATTCAGGAAAGGTCAGATTTTGACATTTTTATTGGGTTTCTTTCAGTATTGACACTTGTTCAAAAGAGTATCTAGTTTTGATACTAGTTTAAGAGTCAATTCATATCTGGGTGAGTATTATAGAAAAAGTTTGAAATGTAGTCATTTGGACAATGTTTTCAACTCAGGATGTTTCAACTTCAAGTAATTTTCAGTTAGATGGAAGTTAAAATGTCTTATTTTTTAAACATTGTCCAGATGATGACCTTTGAAACTCTACAATGGATCTCTGCTGGACGAATGAAGGATTAAACCAAATATCTGGGTATCTACAGTATATACTTTTTGACAACCCAAAAGTGTCAATCTCTGCCAAGTGGACACATCTTTTTGTTTGTTGGTAAACGCTACTTTCACTGAGCACACAAAATCTACAAAAGAATCGCCCATTACACTCCCATGAGCCACTGCCGCCTCATGTGACCTCATGTGTGAAAGTAACATAATTTTCACTTTTTTTTACTTCACCATCACTGTAGCATTAGTTCAAATTCTTCTTCTCACACTCCCTCAAAATTCCACAAGTGTCTGGCTGGAAGAAAAACACTCTTGATTGACATGAAGTTTTCACTTTTTAAGAAATATTTTTCAGAACAATATTACTAGAGCCATCTGTTAAATGCAGAGGAGCTTAAGGACACAGGGATATCTACGTGCTGTGGTGTGTGCCATGGCCCAGAGACAGAGTGTGTTTCTCCAGCTGATAATATTAGTTTATTAGCGTAGAAATAGAGCCTGGTCGAGCAGAAGGTGAAGGCTCTTGTGTGTGCAAGGAGTGGCAATCAAAAAATGCCAATAAACCAATGGCTAATCATTGTATTTGCCAACACTTATAGTTATTGCTGCGGTAATAACTAATGAAGATGCAGAATAAATAAATAAATAAATAAAAGTAAAAGAAAAAAACCCAGCAACAAGTACGTTGTGCTTTTTTGTTTTTTATTATGGGGTTTCTTTAGTATTCTTGTGTGAAAATCCAATAACTTTTGCATCAAACTAAAGTACTTTTTTATATTGTTAGTTTTTTCTTTCTGCTACTTTCCTGGTACTTTCTTGTGATTTTTTTTTCTCGTAGGATTTGAACCAGCCATTGTCAGCCGAAGGTTTAAATAGTTTGTCCATATTAGTGTCGCCACGATATTAGATTTTGATTGATACTAAATTTGATACTGAAGATAATACTCAATACTTGATAATGATTTCCAGAGCACAATAAAGACAAAAAACATACTTTTTTGCTATATAATATAATATAATATAATATAATTTTTAATACAAATAATGCTTATTTTTCTAACATGAAATGAAAGCCATTCTAAAAGTTTTAAGGAAAGGTGAAATTGTGTCCTGTTTATGTGATTTTGTGTGATTGTGTGACAACCTGCTCTTGTGCAATACTGTTATTTCACTCACATCCCCAGTGCACACTCATCATGACGTCACTGCTGTGTAAATTAAGACAAATTAAAGTGTCTTTCTACTGACTGTGTCATTTCCTGTCATGCAGCACTTGTTCTAATGGTGGACAGAGGACTGATGTGACCTTAAGGACACATATATTTCACTCGTGTCGACAGATCTTAAAACACTGTCATTCACTGTGCGAAAGCTTCTCTATTGACTTTAGACTGAAGCCAAGTTGACGGAAAACTCGTTTGCACACATTTGTTTAGCAAATACTGGTCCCTGAAGGCATTTGTGTTCTTTAAGAATGTATGCAAAACCACAGTTTTAGTGTCGTTATTGTGAAATCATTATAGACTTAGACATTATAGACGTGCACATTGTAATTGGGGGTCCACAATCTGCTCGTCTCCATGGAGATGCCATTGTTTTGTCTGGAATGTTTCACTCTATGGCATTAAACATATCTGCTTTACAAAGTATTTTTGAGCAATAAAAACCAGTGTAAAGAAATAAATGCACAAGAGATAAATTATTCCAAGAAAAGCATTAACATCTCCATGGAAATCCTCCCCCAGAAAAGGTACATAGTGAATCTTTAACTTGTCATGGAGAGTCCTTAAAAAGCTGTTTTTCAAAAGTGCATTCATTAAAAGATAGTTACTAAGCCTTCTGACAACAAGGTCTTTTCCAACGTCAATAACAAATATATCATCATTAAGTACCAGCACTGATCACGGTTTAGGCCCTGCTGAAGGAAAAGCCCACTTAAAACAAACCTTATTGTACTCTCTCAATGATTTCATTTTTACTCCGGTGATTTTAGATGGTTTTAGTTTTTATTGTTTTGTTTATTGTGTTAACCTGTAGATTTTAGTTCACTATGTGCAGCACTTTAGCTTGTAACACTGTAATCTAGAAGTGAAATTGTCATATGACTCACAGAGACTGGAGTGAGTGGAGGTTCTTCAGGGCAGCACTCGGGACAGTCCTCAGCTGGTTATTTTGAAGCATCCTTCAGAAGAAACATATTCACATTAATAATAGCTACATAAAATGTTTTCTTCATGCCAAGGACACATAGTTATGCATTATTTGTATTGTTATTGGCCTTTAAACATTATTTTGAGCATGTCATGTTTTTCTGGAGCTCTTCTTTCCAATGATGTCAGTGTTTTCCGAGGCTCAAAGGAAACATGATTTAAGCTAAATTCAATTCCAGGTAAGTTTTTGATGAGGGAACAATGTTAAAACCTCAAAAATTCAGCACAATCTGTGTCCTTTAAAGGTAATGACCAATTTAGCAACAGTTGTTAAGACAAACATACAAAGACAACAACTCACTCTCACATTCAGTCACTTTTGTACACATTTTACGCTTGATTAAACTGGTACATAGTATCACCATTTGTATGAATAAATGTTAGTTGAAAGACGTCATTCTGAAAAAACAAAACAATGAATTCCTTGTATCTGGACCTCAGTGGTTACAAAATGCTCGTTCCAGTCTTGCTTATCATCATACACTACTTTGTAGTAGTGTTTTCAGTTGTAGTTACACGATTTTAATGTGAAAGAAATAAAAGTTTCCTCCTAAAGTGTTTGAGCTTCTTCTACAGTGTTTAAACTAAAGGTCAACAGCACTCTGCAATGTTAGCTCAAGGCAGAAAGAGTCAACATGTAGCTTTGTGTTTTTAGTGTTGATCATAACCAAAAAATGGTTGTGTGTCATTTTAACAACCAAGAATGTAAAGAAAAATAGTTTTACAATTACGATCAGTCATTGGTAGATAAAGTTGTGTAGCCGTGCACTGACAGGACCCAAGTGTTTCTCAGGCTAAGGCTAATATTTACTCTTTAATCTGAGTGGAAAACTTCACAGGCCTGGTGTAAGTGAGGGTCTTTGTGCAGGTTTAAGGTGCAGGAGGCGACACTCACAGGACTTTGAGCTGATGGAGTCCAGACAGAGCCTCAGGATGGATGAATGACAAGTCATTTCCCGCCAACCGCCTGAAAGACACACACATCAAACATATGAGATACACTCTGGATATGTCTATGTACGAGCAAATGCAAATCTGCCTTTAAAATGCACTTGAACATAGAGCAAAGTATTAAGAAACAACATATATGTATGAGTCGCATCAGTCAAAAAATGCATCATGACGAAGAAAAAAACATATACAAGATGAAACGGACTATAAGTCACATTTTAGGTAATGTTCACTCCTTGGTCATGTCGGTCAGTGTGAATTAACATTTAAGAACATGTTAGATATTTTAATTTATATAAGTCGCACCTGAGTATAAGTCGCAGGACCAGCCAAACTATGAAAAAAGTGCAACTTGTAGTCCGAAAAATACAGTAAAAGCAGTTTTATTATCACACTTTTTGATGGCTTATTTCAAGTGTTAAGTAGAGATGTTCCAATATGGATTTAAAAATAACCAATGTCCATATTAGGCTTGTGGCTGTGGTGGATAACCAATATTTACTGATATTGATATTAGTTTAAAATTCATAACAAGACCTACCAATCTATTTTAAACTGAAGTAAATCTCACAAATTAACATTTCACTTTAATAACAATAATGTATCTGGAATGTAAAATATTTTTCGCATGATTGTATAAACAGACATATTTTTGGGGCTAATTTTTGGGGCTAATTTCCATTTTTACTCATTTGTCAGTTCAAAAAGAAGAATCTGACACACTGAGGAAAAACTTAGAACGACACACGGGCATAAAGGCTGGGGCAGTGTAGAAAAAATATCATCAAATATCTGCCATTTTCTTTTTTTCTTTTAATATATATATAGGTGAAAATCATCCAATATCGACTGATTTCTAAATATTGCCCAAGCCTAAATTACTGTATTCATTTTTGATAATTTATTTAATTTATTACAACTTGTAGACATGCACTTTTGTGTTCTGCAGTAAAACACAGTTGAACTGTAATAATTCCACTATTTCTGGCAGTTATTGTTTTGTTTTATGTACTGTCACAAAAGGCAAAAGAAATAAATAAAAGAAATAATAACACAAAGGCATAAATATAAAATGTGGCATATTTATAATTACTAACAATTATTTGGTCATCAGTGGTTGAGGGGATTGAGTTTTCCCCCCATAAAGAATCGACTTTGACTTTTTCCCATCACTAGAGTCTCTGTGTGCTGCTCTCTGCTGCTGGCGTGAGGCGTCAAAGACATGAGTGTTTGCCACGGCCTGTTGTCACTTCGTCCGTCACCTCCAGCAGATTAGGCTGGTCCTGGATATCCCCCGCTCGTATCGCCTTATGACCTTCTCACTCTCACTATTCACGGATCCCAGGGGCCGCATAAACCACGTGTCTATAGCGGAAATTATTTTAATAACATTTTTTAATACCGACATTGCATCTACTCAGTCAGCAGAGTGGACGTTTAAAGAAGGTGCACCCCGCCCTTTCCTGGAGGGTGCAGAGGAAGTGCATAGGAAACAGGGGTGTAAATAAGGAGGGGCAGGCTGAGCGGAGCACATATCCACAGTATATTATCTGGCCTGAGAGATTAGCAGCAGATTTATCACTCTGCAACTTGAGTCCAGGCTGAATTCCCTGCAACGAGAGCCGCTGGGTGTGAACCAGGACCCACAGCATTTGGAGTCCAGATGCCCCTCAAGCAGACAAGGGAAGGGGGAGTCCGTGCAGGTACAGAGCACAATAAATATGGGATTCATAAGATACAAAAATGCATGTCATCAGTTAAAAATGACAGAAGCGTGGCTGCCAATCTGCGCCCACTCCCCGCCCGGTCCAACTACCATCAATCACACACTCACGCTTACAAATACAGGCTAGACGTGTTGTCCGATGTCACTACAATAATATTCATTAGTAAAGATGAACTGATATCAAGATGGCGTCAATATCCGTTAAAAATTAGATCAGTCAGTTGTGTAATAGTCTAGCTACTATTGAGAAAAATGTGTACATCGTATATTTCTCACCATACGATACATCCTATTGTGGGGTACAGTTTGTCCTACACACGGAACTTGTTTTGTAGTGAATTGAGTCCGGATGTTATTCTTCAAACTGTTGTTGATTGTAGTGTTCACTATCTTCTTTTTGAAGAAGATCAAACTTTCACACTAAGATGCTTTGTATTTAAGACAATCCACCACATTGGTGGTGGTTACGGGTGGACGATGTTGACAAAAATTTATATTTCAATATATATTTTTTGGATTATCATGATAACGATATTCAGATGATATTTTAACAATGCATCAGGCAGGGTTTATGAAGGATTCAGCAAATCAAATTTTATGCTTTTTAATGCCGGCTTTTTGCGCTGGCTTTTAACCATTCTATTTGACAGCAGAATAACCAGAATATAATAAACTACTTTATAATATTCAAAAAGCTAATTTACATGAAAGTTAAACCTTGCAAATGTCTGTTTTGAACACCATCTTTTACTTTTTTGATGATTTGATCTCAACTTTTAACATCCAAATTCAATAAATCCAGTACAACTGGGATTAAAAATATATCTGAATGTTGAATTTCAAAGTAAAAACTACTGTCATGGACATACGCTTCTGACTGGATGATACAGCCGCTCTTGGAGACATGGATCATTTGCTTATTACATTTATAGTTACTGTTTTGATGGATAAATGTCTTTTCAACATGATTTTTAGATTTAATGCCAGTGGAGAGTGAATTTAATGCTTTGTAATTCATTTTAAGGCCTTATATTTGCCAAAATTTCATTTAATGACTTTTAATGCTTTTTAATGCCCCGCGGAAACCCTGTCAGGACTGTGCTAAAATGTGCCTGTAATTGTCTTCAAGTATCGCACTAAACGAGAATGGACCATAAAATTAACCACAAAAGTGCAGAAATATCACTATGGGAGATTACACGACACACTTTCTGTCTCTTTATGCTAATTTCTAATATTCTAATTTCACAAACCTCAAAATCAACAATAGTAATATCATGCATTTTTTTGATAAACCTCCCACCTCTCGGATTGGTTTGTATCAATAGATGTTCAAACCCTAAGTGTTGTATATTTGAACTGAAGGCTCTGGATTGGTGCATTTGGAAGCAATTTTTGGGTTAGAGGCAAATGTCTATAACTGAGTATTGTATATTTATTAAAAACTTAAAATGGAAACTCATCCACATTAAATTTACTATAGATAATGGTTACGAGTGCCGAAACAAGTATGCACGTATGAATCACATTTGTGAAAGATTCTTAATGAGCAGTGATGCAGATGGCTGACACGCCTATAAAAAGTGTCTGTTAACACGTGATATAAGACTGTCCAAGCTTATCATTACCGCTTTATAATACGTAAAGAGAACAACTTAAGTATGTGCCTAACCTGTTTTTAGTTGTTAAATATCTGCCTACACTGTATTTGCGAGTGAAACATATACAAAAAGAACTGTGCAAAACTGCCAATTAAAACATTACCTTCTCAAAATGAGGTTAATGTGTGATCGGTGTTGTTGTTTTAAGCATGAGCCCTCTCTGTCATTAGTTCTTGTGACATCTAAATAAGAGGCATAAATCATTCTGTCGAGTCCAGAGTGACATAAATCTTGCCTGGAGCTGTTGAATCATGTTTGTTTCACAGCAGCCAATAACGTCGCACTGTTGATATGACCTCAGAGTTTGGGAACTTAAATAACCCACAGACTGAAGCCACTGTCACACGCTACCAACGACGTAACCGTGTTGGTGGAGTTTATAAAACTACAATTCAATAAAAGGTTCAAGCAATCAGGCAAGGAAGATTTGTTATGCCAGATGCCCTCACGGAAGATTCAATCGTTTCAAATTGTCAATAATACGGTCCAACAGCCAGTTCTCTATCAGTAAAAGCATATCGTTTAGAGCAGAGTTCAAGCTTTGGAGGAAGCAGAGTATTTTGTGTTAAATGAGTATATTTAGTTTATGCTCATGAAATTAGCTTGAAAGCCATAAAGAAAATAAAATCAAATTATAAATCGTGATTGATTAATTCAAGAAAAAAAAAAAAAATCTGAATTTTTTTTTTGCCATTTGGCCCAGTACTATTGGGCAATAAAATAATATACCTGTTCAGTTGTGGTATCAATTAGAACTATCTGGGTCATCACTGCAATCATAATTAAAGTAACTGTACCTGATTTTTTACTGTTTTGAAATGTGAAAAACAGAATAGTTCTTGTAACAGATTTTTGCATGTAATAAAGTAAAATTTGTGTTGCCCCAGTAAAGACATATTGCAAAAGCATCTGTATTTGGGTAAAAATGAGACCACAGCTCTTTTTCTGCACCGTTTTATGAAACGTTTTATCCTACGAGAGAAGCGTGCTAATATTTGTTAGCTTGTACCGTGACAGTGTGTGATGCTCTGGGCTCTGAAAAGTGCTTATAAACACATTGCGCTGGATATTTAGGATGATGGGACTGCATTATGTAAGCGAGAGATACATTTTTCACGTTTCAGAACAGTAAAAATCAGGTAGAGTCTCTTTAATTCCTTGATTATGTAAAACCTGTAAAGGATTAGTTATTATCCTTTATTACTAATGCTTTGAGAGTTGTTTTGAAAACCACTAAAGATATAATGAGAGGCTCTGCTCAGCGACTGTAATCACAATTAAAGTTAATCAAATGCACCGTCATAGTTTTGGTGCATAAAAGACAGTACTGTTTACTTCAGATCCAGATGAGAAACTGAAACTGGAAATCCCAGACAAAATGGGATCAAACGTGATTTTAATTGATTTCCATTGTTTTATTCACATTTGACAGGAGATGTTGAGATTTAAATCATGACTAGTCCTGTAAGTTTCCTCACATAAAGATGCTCTCACCTCATGCATCTTTCAGCGCACTCAGGACGTGTCGCCTCAGGGACTGACGAGACCCAAGAATGTGCTAAATCTCAGGAAGGAGAAAAGGCTAAATCCTCTCCTTGTGCAACACCACTCCCACACGTCTACCTTTGTCAGGAGTCAACGCACAAAATACCTCCCAGTGCAGACTAAAACTGTTTAAAGATGCACTGCGCAACTTTTCTGCATTGGAATTTGCCACCTGCTGGTCTCAGTGGAGATGATATCGCTTTGCCCGGAATGTTTTAGAGTAAAACGCTAATCGTATACATCATAAATTTTAATGCGGTTCTTATTGTTGCTCAAAAATACCTTGAAAATTGTCAGCAATGTGGCCTGATGGTGCAACTGTTCTGATGATTGATAAGTTTAAGACTCTGTACCTGTTTTTTTCCAGTTTTGAAACGTGAAAAACAGAACTAGTTCATGTTAAGCCTCTACAGCAGTCACATGTATTGCTCAAAAGCAGTCCCAGCAACCTAAATATTAACTGCGATTAGTTCAGCGAGAGTTTTGCCATTCCCAGTAAAGCTAACAAACACTAGCATGCTTACGGTGCACTTCCTGCTTCTCGTAGAATAAAATGCTATTAAAATAAATGCAGAGAAAGCGCTATGACCTCATTTTCACCCGAACAGATGCTGGGACAAAAACAGATGTTACTTTATTACAAATCGGGTACATGAACTAGTTCTGTTTTTCACGTCTCAAAACTGTTACAGTCTGGTACAGCGCCTTTAATGCCATACTTTGGAACATTCTAGGTTAAACAATAACATTCCCATGGAGCAAAGAAGCTGGTGTACACTCCAACGGAATGGTTCTTCTTAAAAAAAAAAAAAAATAAAAAAAGACCTTTAACCTAATGTGGCAAAAAGATGTACGTTTTTCATCATATTGAAAAGTGGCAATAGCACCAAAATAACACAACAAGGCCCTTAAGAACATATCTGGTAAAATTTAATAAAAGGAAAACCTAAGCTCTTTCAAGCACACTCACTAATCTTTGTATCAACGAACCTTTGCTTGATGCACAAAACTCATAAAGACAAGAAACAGTTAAAACTGCTAAACAATTATTTTATTCCTTCTTCTATGAGACGAGACATGAGACTGGGACCACGAGAACGAGACTAGACAGGTTGGACATAATTTATTCCATCCAATTTACAATTTTGACTTGATCTTATTGAATTGTGTTCACTTCTTTTTAGAACTACAAGAGAACTACTCAAGAGATGAAACTCACCCGCATTCATCAATTTTTGTCCGAACCAAATGCAAACAAATGGGGAAAAAAAGATTATCGTGTTAGATTATTTTCCTCATGTGTGCACACTCTTTTGGCAACTCTATCTTGCAAGATTTTGTGGCACAAGCTCTTGTCCTTTCCTTACTCCTTAATGATGTGGGAATAAAACCCACGGAAAACAATATGTCACTTTAAAGATGAGTTATTTCCACTGTACTATATACAAATGATGCAAAAACAAACACTCGGCACCTCCCGACTATAAAGCCATAGCCCAGATGTCACGCTTTCAGTCGACTGATTTATTGGTCACAGGTAAGTTTCACGAATATCAACAAACTGCTGAGGAGCTGTCATCACGTCTGCAGAGCTTTGTTGTGCCTTTGGCTGGGATTACTGAGGCCAGAGGGGAGTTGCGTGACTACGAAGGAGGCGATATTATTCCTGCTTGTGTTGTGTCTTATAAGAAAACGTCCGCTCGCTCTCAGCTGCCTGATCTATCTCTGTCATCTCGCTCGTCTCTCTCTGCCCCGAGGCCTCGTGCTCTGCTTCACTGACACTGCTGCAGCCCTTGAGCAGAAAAACTCATCCACCAAAGTTCACAAAGACAAACGTGCAAATTTAATTCTCAGTAAAAAGGATCAGAAATGAATGTCAATCAAAAACGCTCAGATCACAGCGACAGTTAAGTGATAATGGAGATCAAAGGCAGTGTAGAGTGCACATTAAGAAAGCACTAATGGACTTTTATACTTATGTTTGTTGCTCATGTTATTATTGTGCCCATCTTTTAGTTCTATTTTTTTTCTACCATTCTTACTTTTTTCACATATTGATCAATCAAGAGTTCAGTCTCTTTTTTCCGCAATAAATAAAATGACTTCCAATATCAATTTTGGGGCTGCAACTAACAATTATTTTGATTAGTCTAGCAATTAAATGATTAGTAATTTAGAACATCAAAGACCCTTGAATATGACATTTTTACTCAATTTTATCTAAATAAAGGTGAAGTGAAGTCGTTTGAGGACGTGGGGACTTAGTGGGGAATATTTACGGACTATTTTAAACAAAAACATACAATTTTCACTTTCTCATGTGTCATTTTTGTGATTCCTGCTCTGTCTGACTCATAAAACATGGCTCATGGCATAATTTGTATCCAGTTAATTATTATTCAATGACTTAATTAGTTGACAGCTATTTCTATAATTTATTAGCTGTGATTAATCGATTAACTTGTTGCAGCCCTAATCAATTTCAATTTCAACATAAATAAGACCATTTCCCTCAAAACATTTTTATTATTAAGACCAAACTCTATTCTACTCTATTACAGTCCTGGGATTGACTGTAGAAGTATTGATTAAAGAGTCCCAAGATTATCATTGATGATTTGAAAAAAACTCCATTTGATCTCCATTTGATTAAAATGCAATTAATTGCACAACCCCAACTGTTACTGCAGTAATGGACCTGTATCTAAAAACAAGCAAGTTTATTGTGCTCGCCTCAAGCCACGATAAAGGATTGCAAAGTGTAACGCCCCCACAATATAGGTTTGATATGATCAAAGTAAACACAAATATGTTTTATATAGTGTCCACCTTTGGAAGCATAAATACCAGAGAGGCAGAGATGTTGTATATTGCATCTTTCGATATGTTTACTTTGGCAAGTTGTAGCTACAACAATATATCTCAAATATCAATGGGGCCCAAAAATAGTGAGTCATGGATAAATTCGAGCCTTGCGTTGGACATGTGCGCTCTAAAAGGCCTGGGAGAAACTGGGTGGGTTTGGTCTTTTTTACCCTGTTGCCACAGTAACCATTGTTTTGCCTTCTTCCTTCCTGCCCTGCATTCCTCCACACAATGCGCTGAAAAGTAAATTGCCTTTTGACAAAGCAGATTGGAGTTTTGCATGGACACGAAGAGGGGGAAGACTTGGAGCCTGAAAGATGCACAAGGGCTTTGAAAAACACTGGCACAAAGAGCTGCTGGTCATTCACAGGGCTGCGTGTGTTACCTGATATCAGGTAGACTGATTTTATCATGCCCTCTGCGCCAGACAGCGAAGCATTTAAAGAGCAAAGAAATAACAACCGCACAGCAAGATTAAATGGGTGCCGCTCTCCAGGGCCCCACAGTGCTGTTGCCACCCTTAATCCCTTAAAAGCACAAATCAGGATGTCACATGACGGAAAATGCACGTTGTCTCACCTTTTTTGATAGAGCTTACAGTAAGTGAGTCTTTATAACCGCCTGATTTCATGAATGGTGAGTGACTGTTGCCAAATGCAGTGCTCAGTGAGCGACCTACAGCGCAGAGGAAGGGCAGGCTCTGTGCGTTACGTATATGTTGTTTTAGGAATAACTCAAGCTGCCAGGTGCATATCTTGCAGCTAAAGGCCTTATCTCAACATGAAGCAAAATAAATACATCATTAACCAGGGGGCATGTACTCACAGTTCCTCTAAATAGGGCAAGTTCTTGAAGACGTAGGCTGGCAGTTCAGTGATGTTGTTCATGCTCAAGTCACTGTGGAAAGAAACACACAAACACGCTTTTAATCACACGGTTTCTTCAACATTGCATGACAATAATCAGCGTTTAACAATCACCAAAAGGACTTGAAAATGTGAGTCATACTGTGAAGCCAAAATTAGACTCTACTAGTTGTGTAACATGAAGCCATAATGTATGAAATGTCTACATTGTGCTTGCAAAAGGGACAGTTGTCGTGTCACCCATGCTTCATCTCAGACATTTTGATTGTGCCTGCATAACTGTAACCTCAACAAAAACCCTCTAAAAGGCCCTGTTCAGCCCAAGGGATCTTCATTTTTCAACTTCAAGTGAAGATAGGCGTGTAGCAGCATGAAAAATATGCTCACAGGACTTGATCTGCTTCCCCACCACAGCTAATAGGAGTGTACACGTTATAGTCTGGTGGTTCAACTTAAGAAACTTAAATAACATTCATCCTTTCACCCAAAGTAACCAAAAGGACAACGCCATTTTGGCCATAAGATTAGGGCTGCAACAAGTTAATCGATAAATTGCAACTAATTGATTAATGAACTAGCTGCCAACTAATTAAGTAATCAAATAATCATTAACTCTTTTAAACACAGACTCTAAAACATGCCATGAACTGAGAGAATATGTTATATAAGCAAATCACACAAAAATGATTTGTTTTTGTAAATTTGTAAAATGTGTGTTTTTGATGAAAATACGCTTTTGTCTGTAAATATTCTCCACAAGGCCGTCCTCAAAAGCCACAGCTCAGCTTTATCTGGGTCAAATTGAGTAAAAATCTCATTCACAGGCCTTTCACATTCTAAGTAACCAATAGATTAATCAGGAAAAAAAATCGCTAGACTGATTACCAACATGATCGTTAGTTGCAGCCCTACATGATGATAATTTAGAGCCCTACAGCGAGTTCAAATCTCTCTTTTAAATGATCTACCAAACATAAATGTACCAAACACTGGGTTACAGATGACATCACTTCATGTTATAGTCCTGTCACTGTGGCATTATATTGCGATGACAGGAAGGTATTTCAAAACATTGATTCTTTGCTAAGATGGGATGAATCTACAAGGATAACGACATTGTGAAAAAAAGGGGACCACGTTCAATATCATGTTCAAGTATTTAAAAGAGGGACAAATGTATTCTAACATCCAAGTTTTTTCTTACCACTTGACTGATGTAAATCCTAGCGCAGGCATGTCCAAACTCAGGCCTGGGGGCCAAATGCGGCCCTCAGACCAATTTTTCTTGGCCCTCAGGCTTCCTGGTGAACTGGCCCACTCTGTCCTGATAAGTACTATTTACAGCGCATTTCAGATTTTCTACAATTCCAACCTAAATAACTAACATTTTGGTGCAAGACCTGATATTAAGGCACTGAGACTGAATGTAGATGTGGTGGTGCTTAAAACATCAGATAAATGCAGCTTTTTTTAACGTTTCACGATTGATTTGTGGCCCTCCGCTTTGTCCTAGAGGTACTACCCCATCAAATAATTAGCAAACCGTGAAAACCTGTCATATGTAGTGGTCTAGAAATGTTGACAAAAATTAATACTTCCATATTTTTTACGTTATTTCAACAACAATAGCCAGATAATATTTTCACTCTGGATCAGAAAAGCACTCAAATGTGTCTGTAAATCTTGAGGTTCAAGACGTGCGCAAAACATGAATGGACCATAAAATTAACCACAAAAGTCCAGAAATATCACGTCATTAGGGCAGAATGCCTTTAGCCGATTTGCTGATTAATTGGTCAATTAAGTCTTAATCGACTTTTATTAGTCGACAACTTTTATTGGTATAAGATTATCACAGCAGAAAAGAGAAGGCATGGAGTGAGTATGGTGGGGTTTTAAGAGTAAAATGTAAGTTTATTCTGCCTTTTTACAATTAAACATGTTGTTTACTAGTACTTTTTTGTATAAATTCTATAATAATTATAAATTCCGTTGAGCTTGGAAACTTGCTTTGAGAGCTTTTGCCATTGCTGCATCCTAATCAAAGCACAGAACATGTTTTAGTCACAATGTCTTTCATCGTCTACAGACCAACACTTATACCCTTGTTTTGGAGATTACACTTGATGCTTCTGACTCTTTTTAATATCATCTTCATAGTTATTATAATTATAGACGATTTACACGATATCTAATGTTGCTCAGTTCCAAAACAACAATCATATCTCCCACCTTTAGTCATATGTAGTCGGGCTATAATCCTTTAGTTGATTAATTGTATTAGTTGACCTTTTTTATTAGTTGAGAAATTACTTTTATTAAGTATTTATATGGCAGAAACAGCAAAAAAAAAAGAGGATATGGATTGAGTACACTGAAGATTTTGGCGTGAATCATGAGTGAGTTTAATCTAATTTATATACATCTAACGAGTACTTTTCTGTATAAATAGTTGTTTTTGCCTAAACTCCTTTGGGTCAGATACATGGATTATTTTTCTATATTTTTGCCATACCCCCTTTACTAACTGGTCAACAGGGAGGATCTTTAGTCGACATCCAGGAATTTCTTCAGTCAACTACAACTCTTATATGTAGTTTTTTACAGTTACCTAAAGCAATGGCAACTTCAGGCCTGAACAAACATCACAAATAAGCAGCCGTCGCCCGCCCTGCACCCCTCCGAACGCCGCATCTTGAGTTTCACTGCCAGATCGCTCCAGGACCTAAAGTGTGGGCCCCTGAATCCAGTCGGGATCATATTGCCCTTCCTCTGCAGTCCCCCTCACTCTCTCTCACACACACACGCACACGCACCTAACCCCCTAAAAGGCAGGCCCTGACAGACCCTTACCGTCCCAATGACCCTGTCCCATCTCCACTTACCTGCTTATCCAATTACCTGCCCCACTAAACAGCGCCTCCATCAACACACACCCACACTATGGTGGTTTTTTTTTACTTTCCTCGACAACATCTTTGGCGGCGTAGGGCAACCGCAGGTGGTCAGACGCACACATCCCAGACCACATTTTGAAACATTTGACTAAATCTCCCCCGGGCTAAACCACATACAGCAGGTTTTTTTTGGAGGGGGGGTGGGGTCATGCTTTCCCCCTTCCTGTGATTCTGGCTGCTAGACTCATTATGGGCCCAGTCTGTTCACGCTATGACAGATTACACAGGATGCTAAAAATGCAGTGGTGATAAATGGTGACAGGTCTAAGCACTTCGACAAACAGGTATCACTAAATGTCTATTCCAGGTGCTGGTGTTGGCTGTGTGTTGTTGGGACAAGAAAAACATGGCGACACACCTCACACTAAGGCAGCGTGATTAAGGACAAAATCTACATTAATCACGGTTATTTCAAACTATTAATTCTATACTGTGAAAACTGACAAGTAGAGAAAGACCTATTATAATTTATTTGTAATGTTTTGTGACACTTTTGTTTTTGATTAGAAAAAAGTGTCTTTGCTCCAGGTTTTGAGAGCCAGAAAAAGGACACAGAATTGCAGAGTTGCAGTGGAGTCGCCTAAAGACATTTCTGGTCGACTGAAGACATGCCTTGTGCACTCATCAGTCGACTAAAAGGAGCCAAAGTGTGGTGCTGGCAAAAGCTACCAAAACTATTAAGTATTTCTATGATCTGACCAGATATCTGACCACGAGTTCATGTAACTATAACTATTTTGTAGAGAAAACTAGGTGTTCACATGCAAAAGAGGCACTTAAACACCCAATTTAGTCAAAATCTTTATAATCCCAGTAAAATAGTTAGTAGTAAACATTTTGGTTAAAGTAGACACTATCGATCGACTGTATAACGTGGAGTTGTGTAAAAAAACAAAAACAAGGGACTTCTCAACTATAAAAAAAAAAAAAAAAAGTGTCTGTAATGCTCCTTTGTTAAGTTCTACTTCACTGTGGAGAGATTTGGGAAAACACATCTATATAGTAAGTATCCATGGATTTACTGACTAGAGACAACTGAATTCTGGTTACTAATTTTATAAGTGGCATGTTATGCCTATATTATGATCAAAGATGATCTATTTGTGAACTTAAGGCCGTTAATAGTGCTGCTGATACACAGATACAGCCCTAATTAAAGGGTTCTCAAAATGTTCTAATTATGGCTTTGTTTGGTGGGAGGGCGCCTGTGGCAATTATTTATTATAGTTTTACATCTGTGAAGATGCAATTTGCGAAGAAACTTTAAAAATGAAAGGTTAAAATTACAGGAATCCCTCTGTGATGTCATCAAAAAGTGACGTACAGCTGAAAATACAGACACAACTGGCACAATTTTTTGACAGTTTAAACTTTCATTCAACAAAATCAAGTTTTTTTCAGATATAATTATTTGTCAAATCATAACTAATGTGTAATGTATATGGATTTTGACCCTTGGTCAAATGGTTGCTAGGTAACAGTTGTGGAAGTACTATCTATGTCATATTTGCTGCCCACGTCCAACCAGGAAGTGACATTATAAACATTACAAAAACTGTTCAACTGAGGACAAATAGGCAAAATGCTTAGTAAAATCTTTAAATATGATCATGTTTACTACGTTTTAGTGAAATGTGTAGTATAACCTGTCATATAGACATTAATTGTATTATCAGCCAAATTAGTAGCTGAATAGAGTGTAAAGCTTTAGTAGTTTACATAACATTTTTTATTTGTTAAAGGTTTTATATTTACAACAGCAGAAATGAGTCAGTTTTCTTGAGAACTGGAAGTGTGAGTTTAATCTGCCCTTTTACGGATAAATACACTGTTTGCTAGCACAAATGTGTAATTGTGTGCTCTCCTGTGATCTTCTGGTCACAGATGCCAGAGCCACACCCCTTTTAGTCGGCCAATAATTTCTTTAATTTACTACGGCTCTAGTAATCAAGATAATAAATTTGATTAATTGCAGAGCCCTACCTCGACTGGAAAACCTGATAAGTATCATGAATAGGAAAACAATCGACAATCTTAAATAATAACACAATGGGAACTTATTGCTTCAAAACTGTAGCTCATAAAGTGGAAGCAAAAAATTGTACAATGTTTCCTGTCTGTCTCCATTATGAAGAACAGAAATAACAGTGAGAACATCTGACATATAATAAAATAAATTGTAGTCGGATGCATTTCCAGCATTGTGCCTCCCGCTTTGAATAAAGATCTAAAACTGTTGTCAGGGGATTTGACGCTGATACGCTCAAATTATTCAGTCTTTTGGTAGAAATTGTCACCATTATTGTAACTGTTTGATATTAGTTTGTGTAGATTTCAGAGACTGTCGTTTCTCATAAGTTGATAATTGATGTCATTGTTTGTGTATATTTTATGCCTTTACTGTTGCACATCCAGGACTAGGGCAATACAGTATTAACTACAAACTATAATCTCATTTATTTGTCTAATTCTGAATAATCTGAATCCATACAATTGATTCTATACTGTCTAAATTAACTTGTAGTGACAGTATGGAGCTAAATAATCAATTTAATTATTGATGTTGTTTTTTTTTTATGTGGCTTTTATTGTGGCTCTGCTTCAGGTTTTGAAAATCAGAATGGGTGCACATATCATACTGAACAGAAGATAATTATTTTCAATTACAACATTTTTGTAATTTAATAGACAATAATTGAAATCACAGGTTTAAATTTGAATTTATGTTTTTTTTATAATTGCACTGCCCAATCCTATCAAGGGCTTTTTAAATAATTAAAATAAAATAAACAGTACTTAACTTCTGTCTGCTATTGTTTTGTTTTATTTAACCACAATGACAAAGTGTTTTTCAAATACTTCCATCAACTCAAAGAACTATGAGTCTACTCCCTTCTACACTGGTTTAATGATGTATACGAGGAGGCCTCTCCAATTAAACAAATTTTAATCGAGACTGAGGTTCAGTCATTTCTAATCACAAATGGCAATGAATGAAATGGAGTCTTTCTTTATTAATTTCAGGGACATTTCTGTAAATATGTTAGATTTAGATGTTGAGATCAACCTAAAAACAAGAGATTTGTATAGAAAGCCATTCGTATTTATTTTTATAAGACAAAATCTAGATTGAACAATATGAGGAAATGAAACTATTTTTTTTCTTCTATTGCCCAGTCATAATGGATACCTTATCCTATTGTTGTGACAATAGTTAGCAGAGTCACTGGTAATGACAAAGCAGACTCCTGATCTGACAGAATCCAGAATCCTGATGATTATGTGACATTAGTCCTACATTTGTTTCTAAGTTTCTAAGCAGCGGTGCAACTCTGATCATTGTATGAAGCGATAAATAGTAAAAATATAAAGTTCATAACTTTCTACCACAATAACGGCTCTAGTGTGTCTGCATTTTTGTGCATGCTATAATGTGTTCCACTCTTATCTCTGACATCTAATGCTGCGCATGTGCTTGTCTGCAGTTTCAGACTCCAGTTCTTAGAGAGAACAATCCAAGCCTGATCTGGCAGTGATACAAGATTATGTGATAAAATGATGCCTGGATAAAGTACTGATCACTGATTTATTTTATGGCAATTTAGTTTGGGGTATGACATGAGGATCTGACAGTCAGTGTTTGAGTTTAAGAGCAACAAAAACAGAAACGCCAACAAACAATGTAACTATCCAGTGTTGTTGAGAACATACTCTCCTTGGTGGAGGTTATAAGCCCCATTGAGTTTGACCAGTGGTGCGTGACTAATTCCTTAAAAACAACTTTGAGTGTCTAGGACAATACACACAGGACCAACCAGTTTAATGTTGAGGTAATGATAATAATAGCTTCCTGTTGCAAAATCAGAGACATACAAACTTACTGTGGGAGAAATCCAGTTATGACTGTACCATGTGAGACAGTTGGTACACGCAACAAGTGATCATAGACTATTTAGCTTACGCCCACTTTTGCCTCTTTTGCTACAGACCGGCACTTCCGATGTTTTGGCATTTTCGGTTGAGTGGGAATTCCGTTCACTTAAATGGAATTCAGGGAAGTCTCGCTGTTAAAATATGATGTAAAGTAGACTGATTCATGTAAAATGTGTCATTTTCATGTGGACCAACAAGTCAACAATGCACCATTTCTTTGAGCAGCTTAAAAACGGCTTTTTGTCTGTGTAGAACAGTATTTTCTCTTGAGAACAGAATCTAAACTACTGCTGCACAATTATTGAAATCTAATCGAAATCAGTATTTTGATGGCTGTAATTAGCAAATAGCAAAGGCTGCAGTTTTTGAAATGCAGTAATTTTCTCCACAAACAACATAATATCCTGTTTTATTCTGCATAAAAACTGCAAAGCCCATAGTTTAGATCTGTACAATCATCTCCTGAAATGCATGTGATTTTTTCTTCAATTAATTTGTCAGTTTAAAGGCCTATTTCAGTCTTTTTGTCAACTCTTTGGAAGCGTTTAAAATGTGAACTTTGAAAAGATTCTTATTATTAAAACATAAATCGTAAGTAATCACAATGTCATATATTCATTCATTCATTCATTTTCTACCGCTTATTCCCGTTAGGGGTCGCGGGTGACTGGAGCCTATCCCAGTGACTTTGGGCCTTTGGCAGGGTACACCCTGGACAGTGGCCAACTCGTCGCAGGGCTGACACAGAGAGACAGACAAGGACAGACAACCATTCACTCTCACATTCATACACTAGGGGCAATTTAGAGTTCTCAATTAACCTGTACAGTCGTGTCTTTGGACGGTGGGAGGAAGCCGGAGAACCCGGAGAGAACCCACGGTAACACGGGGAGGACATGCAGACTCCACCCAGAGAGATCGTGTGATGTTAGGGTGGTTCGGAATTCGAAACCACGATGTTGGGGTGGTGCGGGATTCGAACCCACGATCTCCTTATTGAGAGGCAGAAGCTCTAGCCGCTCTGCCACCGTGCACCCTGACAATGTCATATATGTCACAATGTCATATATTATAAAATGTAAAATATTTTTTTCCGTATCATGCAGTTCTAATGTAAACTAATCCAAGTGGAAGAAGGGATACAATTCATGGTGGTGCCAGTGGAAACTTCTGAAACAGGGCAAATAGTGTAAAACAAATATCACAGACTTTTTACAGGAAAAACATATAGTATCCAGATGAGTGCTGTCAAAAAAACCATAACAAAAAATAATAATAATAATGCTCTTTTTTTAATTGGAAAAAAGCAGTGTTAAAAAGGAGTGTTTATAATCAAGTACAAGTTTAAACCAATACTCTCTCAGCAAACTTTGGATGCTTTTTGACTAACCATCGCACTGCATTTCCAAAGAGAAAGGCCACGAGGATGAAGCTTAAGTATTCTCTGGCCACAAGTCATCCTGTTTAGAGCGGGAACTCCTGACTGGCTCCTTTCACCTCTGCTGACCAAGAACAAAAGTATTATTGAGTTTAAAATGGAGTGAGGGCTCCAGCGGTGAAGCCAAACAGCTCCTCAGAGCCGACCCTCACGCTGAGCTGCTTAATGCGACAGTTAATGGTTCACTCTTGGTTTCACTTTATTGTGTATCCAGAAAAGGCTTTTGACATTGTTTACCCATAGTCTGGAACAAAATTTAGAGTTGATTTTCGTTCTTCCTTAACTTTTTAGTGAGTGATTTTGATACAAAGGAAAATACTTGACATATCCACAAATGTTGGTTATTTTTATAATAATAAAGTTGGAGATGTAGGTACCTTGTTTCCCTTGTTACCTTTGCAACATAACTACATCTCCTAGTTTATTGTCTTTAAAAGGAACCTAAATTTGTGGATGTAGTTCTTTATTCTTTTAGCTGATTAGTTGATTTTTGGTCGAAGTTGACCAAAGTTTTTATTAGTAAACCCCAAAATGGTATTTAGATTATAAGGAAGTATGTACAACAGCAGAGAGGAGAAAGTATGGAGTAAGTCAGTTGTAATTTTGGGACTGTTCAATCAGCCTTTTCACTTTTCATGAAAATGCTTTTTACTAGTACTTTTCATTTGTTTTAGTGCGAGATCCAAATATTTTGAGAGACCTCCCCCCTTTTAGATTAAAACAGAACTAAGTAACATTTTTACCTTTTCAAATGTCTTTGAACCCCTGCTGTTTCTAGATGGAAAAACCAGCCTTGCAATTTGCCGGCACCGACCAAAAGACAACTAACTATCCTGAGAAACCTTGGCTCTTTTTTTACAATGTTTTTGTATGTGTATGTATGTTATTTCAATTTTAAAAAAGAAAAAGAAGAAGCTTTTACGTCTTTTTAACGGCAGTGTATTTTCACCAGAGAGCTGCCTCGGGAGCTCTGTCGCTCAAGTTACTTAGTTCTGCTTTAATAATTACTTAAACTTTAATATATTTAATAATTACTTTAACTTTAATAAACGTCTTTAGTCGACCAAGAATTTCTTTAGGCGACTACAGCCTTAGATACCACAATGATAATAAACCATTTTTAAATATTAGATGAACAAGTATCTAGTTTCAGTATCAATTCTTTTGTCTTCATGATTTTATTTATATATTTGTTAAAGCTGTAGTTAGGTTGGAGAAATCGGTGTCTCCAGAAGTGACAGTTGCTGCTAGCCTCATACTTTCTTAGGAGTGTTTGCGTTGTTACTGAGGGCCTCTCCAGTTCTCATCTGCTTTCCTATGACAGGTCTGTTTCCAAAACACAGGCCAAAGCCCAGGCCCCTGTGGGCTGTAGGTAAGAGTCCACTCCAACAATGTCGTCTGATTTATAGAGACATGTCAGCTCCTCCACTTCCAAGAGTCCTTCCTGAAGAAAAAGTCATCAAGCCATGAATAATGGTGCAAAAGTACAGCTGCCCGGAGCCAAGTCGATAGAGAGGATGTGTTTAACCTCTGTAACTATTGCCCTGGAATATACAGCCAAATAATCAATATGTCTCGTAGACTTTATAGACGTATAGTGTTTCCTGGAAAAAGCCAGAGGGAGTTATGAGCATCTACTGCAAAAAATAAATTTGGAAGAACATTCACACACTTTTTAACCACTGAAATAAAATCCTAAAACTGAACAAGCAAGATAGAAACTGCACAATGACATGTTTGTTATTATTGGGACATATTTTTCTAAACCAACCTTTATGAGCTTTTAGCCATGTTATAACAGTGTTTCCTTATCATTACTGTACTCAGAGTTGTATCTTGACTTTTCTTTTTTTTTTTTTTTTTTTTAATTATTATTTTATTTTGGATCCCAATTAGTTGTTACCGCAGCAATAACTACCCCTTTTCACCTACCCCACATACCCGCATCCTACGACATCCCTATAGTAATTTGCATTTAGTTTAAAAATGTAAACTCCAGGTCATAGAATCCATTTTAATAAATATAGAATTTAATAAATAAATAAAACCAAGTAAATCCACTACTTGCTATGGTGAAATAAAACAATGAAGAGGCAGGCCTATCAATTCTGCATGTTTTCCAGGAAGTTAATGGCCTATTACTAAGCCGCTTTAAATAAATTTGCAGTTTATGTAAAAGTACTGGGAAAAAGCAAACCATGTCTTAAAGTAATCCTTTATGGACATTTTTCAAAAATGTATCTCCTAAATGCACACTGGAAATCATGTAAGTAAAGACGAATAATAATTAACTATTATGACAGAACTCAATTATAGTAAAAATTCCAGCTTTAGGACTTTGACATTGTAAAAACACTTCTATAGATAATTGGTGGACCTTCTTTATGCGATAAACTAAACTCCCCAACTATTGGCACAAACTCTACTATTGGCCTTCTGTTATCGGTGTATCTGTGTGGCATCTGAGTCCGTATCAAATAAACCATAAAAATAGCGACAAACTCTCTGATAAGACTGAAGTGTTTACATCTAACTCGAGCGTGGCTTAGAAGCAGGAGTCGGTGCAGCTGCAGTACGTCCCACTAATCCGTCCTGATCCCTAACCCCGGCTCCACACAAAAGACCCAGGGACAACCACAGTTCAAGAGACCAGAGGGACAAACGAGACAACAGGCCCGAGACACTTCACATACTTTAAATTAGAACTGCACAATGTGTCGCCAGTTTATTGTTACTGAGAATTGCAGTTATCTTGTTGGATAATAGGAGATTTGTCTAATTAGAGAGTGTAAGAAAGGACTAATATTGGTCTGGTTTGAGACCAGTTGTGTGATAATGTCATAGTCCTAGTTAAGGTTTAGTTCCAGTTTAGTTGCAAATTTGTCCGTAAACGCAACTTTAGTCCCAGTTTAGGCCTTGGCTTTTTTTTTTGGTCATGGTTAAGCTTTCATGCACCTAATTTAAATGTTTTAAGTTTGTTTAATTTTGATCATGGTTAATGGCTATAATACTGGGCAATATGACAAAAATCAATGACCAAGTCCCTAATATTAATCAAACATTTTATTGAAATTTTCTTAACATAAACGTTTAATCATTGCTGTTTAATCCAAAAACTGTCCTGTTTATGATAATCTTTCCTTCAACCAAGATGCATTTTTAACAATTAATAAAAACAGCAAATAAACATGAGATATGCCAAAGCATTTAGTAACTTAATCTTGTTAGCTGTTACCAGACCACATGCTTTTATTGACTGGACCTCTCGATTAAAAAGCTCCAAGCATATCACTGACGATTAAAAATGACTGTATCTTGATGAAGTGATAAAGTGCACAGCCCTAGTTTTTGCAGTCTTATTAGCTCAAAAACACAGGTTGTTTTCACGGTCTTAAAACATGCCACAGTCTTTGGATAACCAAGCACAGAGTGAGACAGTACAATCTAGAAAAAACAACACATTGTTTTTCAGAGAGTGGCAGTGAGGGGTGCACACTATCACTTTGTAAAAACATTGCTTAAGTGAAAATGTCACAGTGCCCATAATGTATCGATTCAGTTTCTGGGTAAAGGATTGCGTGAGCGGTTTAGCCTGGCACGGCATGTCGTGACAAAGTGCATCTACTTCCTCTGTTTACATTACCTAACACTTTATTAACAATGGAGACACAAAATAAGGAGGGGCAGATTTTTGTTGTAAAACAGAAGCAAACTTATTTTTCCTATTTTACCAAGCTTTTCCATGTGTTCATAATTTTATAAGTCATGAAGTTACAATTGGCAGCTTCAAAATAGGATTTGAAGCTGCCTACAACACAAATGAGACAATTCTATCATAGTTTTGTATACATTATTATATTTTACTTTATATATTTCCTTGGTAAACTTTGCTAATTAACGCTTGCAAAAAACATCATTACCAAGGTATTACAAAACTTTTATAGACAAGTGATTTTAACCATAAAAAGAAGTAACAATTCCTTTATTCATAAATGTTTTATAAATGTCTATGAAAACATGTCAATATCCTTTTCTTTTCTTTTTTTCATTCTCATAAAGGTTGGGTTCACTTGTTCTAGTTTATTTATTGATTTATTGGTTTAGTCCTGATGTAGACTATAGGATGCAGTGGCACAGTAGCACAACGGTTGGCACTCTTGCTTCACAGCAAGAAGGTCCAGGGTTTAACTCCCTTGGGGCCTTTCAGTGCGGAGTTTGCATGTTCTGCCGGTGCCTCCTCCAGGTGCTCCGGTTTCCCCTACCACAGAACCATGTACAACAGTATTCTGGTGTATAAATGAGTGTGTTGTAAGAATGAATGTGGGACCAAGGATGGAAATTACCCCAAGGCTATAATCTGGTGTGTTACAGCATATTTATCATGTGTGTTCATTAACATGCACTGTTCTGACCAAATAAATAAACAAACAAAACTTTCACATTCACCACAGCAAAATCAGTACTGAACCAATACTAAACCCAAAACTAAATCTGGACTGGACCAGGACTAGACAAGTCCACATCAGGAATGAAATGGGCTCAATTCAGGACCAAATAATGATGGGTGCGAATACATCCTTGAAGTAGATTTGATTTGGTCCTGTTGGAGTCCTGGTTTAGTCCTAGTCTAGTCTATTTAAATTAGGGTTTGATTCCAGTTTAGTCTCAATTTTGATATGGCATGATGGTGCAACTCTGAACAAAGGTTTAGTTGATAAAATAGTTAAATTACCACAAAAGGAAAGGGAACTCCTTTCAAAAGTTGACTTCACAAACATAAATTTCCCTATGCTAACAACACACTATTATACTGCTCTACACCTTGTCCTTTGGTAAACTTATGGCTCCACAGTCTCACTTATCTGTTTGCTCACACTCACAGAGAAACAGTAATTACAATAGACCTCAATATATTTTGGTTCTTTGCTCGCTGTGAGGTGACTGGCATGTGTGGTTTATGATTAACCTGAGAGTTGTGAAATCCACCTGAATAGTTTCTTCCTGGGGCAATCATCAACTCTGTACCACTCCTGTAGTGTAACATGTGCCAACTTTCTACTCACTCGCTGTATATCGGCTGTATGATTCAAACTGTGGTGAAGAAGTCCTTTGTAATGGCAAGGATAGACAAGACTAAGTTAGGTTCCAGATTAATAAATGCTTTAGCGTAATTGTGTGTTTATTTGTTGTTTGCTTCCGTTGTTAAAAATACAACTTGGTCAGGTCAAGGGAAATATTATAATAAGCCGATGGAATTAGTATTAGTGAGGAGGATATGTGCAAACTTGTCACAATTATTAAGCACTTGGACAAGGTAAACAGAACAGGAGAACATTCACACAGTGCCAAATCTATGTGCTGCCTAAATGAAACAAATTAATATATTATTTGATGACATGGTGATATAAATTAAATGAAAAGCCTTACTTATCTGATGTTGTTAAAACTGGGATCAGGCACTTTCACACAATACTGGGACATACAAACTGGGGCTAAAATGGGACAAAACAGGGAACTGAGCCTGGATTGGACGAGGATTAAACCAGGACTAGAACAGGACCAAACCAACTCTACATCAGGATCAAACTGGACTCAAACCAGGACCAAACCAAGACAAGAGTGAAGGCACCGTTATTTAAAAATGTACATCCTAATTCATTTGTTCCAATGAAAAAGAATACAAATATGGTGAACAGAGAGAAGTGGAGACTAAAAGCAATACTTTAATCAGTCAAAATGTCACAAATCAACTTAAATCTTACCCAAAACATGTCATTGCCCTTTAGTGAATGATGATAGGGCTACAGTCCTTTCCAAATTGTTCACAAGTACAATCTTAAAAGCTAAAATAGGTCAAATGTGTTGGTAACTTTTGAAACATGTAGTACATTTGTTATAAGGCACTCTTTCCCAGGCTCAGTCAGTGTCCTCAAAGTGAAAGTTAACAATTACGTGGTGAGTTAGAGGCTTGTTAACATGTTACATTCAGGAGACAAACTTTGCAGAGTAAAGGCTACTGTTGTTGTTGTTGTCATAATGATCACATGTATGCATTCAATAAAACCAACCCTCCACAATATGAAAAGAATGCAGTTGTCTTTAACATTCTGCATTTGAATCTTAATTTCCTCTGAACTCCTTTGGACAGGAGCAGTCACTGGCCCCATGTGGCCCCGGGTTATACAATGACCACGCTTTAGTTATTGGACTAACTCAGTTAAACTCAAATAGCATCTATAGGAGGAAGAACATTATCCCACGGTAACAGTCTGTTTTAGAGTCCCAAAGTTAACTAACTGGAAAATCTCATCTCTGACATCTTCGTGAAGTCCAAACACTGGAGCCATGTGCGTAAAGTTTGCCCCGTGACGTGACCCTCCATCCCATTCACGTGCCGTGCAGATGCCACAAAGACTACAAGAGTTTTCCTGGTGTTTTACTGTGTGTTAGCGCTTTGGGGTTACTTACAGGTAGTAGGTGAACGCGCGGAGTCCGGTGGGCACGGTGGTCAGCCCCTTACCGGAGCAGTCTGCGCCCCCATCTTCATCGCAGCTGCACGCGGGCGAGCACACGGCGGCGCTCGGCTGTCCTTGACCAGTGGCCCCCAACCGGAGAACCCCCCAAAAACACCACCAGAACAGATCCACACGCATTTTCCCCTCGGTTGATCAGGTGCCAGCGAAATAAGGGGGCCTTTGTGCGCGGTTTAAGCCACACTCAGGACTTGGGTTGAGGCATGGAGAGGTGAAGCCTGGCCGCCGCTTTCCAAAACACTCACCAAACGCGTGCACACTTCTTCATGCGAGGTCGTCAACAAAATTACACACGAATAGCCGCTAACAAGTCACTGCTGTCTCCGAACGCGATGCATTCACCTCGTTTTGAAACATTTCTCAAGCCCGTGTGTCGTTCAGTCCATGAAAATAAAGTAGCAGCGCTTGCGACAGGAGCTTATACCTTGCGTTTTTTGCGCTTTCCCATCAAATGATCCGGAGCGGAGCGGCGGCTGCTAACGAGGCGCTAACAGGCTAAAAACTACGTGCACCGCGGAGTCTGTGGTGATCGCACCGTGGAGGGATTTCGTCCTGGTTTGTGTCCTACACGGGAGGAGGGAGAGCACCGTCAGCTTTCAGCCATTCCTCCTCTCGCCCCCTCCTCGCGCCTGACATGAGCAGCGTGCACCCTACCGGACACGTGCGGCATGGGCCCGGCCTGCACTGTGCACTCTGCAGGTAACGCGTGGGTAACCAATATGGGTACAGAACGTGAATAAATACATACGTTCAATTGTATTAGTCATGCATATTGTGGTTAAGAGGGCTTTTATAATCGCCTTATCCAATTAAGGCCCTTAATTAGTCTGCTTTTACTGTATGTTCAAAAGTGTGTACAAAGTGTGTTCAAAACCCTCCTTTTTAGCTTAGCTTTTGATTAATATTCGTTGTTTTATTTTTTATTAATTGAGATTACATATATTTATTTATGCTCTAGTTTTATTCTGTTTTATTCAATGTTTTTATTGGTTTATATTCTAGGTTGTAGCTTTAAAGTGCATATGACAGGTTCTCTTTTTTATCATTACTTTGTTTGGTGGATATTCCTGTAGTAGTAACTATCAGTGACTGGGAATAACAATTAAGAAAATAAAATAAAAGTTACTGGAAGTAGTGCTATAGAAAGTTGTCCTTCAATAATCAAAGCTAATAAAGGTATTATATGGATTTTGCTCCTTACAGTATGGTTGCTGGGTAACCACTACGTATGTCACATCTGCTGCTCGTAACATTAAAACTTAATCAAAATTGTCAAACCGGGGGGAAATTGGCAGAATCTTTAGTAGTATCTTAAATATGATTATGTTCTTTATGCTTCATGTGTTTTATTTTCATTCTTTTGTCATTTTCAGGAGCCCCAGTGTTTCCTCTGAGGAGCGCTCTGCACCAGGAGCAGGGGTCGGCTGTGGCTGCAGGGGCCTGGTGGTAACATCTAACTTGATACTGGCACTCCTTGATTGATCAAAAAGTTGACCTTAGGCTTAAGTTTTGTGACAGTGAATAAACTAGACTAATTGATCAGGGCATGCCTCTGTCTATTTTCTTTTCTTCCTTTGTTGAGTTTTTAAACATACAAACAAACACAAAGAACATAAGAGCAGAACACGACCAGAGAGAGCAGAAAATTTCAAAATAGTATGTAATGTAATAGAAAAAGAAAACTACGCTTGAAGACATCCACATAAAATTAAAGCACTTACCTTTAAAAATAAATAAATAAATATCAGTTTTTAAGTCAAATCTGTTTCAAATTAAATCTGAATGTCATTTGTTCCATTTTTCTAAAATCTATTATTATGTCCAGTCCTTGATCGTTGACTCTGTTGGTGTGATCTTTTTTTTTTTCTTTTCTTTTTTTATGGCCTTTTTCCCTGCAGCCAAAAGCACAGACCAGAGATCGATTCTGTCCATTGCAAGGATCATGAGGCTCAGATACAGTCTTAATGCTTTGATGATTTCAGTCCAATATTTCTGAGCAACCGGACAATCCCAAAACATTTGGTGATGATGGGCCCCTGATAGCCACACTTTCTCCAACAGCCAGCATTTCCTGGTGAATAGTGAACACTTTGACATGGGGTTATTAAAAAACATCACATTTTTCCAACAAAATTCCCTCCAAACATGTATTTGTGGTCCTCCATTGGGATGTACGTTTTCCCACGTTTTATACGTTTTATAGGTTCCTTGAGTCATAGGCAAATGACTGTGACTCCTGGATGTCCACACGGCAAAGAGTTTTGTGTTGAGTAATTAGCCAAATTATAGCCTATTTTTATTGAGTAATAACACATGGAGGCTTCTAGTCTACTAGTCTACCTGTGTAGGCTTCTAGTTAGTTTTGTATTGTTTCATAAAAAATAGAGTAATTAGCCTAATTATAGCCTATTTTTATTGAGTAATAACATATGGAAGCTTCTAGTCTGCTTGTGTAGACTAGAGGCTTCTGCAGGCTTCTAGTTATTTATTTTATGTATTTTTTTCAAGGTTATGCCACAATTGTTGTCATAAACAAAACAAACACCACCCTTACTTACTTTTACTTTTACAATTAAAATCTTTATATTAGTCTAAATAGATTTCTGAAATTCTTTGACTTTTATAGTGGAACCATTCTGTGCACATCATAATCCCCAGTGCAGTCAACTCTACACCACCTCCATGAGGAGTGTAATATTATTGGACAATAAGTGTCTGTATAATACATGTAACTTTATAAAAGCTTTTTTTTTATGTTCTCACAAGATTAACTCACATCTTGCAGCATCACACTAAACACCATACAACACACAGGACAATTTAACTCTAAATACTCAACAAATGAGCATGTGGATGTAAATCTAATATAACTGATGGTTCAGCGCTGCAGTCGACTCCTCTTTGTTTAGAAGAAAGTGAGAGTGAAGGATTGTTCAATACAACCCGCCTCAGGCCCAAAGATGCACCTCCAACAACAAGCACAAATCAACAGAGAATAAAAATTGAAATTAAAGGTGCTCTGTGTAACTTTTCTGGTGGGGAGTCTGCCACCTGTTTGAAGGTGTTTCTGCTTTGCCAGGAATGTTCCTCAGAAAATGTATCGTTCTTGCATTTATCAGACGCATCAAGTAGACAGACTTAGTGCCTGCGTGAAAGACATAAAAACTTGGATGACTCTTAATTATCTGCTCCTTAACCCTGAAAAAAACGAGGTCATTCTGCTGGGCCCTAAGCACCTGCGAGACTCCTTATCTGACCAGATAGTTTCTCTGGACAATATCACTGTAGCCCCCAGCTCTACTGTAAGAAACCTTGGGGTCCTATTTGACCAAGATCTCTCGTTCAAAGCTCATATAAATCAAGCCTGTAAAACAGCCTACTTTCATCTGCGTAACATAGCCAAAATTAGAAAAATCCTGCCCAGAGACGATGCCGAAAAACTCATCCATGCATTTGTCACATCCAGATTAGACTATTGTAACGCTCTGCTTACAGCGTGTCCTAAAAGCTCTATAAGAAGCTTTCAACTGGTTCAAAATGCAGCAGCAAGATTATTAACAGGTACTAGAAAAAGAGATCATATTTCACCAGTGTTGGAGTCTCTTCACTGGCTTCCTGTTGAGTTTAGAATAAAATTTAAAATCCTCCTCCTGACTTATAAAGCTTTAAACAATATGGCCCCATCCTACCTCAAAGATGCAATAGTAGCGTACCATCCAAACAGAGCTTTTCGTTCTCAAAATGCTGGACTATTGTTAGTCCCCAGAGTCTCTAAAAGCACAGTAGGAGGTCGAGCATTTAGCTACCAAGCTCCTATGTTATGGAACCAGCTCCCTGTTCATGTAAAAGAGGCCGACACAGTCTCTACATTTAAGACCAGGCTCAAAACGTTCCTCTTTGAAATAGCTTATGGTCAGGCCAGTTAGGAACAGAAATAAAAACCTACAGTTTTAGCTACGCTGCCCTTGGAGCAATTCTGCTGGGGAAGTATGGCAGCTTGAACACTATCCTCTGGTTCTTCCTACTTTATCTATCAACAATATTTAATATTACTTCAACTGTAGTCTGTTCATTGCTGTTCACATGTTTCTCTTTCTCTCCACTTCCCCCGGGGAGTGGAGACTGTTTCAGACACTGCGGCGGCTGCTCCAGTGACGACCCCCCCACCCCCACCTGTCTGGAGGATCTATGCGCCACCCGCCTGGACAGCTGGATTAGCCACACCTCGTCTGCCTGGACGAACTCCTTCTACTTTAGATGAACTGTTCCTCATCTCCTGCTGGAGGGATCTCTCTACACTGGTGGACTGCTCCTCGTCCGCCTGGAGGAACTCTTTAAAGCCACCTCCCTCTTGAGTGGTTCTGGCTCCACAGTCCAAGTGGATGCGTCAGTCCTAGTTAATCTGCAGCCTGTCCGTCCGTGGGAGTAGGATCTCTCCTTCACTGTGGTTCTCCCCGAGGTTTCTACTTTTTCCCATGGGGTTTTGTAGTTTTTCCTCGCCGCGAAGGAGGGTCAAAGGACAGGGGCATTCTGGGACAGTTATCTGAACTGCTTTTACCTGTGGCCCATCGAGGCAACTGTTGTTGTGATTTTGGGCATTATAAAAATAAATTGATTTGATTTGATTTGATTTGATTAAATTGCATATGTTTGGTTTTGCTTAAAAAAAAAAAAAAAAAAAAAAAAAAAAAAGAACATACCCTGATAGTCCTGAAGTTTAAAACCTTTTATCAATTTTCATCTCCAATCAGCTCTTATTGAATTATAAAACACATTTTTAGTTATTTTATTTGAACTTTAGTGAACCAACAGTCTCTTTCTCAAGCGTGACCTGCACAATATTCTCAATATTCAAATTTTGCACATCTTCAAAACATTCACAGTAATATAAATATTCAATCATCTGCTGCCCACCTCCACATTCTTACTGTGAGCATGTTCTCAGTAGCTCTGACCTGTAACCTGATCTGGTGGTGACCTTCTTGTCTCCATGGAGATTGATCAGTTTCAACCATACTGTGGAACATTCCAACGCAAACTCGGTTGTTTTTCTCTTCATTAACCTTCTGTTTTGCTCCGTTGAAGTTGTTTTGATGTGAAGAACTTTGGCACATGTAAATTATTTAGTCAGTCCACATCTCAATCACACGAGCTCTGGACATTTGAACATAATTAAATTCCTCTTGACACATTTCTGACACTCGTGGCTGTAATGCACCTGGCAGTTTGAGTCTTCAGCCGTCTGTGTTGATCAGTGGAGCAGAGGTGAAAGAGCAGTGAGGCGGACAGGCTCGAGGTGCACAGGGCGTGGTGCAAAATACGTCCACACTATATATACAGACTATACAATGCAGCTGCAGCACATATGGACACCAGGGCAGGAGTTGGATTACAATCTGCGACTCAAGAAGGGGTGCGTGGGGTATCGGACATCACAGGTCCCCATGATGCCCATTCATCACTGATCTTTTGTGAAAAGGGGGAGGACAGTACTGCCTCTGTCCCATCCAGGTTAATTGGGTTGTTTTGCTGGTTTGTCTGTCAGTTAAAAGCAGAAGGGCGGGCAAAGGGAAATCAATTATGTATGGCTTTCATAGATTAGCCGTTAGTTGACTATACTTTTTATTCAGTTTCAGTTTATTTGCCTTTTGAAGTGTGCAGTCACATATTGGAAAAAGGTATATGAAGCTCAAAGTGTGCAGCATTCATTCATCCATCCAGTCAAGCCGACATTAAAATAGTTTGAGGAAACACAAACAATTTAAAAACAACTGTGAGTAATAGACAACACACTATAAACACATAATTTAGCAAAAGATATAACAACTAAACAACTAAAAAGTGCATGGTTTTAAAGTGCATTGTTTAAGTCTTCATCACCTGTGGGAGGCACGACGCTGTAATGGCACCAAAGTGCTCAGGAGGATCAGACCTGCCAGAAGATCAAATTAGATGACTAATTGTTTTTGTTTTTTTTGGTTTTTTCTTTGAAAACATCAAAGACATAAAGCTGAGTGACTTATCAATTTACTCTGGTTTTAACTTTGCAGCTTCTTTGTGCTTTTTTGTATGTTATTTCTATTTCTGTCTGTTCAGCATTAAACCTAGCTCTCTTTTAGTCGACTAATTGATGCAAAGGGCATGTCTTTAGTGGACAAAGGATTTCTTTAGTCTACTATACCTCTGAGTTAAGTGAACACACACAAATATGAGATATGCTGCTATCAGTAAATGTTATTGTTTATCGTCTATTGTGCTGTTCAGTTCAGAGCATGATGTCCAGCGAAAAAATTCTTTAGAATATAGAATACTATACTACATTATTGCTCTGTGTCAGCCACAATGCTGTGAGATCAGCTCTGACAATCTGCTGAATGTCTCTCCCTGTTATTCATCCCCATTTTAAGTGGTTTACGGTCTTGTCCAATAAACCTGCAGATCAATAAATCTAACAGGCACATATAACTGCAGAATGCATTCTATATTCAAATGATTAAAACAATATACATCAAATAAAATGCCTAAACTAATAACTAAAATTACAACAAATAATTGTTTGTATTTCCATTCTCTGCTGACAAACTTTGAAGAGACATTAGCTCAGTTATAAATGCAACATATGCATAAGGATGTTGATTTGTTGATTTGTGCTGCTACAAACTTAAAGGTGCACTTGCTCACTCACTTGGTTCATTTTTTTTTTTTTTTTGAGCAACCTCTGTGAGATGGGTACACCTTTAAAAGTTAGCACTAAAGCATAGTCCCAAACAAGTTAAGGTTCTACAGATACCAAAAAGGTGTCAAAGAAATATTAAGTTTTGATGTCTAACATGTCCTCAGAGAGAATTAGAGAGAGGTGAGATGTGTCAGAATGAATGATGTGGTGTAATTCCTCATTTATCCAGGAGTGGTCCATGGTAGAAAAGTTTCAAAGCTGTGTTTCTCACAATAATATTATTTCTCAAATAATACTTAATTATTTTTTGTCATTCTAGATCAGGGGTGGGCAATTATTTTGACGCAAGGGCCACATTGGATTTTTACACTTGCCTGGGGGCCGGACCATTTTACACACATACTACTACACATAGACTTAATGTCTAAAATACACAAAAAAATTACTACAGAATAGCAAAGATCATTACCTTTATTTAGTGGGAACAGTGCAGATGATCACTCCTTTTATCCAATGCATCAAAGTTTGGTGTTATTCTAGTGGTGGCTGTTCTCAAAACTGATTTTTAATGAACAAGCAGCTGCTCAGGAAACTATAAAATGACAAATGCACCACACCTAACTCATACAATTTTTTATTGAATGCTTTGCGGGCCGGATCAAAATGCCAAAAGGGCCGCATGTGGCCCCCGGGCCTTAGTTTGCCCCCCTCTGTTCTAGATAGTGATGGAGACAGGAGCATTATTAAAATTATTATCCTATTGAGATTGAAACATCTTTTATTCCTTCTTTCTTTTATTCTTTTATACCTCAGTCCAGCTTGGAGATACTTCCAAGCTGTGGGAGCAGCATAAGAAACTGCTCTGGTACCAGTGTCAAAAACTACAGGTTCTGATACCGGAATGGAAAGTTACCAGTTCTAGTTATGAGATGGACAGCACCAGACACTGAGGAATTCACTGGAGACAAATGTCCAAATGCAAAGATATTTTATCAAGTCTAACAATGCATTATTTAATATTTGCAAAAGAAGTAAGTGAACGTCAAAAAATATATATATATATAAAAAGCAGCACACCAGATGAAGTCCAGATAAACTGAGGATTATACTGTGTTGATTATCTTTTGATACATGCATTATTCACTGTATCAAATCCATTTTCTTCAAATCCAGTCACATTCCTTGCAACATGACTGGAGTATGTTGAGAAGGGAAACAGTACCCCACAGTGGTTAGACTTTCTCAGTGCTGCAGACTCATGATCTGTCAGTCCCTGCGGAGGGCACAATGTACTCTCCACAGCCGGCGCTCAAAAACAGGAACCAGCCAACGAAGGCATTTAAATACATGATTTCAGTGAGACAAAGGTCTAATCTCAAAAGCAAAACAGTAAACGACGTTAAATTGACAAATGTTAATGACATTAAGTTAAAAGACATTTTTGTAGAAATGTCAAGATTAATCATATTATTGATAATTGTGATTATTCATGTCATAGTACATTGAAAAAAAACACGAAAACAATAATAATCTAAATAATAATTATGGCAAATTTAGAGGCAAATAATTTCACAGTCTGCACTCCAACACATTTTTACTGTATAATTTAGACATTTTTAGTTCACAAAGCTGTTAACATGCTAAGTCTTGTTTGAATGAAAGTGAAAGAAAGATCTCACAGTGTGCACACCAAAATCTGATTATTATCTGATTTCTGGAGCTTTAAGAAGATTTAAATGACATGCAAACCACAAACTCTGATATGAGTAATCCGAGAGATCATGATCAGAAACAAATCAGTTAATTTAGCTGTTTACGTATCATTTGAATACTTTTTAGTTCAAAAATGTGATATTAATCAGATTCTTAGGGCGCAGCCACTGTTTATTGTGCTAATAATTGTGTATAAGCGTAAACTTGGGATGTTTCTTCTTATGATATTGTATAATTACATTTGGTCTCATGATATTCCTGACTAGTATTATGATTTGGTTTGGTTTAGTTTTCTTTACTTTACTTTACTTTACTTTACTTTACTTTACTTTACTTTACTTTACTTTACTTTACTTTACTTTACTTTACTTTACTTTACTTTACTTTACTTTACTTCAGTAGATATTATCGTTTAAAAAAAGAAAACATTCCAGGAAATGGAACTTATGACCAATCATCATTCACATCCTTCTTTCAAATACAGTACATCAAATCATTCATTCTTTCCCAGAATATCAATCAGTCACACAGTAGTTCACATAATGGAAAGGAGATTTTTTTGCCAGGTGTGAAAATGTATGATAGTTTGTACATGTGATCAGCTCAGTTGGTAACATACGCCACTGACAGACGGCCACTCAAGAAAAAGCTGAATTTCCAAACGTTGTCCTGTGTTTAGGGATCCAGCACTCACCGTACTTGAGTAAAAGTTTTGGTTATTTTCTCTTCCCCCAGTGAAGTCTAAGTCTAAGTGACAAAGCTTTGTGTTGACAATATTAAATGATTTTAAAATTTGTTTTTGTTTTGTTTTTCTTGCACTGCTCCTTCAGATATGATTTTATTAGGCATTATTCAATTATATTAACCCCCTTATCATGAGGGCTTATTTATCCTAAAACATCTGACTAAAGCAATTCAAACTGAAGCTGTACTTGAACCCTTTGGAGCAGCAAATGATTGGACTCTTTGACAAGCTGAGACTCTATAGTTTTAGCCTCTTGTGTCTGATTTACTCAGTGGAAACGTCGATTGTTTTTAGGTAAATGTGTGAAATAGTAAAGCTGGTGTCTGGAAGGATGGACTGATTGACACTGGATTGAGCATTGGTTTGGTTTTGACAATTCCTCTTTCAAAACATAAGCTCATAAGTTTGAAGAACACGTAATAATGTAAAAAAAATGTAAAAAGTTCAGGCGGAATCCATATAAAAGTTCAGTAATTTTTTTGCTTTATTTTTTATTTATTCCTTGTGTATGAGTACAACCTGTTCCCGATTCTTCCCAGAATGATTGATTTGACTGAAAATAAGAGGGTTAGTGCTTTCTTTTCATATTTTAACATGTCATTTTAACATTATATTTAACATTCAGATGGTGGACAAAAAGAATAGCTCAAGAAAACACCGCTGGGACGACCTCTTGGTAACAGGTCAACTTCTAATTATAAATCAGATGTTGTTACTTCAGTTGTATTTCCCTAAATACTTTGTCTTACTTGAACAACTGTTTTATACTTGAGTAATATTATTTTGGAGCAGCAGTACTCTTCACTGAGTGTTATTTATGGCCTCACCTCTGCGTTTGTGTTGTTTTATGTTTCGATCCAGACCTTGCTTCCCCTCTCGTCTCTCTCTTGGACGTCGTGCTACTCTTTCTCGCCCAGATGCTTCTACTGTAGATGTGAGAGGTATTAGTCACTGTGATGTTTGTCAGCTGTCCCCTCCGCAGCCCCGACACTCAATGGAAAAGGCCAGTCGTGAGTCCGGCTCAATACTGGGGCTTGGACAGTTATTAGTGCTGAAGGGATAGAGTGACCGAAACGCAAGATGCCACTGTATATCTGTCTTCATCGCAGCATCCGTGGCCACAATGATCATCTTCTTCTGCTCAGAATTTGTCATTTCCAGGCTGTAATAAAGCGCCTTTTGTCCGATGACTACACACACCACAGGGACAAGGCGGCGTTTGAGGTCCGGAGCGGCAGACACGGCTGTGAAATGAACTGTTGAAATAAGCAGAAGGTAAATGAGACACTTGTCGTTTTCTGCAGACAGTATTATGTGAACAGCCTTGGGACGTTGCCGCCGTGTTTTCAGAGCGTTTTAAGGGTGTAAATTGTTGCTATTGGAGTTGGAAAGCACAACAATAAAAGCATATATATATATATATATATATATATATATATATATATATATATATATATATATATATATATATATATATATATATATATATATATATATATATATATATATATATACATATATATCACCAAATGCAGAGAAGATTAGAGAACCTTTAATTGTTTCACAGTTTTATCTCATTTGAGTAAAAATGAGTAGCAAAATATATGTTAAATATCCAAAAATTGCAGATATTTAAGACACACTTTTCTACAATTTTTACCAAAGAGAGCTGTTTTCTCTTGTTAAGTAGCACCATTTTCTTTAGTTGAGCACTTATTTAAATTAGACTTCAATCTACAATATTAAAATAAACTTTGACTGAAATAAGTAAAATACAACTCTGTACAAGTAAAGTAAAACTATAAGGCTTGGTATTGGTTATTTATATTATATATTTATATAAGTATAATGCATTATTATTATTATTATTTACAGCAGTGTTTCCTAACCAGGGGTCCACGGGCTGCTGGTACTTGGAACTTTCAAATTTTAAAGGAACAGTTTGCTATTTGAATAAAAATATACTCTAACTTTACATCGTCAATAACATTTTGGAGGATTATGGACATCAATATAACTAAAACAAGTCGATAAAAGGGTAACAGTAACAGATTTATTAGCCCAGCCTTCCAGGAGTGAAGTGTTGTGTAGCTGCGCACACAGCCTGAGTGTTTGTAGTCTAACCATTCATTTATAATAAACTATCATTTTGTCTTTGTAGGCAGTGCAAACATGTTGTTGTTGTTGTCTATATGTTCATTACATTTGCCAACGAGGAATAACTATCAATACCTAACTTCAAACATATTACTGTATGATTTGTGGCACTTAGTGAAACAAAAATTCAAATGAAGCAGTACACTCTCAGATTGCAGATGCCATTTTTTTTTTTTTTTACATTTCTGCCTCATTGCCTGTTTTCTGTCTGCGAATCAGTTGAACCAGCAGTTGTCCAGAATAATGTTAGTTTAATAACTGTTTATTGCGAGGTAATAAATGAAGATAAATGCATATTTGACAGACTTGAGAGTTTAGCTGTAAAAATACAACATAAAGGCCCAGTATAAAGAGGCAATGTCCCTGAAAGAGTGTATTCTGCACAAGCTCTCATGGAGCCTCCACTCAGTGAATGCTACTCACATCAGGCCGAAGCATTGTGTTCAAGTAAGATCACAGGATTATAGAATACATTTAGAATTTAGAAGTGGGCTGAAGGACAGGTCTCAATATGCAGGAATGAGCTGTTTAAGTCAGATTGCAGATTTGTGGATCTAATTTATGGAAAATATCTCTGTGATCATTTAGCTTATCTGTGAAGCAAAAACTGGCACAAAGTTCAACGTCTTCTATAAACAAAAGAGAACAATAGCTTCAGAGAGTTGGTGCCAGCTGAAAGACCTTCAGGCCATAAGATTAATAAGACAAGTTTGTGCCAATCCCTACCAAATAATAAGGTTTGTTCAACAACTGTGGATCTCTAGTTATAGCCCCTGACCTCCATCTGAAAGGATCAAGATATTATTCCAGAATGTGAACACAACCGATGAACCCCTCTACCAGGACATTTCCAGAAGCTTACTTATTTATTTATTTGTCTATGTATTTATTTATTTATTTATCTATGTATTTATTAATACTTTGTATTGTATTGTTTGTCCAAAAAGGCTCGGGGAAAGCTATTGAAAATTAGAGTTTCTGCTATAACGCTGAAACAATAGCCTACATCTGGTTCATCCAATGTAATTGCTATGTCCATATCAGATAAATAAATAAATTCTAACAATATTTGTATACCAACAGGTCTATCTGCTTTTTACCCAGACAATGACAATAAAAGGCTCTTGATCTTGATGATGTGATTGTGCTGTTTCCCCAACAAAAGAGTCTGACATGTTTTCTGTTGTACAGAGCAGAGGGGAGCACCACAGGGCTGAGGAAATAACCAGATCGGATCTTATAGATCAAATATCAAAAATATATCAAATATTCTCTGTATTGGCTCTGAAAGAAAAAGTTCAAAGGGCCATCATTTAATACACTGCATATAATTTAAAGTCAAACTGAAAATATTACATTTCTCAAATTAATCTTGCTCCAGGACATTTCTCCCTTGAGAGACAAATACATGAAATCTAAGATTAATTTTGTTCTCGTATAAAGTGCTTCTCAGTGTCTTCATTTGAACCGTGTTCATTTTTTCTCTTTGTGATGGAGTTAGAAAGAAAGTCTATGAACACGACATGACTCACAGGTGCCATTCACACATAATATGCCCCACATGTGCAGAGAACTCTATTTTATTTTTTATATTTAAATGCTTAAGGTCACATTGTTCTGTGGAGACTAGAACCAGAACTACTGAAGTGAACAGTTCTCATAATAAAAGGTGAGTCCTCAGCAGCTACAGGGGACAGACTGTTCTTTACTTTTGGCTTTAAAGTGACTCTTTGATTGAATATAAAACCAATAAAAGATTTTAATACAAGAGAAAATGTATTCAGACACTTTCATTGTCACTTTCTCTTGAATGGTGTCCTTTGGAAGATTTAAGCCTTCAAAGAGTAAAACTCAGAGTGAATTTAGCAAGACATTAACTATCAACTAAGTGAGTAAGTCTTGGCATCTAGAATCTTTTCTGTGAATTTTGTATTCTTTAACTTGAAGTCTTCAAAATCTAAGAACTGAATATTGATTTTTTCATTTTTAAAAATACAAAAGAGAAAAATACAAAATTCAGCCGATGAATTTTAGAACAAAAACAATTCAAACATGGTTTTTTTAATGAAAAATTAATGAATGAAAAAATTCACCAGTATTTAAAATTCAAAGTCTGGTGGAATAAATGGTCTTCCATACGTCCTGATGTCACCCTTTAAAACTGTGAGAAATGCATGTCTTTACTCTGCACTTGTGTGACCCACTCGGATGTTGTCGTCAGGATAAGTGATCATTGTGATGCATTTGCCTCCAGCCTTTCTCATTTGACATCGGCACACTGTTCACTGTTGTTGACGACAAATGACTTCTTGACAGATGAACAAAATATGCTCTGTATCGGCGCTCATATAAAATGTTCAAAGTGCAATAAAATATTACAGATCTACTGCCCTTTAGCTAAATGAAATGTTACTGATGCCTTTTCATAGCATTTTTGACCAATGAAACACCTGTAATTTTTTTTTTTTTTTTTTTTAGCACTGTCCAATTGCTTTGAAATTTTTGACTGAGATTAACAAAGCACTTCAGGCTGTCTTTGATTTAGCCATCACACTTGATTGAGAACTATGAATTTGAGCTTTAAAACTGCACCCGTGTATTCGGTGAATGGATGGATACCTTTGGGATATACTTTTGGTGAAGGGAAGAAGGCCATCACAAAAAACTAATCACTCAGTCAGCATCAACAATTAAAGATTGGACATGTACTTATGCATAAGTACTTGAAATTGGAAAAACTCACATTCTGACTTATTTTGGAAATGGACAAATATATATATATATACAAACAAACTGCACCTTTAAAGGTGACTTAAACTCGACTTTTAACCATATTGCAATTTTTACTCCTTGTCATTAACCCATTCGAAGTTGTACTTAGAGTACTTTATTTTCCTGTCAGTGCTCCATGGATTCCTCTCTGCTGCGGCTCTTTACTCATTCTACAATTTTATTTTCTTAAACAGTGAGCATCGTGTAGCTATTTTGGCTATCTGCTGTTGGTCACGATGAACTGCAGCTCTCCAGTGGTTTTCAACCTCCTGTTTTTTATTAAGTTGTTTTAGAGCCATATTACGATTTAAAAGTCCAACAAAATACAACATAATGATCCACAGGTGTCTGATGAGAACTATAAACAAAAGTACAATAGGTCTTTTTTAAGTAATTCAAACCATGTTCATCTTTTCTATTTCCAATTGATATAATTTTTCTAATTATTTGTCTTTGTCTAGTTTATGAATCTCTTTTTATTTATTTAGTTGTTAGTAATGTTATTGTTCTTACACTTCCTCATCTCCTTTGAGCATGTAGATTAGTGCATTAGTCTTAGATTCCTTTTTTCAGCAGAAGAAGAGTTTGTGGTACCACTAAGCACAATTTAGCATTGGCACCTTCAGCACCAAAGACTTTCAAGAACTACCAAACTGATAAATGAAAGCAGCAGAGACATAGTCCATACATGAATGTCCCTGAAAGTGCACTGTCAGATTAATTCTCAGCCTCTCATTCTGGGCTCTGCTGACAGACAGTCTCTGCAGGGGTCTCTTGTCAAACCGCATCTACCATTGATGGAGCAATCAAGAGTCCAGCTGGTTTTATTTTTGGTAAAAGTGACTGAAAAGTGACTGAAAAGTATCTAAGAAGTGTCGCCTCAGTGCTGCAGTGGGGTCCTGAAATGGGAATCGGTTAACAACTTTTGTTTTATCGCACAGTTTGTCTGAAAGATTCCATTTAAAGGTGCACTATAACTTGTGGAGGGCCTGCCACCTGTCTCCTTGCAGAGAAAGTATATCTATAAACATGAGACCATCAAAGTGCAGGGCAAGTTAGAGGTCAGATCTCCGGAGACAAGAGGGGACAATAAGTAATAATATCGTTTATCATGATGAAGAGGATAGACAATAATAATTTTATTCAATTCAGTTTATTTTTGTAGCACCCAAAATCATGACAAGCAGTTCCCCCGATGGGCCACAAACTGTTTAAATAAACAATGTTCACAAGAATTTAGCAATTAACCCTCCTTCTCTGCAAGGAAAAACTACAAAAAACCCTGTGGGAAAAAGTAAGAGCAGAGAGAGTTCCTCCAGGCAAATGGGAACATCCAGGTCTACAGGTTGTGGGATGTGGGGGCTTGTCACTGGAGCAGCAGCCGCAGTGTCTGAAGCAGTCTCCACGAAAGAGAAAAAGCATGTGAACAGCATTGAACTGACTACATGTGAACTAAAATCTTAAATACTGTTGATAGACCATAGGCTATTTCAAAGAGGAACATTTTGAGCCTGGTCTTAAATGTAGAGACTGTGTCAGTCTCTTTAACATGAACAGGAGCTGGTTCCATAACACAGGAGGATGGTAGCTAAACGAGACACTATGGGACAACAATAGTCCAGCATTTTTGAGAGCGAAGTGCTCGGTTTGGATGGTACGCTACTATTGCATCTTTGAAGTAGGATGGAGCCATATCATTTATGGCTTTATAAGTCAGAGGGAGGATTTTAAATTTGATGCTAAACACAATGGGAAGCCAGTCAAGAGTCTCTAACACCGGTGTAATATGATCTTTTTTTCTGGAACCTGTTAATAATTTTGCTGCTGCATTTTGAACCAGTTGAAAGCTTTTTATAGAACTTTACTTACTTTACGCTGCAAGCAGGGTGTTACAGTAGTCTAATCTGGATGAGACAAATGCATGGATGAGTTTTACAGCGTCACTTTAGGCAAGATTTTTCTAAAACAGCAAACACACACATGCACACACACACACAGTGTCAAATGGACGAACCTGAACAAGCATGGCAGCACGTTTAAAAACGTGCACATAGAAGCAATTTGTGCTTTTGAGGACAGGGAAGAAGTTTAACAACCGTTTTATTTCTCGGTTTGTTCCGCTGTGGTGGCACTTCGACCAATAAGCTTCAAATGTTTGTTATGACATGTTATGACATTTTGATACGCATATCAATCTGGCGTGAGCCAGGTTAGAGCACTAGCCGAATGTGCATGTTTTGGATTGTTGGGGTTCACCTGAGCGCAGGGGAAACCTCAAAGGGAGAACATTTAGACTCCACATGCACATAGAAAGGCGTTAAAACCACCAGGGATTCAAACCTGAGACCTCCTTTGCAGTGAGACAAAATGTTTACCCGTCTAAGGCCCAAAGGCCACATGCATGAATCTTGTGTGAAAAAGCATTATATATTGACAGTTGATAGCAATGAAAGTAGGTTGCTCATTCTTGTGTTGTTAGAGTAGTATTTTCATGGCCCCTGACCCTGTGTGAGTTCATTTTGTACGTAATGTCACAGCTTGTTGACCCTGACATGTGTTACATAAAACAATCCTTGTTTGTTTCCCAAATCAGCCTACTTCCTTTTCTGTCCTTGCAGAGTTAACCCACTCCCTAGTGAGAGAAAACAAACAATTTTCTATTCGTTGTCAAGATTCAAACAGAGCGAGTGACTCACCGATGGCTTACACAACACACACCTTCGTACGCTCCTCTCTTCTCCTTCTGTCACTTCTTTCATTCGCTCTTTTTCTACCTTTTTCTTCTGCTAAGTCTCAAGGGTAGACTCAATGTTCTCGTCCATTTGCCTGCTATTTCGGTCCCTATATCAAACACAATATGAGTCACCACACCCTCTGAAAACGTGTAGACAATCAGCGAAACATGCTACTATGCATAGTGAGGCTGCGCTCTGTATGTGGTACAATCACCAATGTTGAGCGTCTGGTGACAAGCAAGAGGCAATAAAGGACCACGCGCCTAATTCAATTGGGTTTAATCAAGAGCATTAAATGTGTTTGAAGTGCATAATTAGATATTATTCATCTGCTAATGGCTCACCAGTTACTGCATAATAACAGTTACGCTGCTGCTGAAGCTTCCAGTTTGGCTTAATTTGCATTTATTTCTAAGCATGTGTCAATGCTGCTTGATATGATAAGAGACATCATGGATGGAGTCAGCTCTCGACCTTGATGCCTCAAGGTATAGTTGCATTATTCGTCTGTTATTTTGTTTGAGTGATGTCATTCAAGGGCTTTTGTGCATATCTCGTTTCTTTCACCACATTCAAAATGGCCCTAACAAACAAACAAAGCACATTCTACGAAGGGTTTTCTTTTAACAGTAGTACTTCTTTTAATTTAAGTCTCTCTCATTTCAAGCAATACTGACAGCCAACTGAAAAAATGTCAATTAAAAAGTGAATGAAAAGTTAACAGAGAGAAATATCTTGGAACAGATAACATATAGGTCTATACCAATATGGTCTGCTCTAATGAGCTCTGTGCACAGCAGCTGGCTAAGCTAACCGTTAAAAGCCACAGAAAGAATCAATTAAAATGTAGTAAGTGAAGTAAGTAAGTAAAGACTACCTGATAGTTTTTATTTATAAATTATTTCTTGAGCAATGCACATTTGGTCAAATACATAACGTTATATAGATTTTCATATCTTTTTTGCATAAATTATATGTTAGGCGATGTTTTGGACAACCCATGAAAATGTCTTTGCAATAAAATAAAAAATAAAACAAAAAATCTAGATGGGGTAAAATAGACCTGAAAATAGTGGGAGGGTTAATTTGTTTTATTTTTACCTTATTAGCATTGACCCACAAACCTCCATCGTCGTCAGAGAAGTGTTCATCTCATGTTGTCGGTGACATCCTCCTGCAGCTCACTGGTCACTGTCTCATCTTTAAGGATTTATTCATTTTACTGTGACTCTGCAAAAAAACGCACAGAATTGGCAATGGACAGGAAGTACTCAGTAGTACAATGAATTAGCCATTTTAAAAATAAGTTGCCAACTGAAATTTCATGCACAGAGCCCAGAGGTGAGTGAGTGTATTTTCACAAAATTGACTCTTGCTTGTTTCCATGCAAATGTTCCTTTGACTGTTATATTCCACAGTGCGGCATAAAACGTATCTCTTTTTAGAATATTAATAGGTATGATTTTAACATTCTATTTTCTTAGAATCCTGCAGTCAGGCTAGCTTGCTTTAACAGTCTAGAAAAAGATCAGAAATAAATGTTTGGGCAAAAAGTGTTTAAAAGAGGTAGTCTATTCATAAAATATGTGTACATTAACATTGATTACAGTGATGTATATGTATTTACAGACGAAGAAAAAGAAAACACAATCACACAAATGCTCTGTGATGTAGGTTGAGCCGTGAGCGGGTTGGAGCGCAGTTGAAGGTTTAAAAACTCAAACAAGGCAGCAAAACGGTGGTCCACAATTTTTTACTTTTTTTCAATAACAAAAAGTGCAAAAGTGCATAGTGCAAAGACAAAACGCAGGAGACAGTTTCTCCTCCAGCAGCAGAGACAGTTGTGGTGTTTCCAGGCGCCTTTTATACTCCTCCACTAACTGGGTAAAACTAGTTCTAATGAGCAGGGATGCTTAAAATACCAGCTTTCAAACACCCCTCTAAAATCCCCTGAAATCATAATAAACCATAAACCATAACTACTATACATATATATACACACACACAAACCCCACCAAACACCACTACCTATAATTAAAACCCTTAACACCTTAAAAACCCTGTCATGCCTCCCCTACACTTCCTCTGCCTTGGTCTGGCCCGGAACCTTCTTAAGGTGACTCGTTCCTGGGGGGAGCCCTTTGGCACCTGGACACAAGGACAGAGGAGGTAAGTAGACATGATAAAACCATTCACTACAAACACGGAAAATTACACTAACACACAAACACTTAAACACTGTTAATGCATTACTATTGCACATATCCCAATATAATTAGCTGTCTCCTTTCTCCTCCAGGACCAGCAGCTTCAATTAAAGTGCCACTGTGCTCCGGATCTAAAATTGGACTAAAAGGACAGACATTAATTCAATAAATAAATTTAAGATTGTTTTGTGCAATAGTCTTTTTTTTTTAAAGTGCAATTTGGTTAAAGTGCTGTGTGCTATTAAAATATCAAATGCAATTTAAAGTGCTTATAGTGAAGTGAAGGTGCTATGGGTAACAAACCGCTGCTTTGTTACATTTCCCCCCCCTTCTCGGAGAGGCGAAGCCTCACTCCTCATCCATTCTGGACAGACAGTCCGCCACCACATTTGTCTTCCCAGGTTTGTAGTGGACAGTGAAGTTGTATGGTTGGAGGGCGAGGTACCATCCTGCAATGCGGGTATTTGCCTCCCTCATGCGGTGTAGCCACTGTAGTGCTCGGTGATCCGTTTCCAAGATGAAGTGCCTTCCGAGCAGGTAGTAGCGCAATGAGTCAATGGCCCACTTCATTGCCAGACACTCCTTCTCCACCGCCGAGTAACGAGTCTCCCGGTCCAGCAGCCGTCGACTCAGGAACACAACCGGCCTTCTTTCTCCATCCTTCTCCTGGATAAGGACTGCTCCTAGTCCCACCCCAGAAGCATCTGTTTGCAGGATGAAAGGCAGGTCAAAGTCAGGGCTCTGGAGGACAGGTCGGGTGCAAATGGCCTCCTTCAGGTCAGTGAATGCTCCGTCACATGCCTCTGTCCAACGAACTTTATTAGGGGAAGAGTTCTTCGTCAGGTCATTCAGGATGGCGGTTCTCTCAGCAAACTGCGGGATAAACTTCCTGTACCATCCCACAAGACCGATGAACCCTCTGACCTTCCTCTTTGTAGTGGGGACCGGAAAGGAACGGATGGCCTCCATCTTCTGAACTTGAGGCTTAATCTTGCCAAATCCAATGGTGTAGCCAAGGTACTCTACTTCCTGTTGGGCAACCGCACACTTCCTGGGATTAACAGTTAATCCTGCAGCCTCGATTCTCTGCAAAACCTCCTGGAGGTGGTGGAGATGTTCTTCCCAGGACCGACTGTAGACCACCACGTCATCCAGGTAGGCTGCCGAGAACTGTGACACATCCCGGAGCACGTGGTCCATCAGCCTCTGAAATGTGGCTGGGGCTCCCTGCAGACCAAAGGGCATCACTCTGAACTGATACAGCCCAAAGGGTGTTTTGAAGGCCGTCAGTTCTCTTGCCTCTGGTGCCAATGCCAACTGCCAATAGCCCCGAGAAAGATCCAGCGTCGTGATGTAGGCCGCACTCCCACTCGCTCCAGAAGTTCATCAATGCGAGGCATCGGGTAGGGATCAAAATTAGAGATGGCATTTAAGTATCTGAAATCGATACAGAAACGCAGAGAACCGTCCTTCTTCGGCACAAGCACAACAGGGCTACACCATTCACTGTCAGAACACTCAATAATTCCAAGTTCCAGCATAAGCTCAATTTCCTTTTTCAATACTGGTACCAACCGCTCTGGGATCCTGTAGCTCTTTTGTCTCTTTGGAGCATCCTTTTTGAGGCGGATCTGATGTTGGACCAGTGAGGTGAAACCGGGGGTTTCCTGGAACAAATCTTTGTTAAGCAGAGGCCTTAACTCGTCCTGCTGAGAGGGAGAGAGGTGAGAGAGGTCAATGGCAGCGGGCTCTATGGCAGGGATGGGGAAAAACTTCTCAGTCACCTTCTCATCTTTCACAGCACGCACCAAAAACTGCTGAGAAGATTCCTGCCGGACAATAAATTCCTTCAGCAGATTTATGTGAAAAACCTGATGTTTCTTAAGTCTCTCAGGCATAAACAGTTCATAAGTGACATTACTGACTCTTTTAGTTATTTCATAAGGTCCATGCCACTTTGCAAGCAATTTGTTTTCACTGGTAGGTAAAAGCAAAAGTACCTTTTGGCCTGGTTCGAAGAGCCGGTCCTTTGCCTTCTGGTCATACCATGTCTTTTGAGAAGTTTGTGCTGCCTTGAGGTTCTCTTGTGCTAGTGCTGCCATAGCCTCGAGCCTCTCCCTCATCTTGAGAACGTAGGCCACAATGCTGACTCCTTCTGGCTCCGTGCGCTCCCAGTGATCTTTTAGCAGGTCCAGGGGTCCCCTCACCTTGCGTCCATACAGCAACTCGAAAGGTGAAAAGCCGGTCGATGCTTGAGGGACCTCCCTGTAGGCAAAAAGCAGGTACGGAAGCCACTGGTCCCAGTCCTTGCCTGTAGTGGAGACAAACTTGCGAAGCATGGTTTTTAGTGTCTGGTTGTATCTCTCCACCAATCCGTCCGTTTGGGGATGATACGGGGTGGTCCTAATTCCCTTTACACCTAGCAACTGATAAACTTGCTGGAGGAGCTTTGACAAGAAATTGGTACCACAGTCAGTCAGTATTTCTTTTGCTACCCCCACCCTTGAAAACAGCTGTAAAAGACAGTTAGCAATCTGTTTAGCTTTAATTGATCTCAGTGGGAAAGCTTCTGGATAGCGTGTAGCATAGTCTGACATGACTAAAATGTACCGGTTGCCTGCTGAGCTCCTCTCCAGGGGGCCTACAATGTCCATACCAATTCTTTCAAAGGGAGTCTCAATGATTGGTAGCGGTTGTAGGTGGGCCTGAGCTACCCTCCTTCTTGAAGTTAGCTGGCAGATCTTACAGGAACTACAAAATTTGGAGACCTGTGAAAACATTCCTGGCCAGGCAAACCGACTGCCAATACGTCTTAATGTCTTTTGAAATGCCATGTGGCCTGCCCATGGGACTGAGTGGCCTAGCTCCATAACTTGGATTCGTAGCTTTCCAGGTAATGCTAGTGCCTCATTTTTGTCTTTGATCTGGTAAAGGAGACCTTTTTTAACAACATAGCTAGCTTCGTCTAAGCAGCTACCTTTGCCTGTTTGGACCCCCTCCTGCTCTTTGACTTTGTCGAACCAGGGTTTAAGTGTAGGGTCCTCTTTTTGCAAAACACCAATGTCTGAAGGGATGCAGAACTCCAATGGGCTACCGGGCTTTGGGAGCTCCTCTTTCCCTTTCTGTGAGCCAACAAACTTTTCCCTTCTCTTTTGGGCCTTGGGCTTTTTAGTTTTGAATGGCTGCGCTTCCAGCTCCTCATCACAAAAAGGAAGCTCCTCCAAAACTCCCCTGGCTATCTGGGCCCTGGTGAGGACATTACAGGATTTGGCCGGTTCGAGGGAAGACTGTAGCGGTCCTAAAACCGTTTCTGAAACCCCTTCAGGCTGGACACTATCTGCCTGGACAATCAGATCAGGAAGAGTTGGGATGTCGTTACCCAGGATAACTGCAAAAGGCAGGTTTTTGGCTAATGCAACTGTAACCAGGTAAGTCTGCCCTCCAACTGTAAGGTAGACCTCTGCTGTAGGGTAACTATGCTCATCGCCATGGATACAGACAAGTGGGGTTTGGTCATTGGACTGCCGCTCAAGTGGAACAAGAGAGGACAAAACTACAGTCTGAAAGCACCCAGAGTCTAATAATGCCTCAGTACGGTGGCCATTTACAAGCACTGGTGTTGTACGCCCTGTCCTCTGCCCCATCTGTACGGTTGCCGGTCTTGGTACAGAACAAAGCAGAGAATGCTTGGTTTTAAAAGCTGGGCAAAAGTTCTGAGTATGACCAAGTTCGTTACAGTTATAGCATCTGACTTCTTGTGGTGGGGTTCTGGCGGGCTTCCTAACTGGGCGAGACTGATTGATAGGTGGAGCTGACCTGTGGCTGTCCCTAATGTGGAATGGACCAACCCCATCACCCCCAAAGGACTTACTTGGCATGGGCTGGCGAGGTTCTCGGCCGTAGTAGGTGGGTCTAGTCCCTTTCCGTGCAGATGTGAAGACCTCAGCCAGGCGAGCAGCTTCCTCTGCAGTGGCAGGGTCATGCTCCTTGATCCAGATTTCCAGCTCGGGACTGACCATGCGCAGGAACTGTTCCAGAATCAGCTTTTCACTCATCTTCTGGATTGTAGTTTTCTCTGGCTGAATCCATCTCAGGAACAACTCTTTCAGGCGAACGTAGAGCTCCCTCGGCGTCTCATTTGGCTCGATCTTCAGGGATCTGAAGCGGCGGCGGTAGGTTTCAGATGTTATTTCGTATTTGGCCAAAATGGCCTCTTTCACCTTGTCATAGTCCTCAGTATCTCCCATATCCATGACCACATAGGCGCTTCGGGCTTTGCCTGTTAGCAGAGGCACCAGGCGGAAAGCCCACTCCTCTTCTGGCCATCGGCACACTTGAGCCATCCTTTCGAACGTGGTCAGGAAGTGTTCGATATCATCATCAGGAGCCAGTGGGAGAAGCTTTGGTTCCCGGTAAGGCCTGTAGGGGTAACGTGGGACATCCTCTTCGTCCTCGTATTCTTCATCTGTTGGTGCCTCCGAGGGTCCTCGTCTCGGTTCTAGCATGACTTGAACGGGCCGTGAAACCCGCTCTGGATGCGCAGATCGCTCTGGATGCATCCGCAATAGCTGCTGCTGGAGTCTCTCAACCTGATCCTGAATGGACCTCCAACGTTGCTCTTGTTGGGTCCGCTCCTTTTCCACAATTTTGTCTCTTCTGGTCTGGGACTCCATTAATGACTGCATCATCCCCGCCAATTCTTCCATTTTATCTTTAGAGCCACTTGCCTTTGCCCCCTGTCGATCATCCATTGTTGTACAGGGTCCCTCTTCAGGCTCTTCAGGAGTTTTTCGTCCACCTTGTCTGGTATTCATCTTGTACCTTCTCACTGCAGCACAGGAATCGGAACACTTCTGACACCAAATGTGATGTAGGTTGAGCCGTGAGCGGGTTGGAGCGCAGTTGAAGGTTTAAAAACTCAAACAAGGCAGCAAAACGGTGGTCCACAATTTTTTACTTTTTTTCCAATAACAAAAAGTGCAAAAGTGCATAGTGCAAAGACAAAACGCAGGAGACAGTTTCTCCTCCAGCAGCAGAGACAGTTGTGGTGTTTCCAGGCGCCTTTTATACTCCTCCACTAACTGGGTAAAACTAGTTCTAATGAGCAGGGATGCTTAAAATACCAGCTTTCAAACACCCCTCTAAAATCCCCTGAAATCATAATAAACCATAAACCATAACTACTATACATATATATACACACACACAAACCCCACCAAACACCACTACCTATAATTAAAACCCTTAACACCTTAAAAACCCTGTCATGCCTCCCCTACACTTCCTCTGCCTTGGTCTGGCCCGGAACCTTCTTAAGGTGACTCGTTCCTGGGGGGAGCCCGTTGGCACCTGGACACAAGGACAGAGGAGGTAAGTAGACATGATAAAACCATTCACTACAAACACGGAAAATTACACTAACACACAAACACTTAAACACTGTTAATGCATTACTATTGCACATATCCCAATATAATTAGCTGTCTCCTTTCTCCTCCAGGACCAGCAGCTTCAATTAAAGTGCCACTGTGCTCCGGATCTAAAATTGGACTAAAAGGACAGACATTAATTCAATAAATAAATTTAAGATTGTTTTGTGCAATAGTCTTTTTTTTTTAAAGTGCAATTTGGTTAAAGTGCTGTGTGCTATTAAAATATCAAATGCAATTTAAAGTGCTTATAGTGAAGTGAAGGTGCTATGGGTAACAAACCGCTGCTTTGTTACATGCTCTCAGAGTTTAGTGTGACTTGTTGACATATGGATAAATTATTGTATGAGTCTTGCTACTATCCTTTGAGTTTGCATTCTAAACAATTCATCTGTAATATAAGTGAAATATGAATCACCTTAATAGACTTACATTTAACCAACATGCAACCAAAGTGGTGGTGAACGAGCGTTTATAACCAACGAGTATCTGCAGGTAAGATTTAGAATCACACAAACAAATACAATGAAATGAGTAGTATACAAAGAACATCTGTTTGACGCCACTAAACAGAACGCCAAGGACACGTGCGGTGTGTTGTCTCTCTGTGAAGTTTACAGCTCTAAGTATAGCCGACAGTATCTTCAGTGCGCTGCTTCTGAGCTAAACTAATTAATAATTTCTCAGCCCATGTCCTCCATGAGAGACATCAGACGCTGAAGCACGTCACTGCGTCTCTGTGGAGCTCCGGCTGCTGCCAGCTCTGTTAGGCCAGGCTTTCCCACAGACCTCCAGGCATTTGTGTGTTTGATGAGATGCTGTTAATAAAGGAGTCGTGAGCTCCAAGAGGCACAGAGAGGAGCAGAGCAACCTTCAAAATGAGCAGCGAGGAGCCAAACACAGGGTTTTAGCTGCTTAATATGGTGTTGATACATAGTGCATGTGAGTTTAGGGCAATATCAAGTTTGGAGCATATTCCTTTTCAAATGCGTACACAAGGTGCTAAACTATTGTAGATAAAAGGAGATCCTGTTTTAATATGAATATTTATATTTCTTAGAAATAAGACGAAATTCAGGGTTCAGAGTGTTCAAGATGATCTGATAAGATGAATTACTTGTCCTAAAAATGATTATTGCCATAATATTCATAGACAAGAGTAAGTTAAGCATGCCCAAAATTAGATTCTTGTCCACTAAGTTAAGTTATAAGACTGTGGCTTTGAGTACACATAGTTTTTTTTATGTTTTTAGCTGCACCACCCTGTACATTTGTTTTTTCCTTTTTCATTTTTACAATATCAGAATAATATAGTAATATAGTATTATAGTGAAGCTATTTTGGCTTAAAGTTAGTTTACTTCAAATGACTTTGTGGAGGCTCTCTCACAGATATCCCATGAAACAGTGCAGTATAAAGAGTCCCATGTGTGCGCCACAGTGTGGCCTCTGACAGCTGATTGTGACACCTCAGCCTTGGACATCTGGCCTGGACTTATCTGCAGCGCCCTTCGACCCCAGGCGCTCTGCTCACTGTGGTCACTCACATGGAGCTCATGTCAACACACAGACATAACCAGAGGTGGATCGTAGCCAAAATCTGCACTCAAGTAAAAGTAATGTTACTTTAAAAAAAATGTTACTCAAGTAGAAGTAAAAAGTAGTGACCAAAATTATTACTCCAGTTACAACTACTTGAGTTTGGATGTTAAACGTTGTTATATTTTATTATATGCATATTTATGAGTTATTATTTTCATTCATTCATTTTCTACCGTTTATTCCCGTTAGGGGTCGCGGGTGACTGGAGCCTATCCCAGTGACTTTGGGCCTTAGGCGGGGTACACCCTGGACAGTGGCCAACTCGTTGGCTGACACAGAGACAGAGACAAGGACAGACAACCATTCACTCTCACATTCATACACTCTGGGCAATTTAGAGTTGTCAATTAACCTACACAGTCATGTCTTTGGACGGTGGGAGGAGCCGGAGAACCCAGAGAAAACCCACGGCAACACGGGGAGGACATGCAGACTCCACCCAGAGAAATCGTGTGATGTTGGGGTGGTCCGGGATTCGAACCCACGATCTCCTTATTGAGAGGCAGAAGCTCTAGCTGCTCTGCCACCATGCACCCCTATTATTTTTATTTTATTATTATTTTTTATTATTTTAATCATTTTTTAAAATCATTTTTACTGTCACAGCTTATGTGATGAAGAGAAATGAATTTACTTGCTCTCAAAAAAGTTTGTCCTAAATTTGAATTCAAGTTAGAGGTTTGAGAACGGGTTAGACTCAGATTGCCCCATTCACTCTCTCACCATTTTCTGTCCATACATTGTCAATAAAGTCATAACACAAATGAAAAATGTTAGACTTCAATTAAAATGTGTATACTTAGTAAAAGAAATATTTCAGTGGGTCAGAAAATAATAAGGATTAAAGCAATGATCTTCAATAATAAAACCTTATTAGAAGCAGATGCTGGTTTTGTTTTTGATAAATCTAATTTTCAACACAAAAACGACATGAATCACTGTGTCTAGACTCTAGACAGATGATTTGAGCGACTGTATTATTTCATGATCACATTTGATCAGATTTCAAGGAAAAAACAAAGTTCTGTGACATTCAAGGGAAAAGATTATAATACTGAATCTTGTACAAATAACTTTATGGAGCCATTTCATGACTCACTGATGAAGAATGTCTTTCATTCCTCAAATATTCAAGCAACAAATATGCCTTTTATCAACAGCATTTATTGGAACATACTTTGCATTTTTAGAGATGGGACGAGCAGCAGACGTGTTATGAATGGAAATACCTTACTGTCCAACCTGGTTGCACTTTGATGAGAGGCTTGTGGAGAAGTATTAAATCACTGTGTGGTGAACATAGTGTAATGTATACAAAAAACACACTCATATTTGTCGTCACACCGCTCACTGGTTTGCCTCTGGCTATAGATTTATGAAGGTACAACTGCATTTGCATATATATATATATATATATATATATATATATATATATATATATATATATATATATATATACCTATGGAAGGCCGTTGTGGTTGATGTGGCGATACCAAGTGATGGCAACATCAGGAGAAAGGAACATGAGAAACTGGAGAAATACCAAGGGCTCAGAGAAGAGCTGGAGAAGGCCTGGAAGGTGAAGGCCAAGGTGGTGCCCGTGGTGATCAGAGCACTGGGGGCAGTGACCCCAAACTGGAGGAGTGGTTACAACAGATTCCTGGAGGAACATCAGACATCTCAGTCCAGAAGAGCGCAGTGCTAGGAACAGCTAAGATACTGCGCCGAACCCTCAAGCTCCCTGGCCTCTGGTAGAGGACCCGAGCTCAGAGATGGATGTGACCACCCGCGGAGGGTGAGCAGGGAATTTTATTTTATTTTATATATATATATATATATACACATATATACATATATACATATATACATATATACATATATACATATACATACATCACTATTATTGATGTGATGTGTTTGTGATTGATGTATTATTGATGAGAACTGACAACATTGTACACATACTGTATAAGCAGGCCTAACATTTCCTACCACTGGATATTATTGTGATCCTGCAGCCCTAACAATGAATATTTACAATTATTAAAATTATTTAAAAGTATTAAACATCTATAGTCGATCCCACCTCTGCTTCTTAGTGAATGCGTCTCCTTCATCATTTCATTTCCAAAGGTTGTTGGTCATTTTCTTTTCAGGATATCACAAATCCTCTATGCTTTTCCTTCACTGTCTGTATTTGCTGCGTTTTGCTGTGTCCCTCCCTAACTGCAGCCTGGCTGACTCATCGCCGGCCTTGCCATTAAACTCAAGCCTGCAATGGTTTAATCGTGAAGAAAAAGGGAAATATCAGAGTTTAATGGACACCGTGGATTTGTTACACATCTCTTTTAACATTGATGAATTGTTATCAACGACATGGTTGTACTAACTTCGGTGTTTGTTTATAGACAAAAGCTTCCATAACTTTGAAATTGTAACAAGACAAACTTAACAAAGCATCAATAATGAATCACAAACCATGAAAGGTAATGTGTACATAATGACATACCTGCACACTGGAGACTTTAACCTGTGTATGTGCATTATCTGATGGCTGTCCACTAGAGGGCAGGAGGACAAAACAAGCAGATGAACACAGCCTTATAATAAGTGCGTTAGTGAAGTGTTGGCATCCAGCAGAGGCCTTGTGAAGAGGACATCATTAAAACTGCATCTACATTTGTTTAGCCTGTAATGCTGTTCAGACTGGAGCACCAGATGAGAGGGGTTTTGCTGTGCTAATACTGGCTACTTTTGCAAGTTGTTGTTGCTATATGCTGAAACATATTAAAGTACAAATGACAATATCACTGATGCACAACAGTTTTATCATCAACGACTCTCAGTGTTTTGTTTTTTTCAAGCTTCAATTAGAATGGCGCAGAGAAAAAATATCAAAAAGACACAAAAATGTAAGCCAAAGTTAGTTTTCGATTGTCACAAAAAGCATCAGAATAAAGGTAAAATAATAAGCTCAAACACTAAAAGGTTCTGGGTTGGATTATTTTTGTGTTTTTTACTGTTCCCGCTGTGTCTTGGTTGATTTCTTTCTCAGCCAAAACTTCCAAATTGATACTCCGTATTTAGATCCAAGGGGTAGTTGGATAGTTGTCACGGCTTGTCTATGGTAGATTCATAGATTTTTACTAATGATCCACAAATGTTAAACCTTATCATTATTTATGGGATTGGCTCCACAAATTTGTCCTTTCAGTTGACTACAATCAAGTCTTTGGGGTTGAATGATAGCATCACTTTCTGACGCTATTGTGAAGTATTTCCCTTTTGTTAATATATACTGACAGAGAAGACGTTGAACTTTATGACAGTTTTTGTGTCATGTGAAAAGGCTCAGTAATATGAACTATAAACCAGGTCAACAAATGTGCAATCAGCACAATGGACAGCAAAATCCATCATAAAATTATGACCTGTCTCCAGCTCAATTTTAAAGATAGAGATTTGTGTGATGTCGTATGAACCAAACCTATTATGTGCCTTTAGAGGTGTGACTTTTTGTCATTGATCTGGCGGCAGCTGATGTTTCTGGTGTGAATCAAAGATGAACACATTTGTTTCATATTGCAACATTAAAATCATTACATTTCTATTTGATCCTCAAGGACTGTTTGCAATCAATTTGTCGCCTTTCTGTTTCTCGTGCATAAGCCACTTGTTCCATTATGAGGTGTGCGCAGATTGGACTGGCGCGAGGCTGAGCTGCTCCTGTAATAAGGCTGGGAGATGACTCATCAGCCCAACAGAGCCTTGGAAATCAGGAATGTGGCGCCGCTGGCCTCTGGCTGCAAAGAAAACCTTTGGATCTGAGAGAAAGACAAAACAGACGCGCCGCACCAGTGACCGCGAGCACAGCTGTGGACCTGCTGCAACCCGGATCTGTGCAGTTAACACCAACGGACGAGATTTCAATTTGTCTGGAATCAACTCGAGTTCATGCATATGTTTAGAAAAACAGAGCAGTATGCACACTAACGACTTCCCTTTTGTGGTCTTTTGTCAAAGAATAATCTCTGTTACCTGCTATGACTGACAATAAAGTTCATTTATCCATCTAGCCATTCATCCTGCCATCTATCATCATTTGGACTGTGGAGCCAGAAGGAAGGTGGTTCATCTGGTGAGAGAGTTCCTCCAGGCAGATGAGGAACAGTTCATCCAGTGTAGAGAGAGTTCCTCCAGGCAGTTGAGAAGCATCTGGGTCTACAGGTCAACACCATTCTAAAACTATTTAAGAAACATCCAATTTGGTCCTTGTGTAATTTTCTCAGCATTGATAGTTCGTTAAATCACCTGTTTTCAATATTAGTTTGCATGTTAGTATCTGGGTGTAAGTTATTTTTGACAACTCCTGTCATGTTGAATTAGTTGAAAAACTGCACATTTGTTTTCCACATTCATCCTGTTGCAGTTCAGTCTTGGTCAGGGATAAAAAGAGATGAGCTGATATAACATATGTTTAAGGTTGATGGGGAGAGTATGATATAAACACAGAAAAAACAAATCACAAAGTACATGACAGACATTCTTACTGTAAGAGGGCACAGTGTGCAAATTATATTAAAGTTATACCAACATCGTGCTCCATTCATTCAGACTTAGTGCTATACAGTGGAAGATCTCAAATCCTCTGTGGTTTGAAACTTGAAAAATAAAAGGCGTTTCAGGATAGAGAATACATGCCTCTGGTTTATGGTTCCAGAGGAAAGATTCAAAAGATACACAGAAGACTTCAGAAAGCCACCCCTGGAGTGACCTCACGCTGAAGTCTAGGCCTAAGTGTTGGTGGGCTTGTGGGCCCCTCCAACCACGGGGCCTAAAAGGATTCAAAAGGAAGTTGTGGGCTCACTCTTTAAGAAGAACAATCTAAAACAATGGAGTTAATGTGGTGGGGAGAAATGCATCACCAGCTTTTAGACAGACTTTTATTCAACATGGTATAAGGTCTATATGTCCAGGAAATCAAGATCAGGTCAAGGGTCTCGTAAGCCACCTTTACATACTAGTTTACGAGTAAAAATAAATAGAAAAAAAATCACTTGTGGAAAGAGAAGCAGCACAGACTTCTGCAGGGTCAACAGGCAAATGTGAGAGAAGTTTTCATATATTTTCATTTATGAGGAACATTGGCATTCGAGACACGCTTACAAATGAGTGACTGTGATTGGATTGGCAAAAGCCTTGAATGGTCACCCACTACTCCTGACTGGTTGCCTAGAGATCGTCGTTAAGGGTGGGTCAAATGCTCAGGAGAAATTTCCCCTCAGGGACAATAAAGTCAACAAGTACATGCCCTTTTGTCCAGCACAGCTCACAGGTAATGAGTTATTAAATCTAGTCTTTTTGTCTAGTTCAATGCCTGGAAAATGCTAATGGTGTGTTTAAGGGAATCTGCCATAAAAAAGTAATAATAATACCAAAAATATTAATGAAATAGCCTAAAAGCAAGGGTGCTTCAAAGGAATGCACACCCCATGCAGGTGCCAACCCATGCAGAGGAGCTGAGGCAGTATGATGGGGGTAAATATATATATATATATATATATATATATATATATATATATATATATATATATATATATATATATATATATATATATATATTTATTTATTTATTTATTTATTTATTTATTTATTTATTTTTTTGCACCAAATTATAACAAAAATAAGTGAATTAACACAAATATTAAAGATTCTTATTATTTTAAATTATGTATTCACTAAAAAAATTATTAGTTAAATGTTGAATTTTCAAAATTATCGGTCCTGGTGCCACCCCAGTGAAAAAAGTTTGAACATGCCCCTGAAAAGAAGGTAATAGTAAGAGGGGTGTGGTTTGCTCTGATGTCAGGGCAATGAAGATTTGTCTGCCATAAATTTGTTTTGACAAGGCCATTTAGAAAAAAAAAACACTGATTGTGACTAATAAGCTTTCAATGATATCTACTATCTGCCTGGTAAGTTCAAAATGATGTATCTATGTATTATTTATACACGATATATCAGTCTGGACGCCCTGCCCTCCGCCGTGCCTCGAGTCAACTCCAAAACATACCGAGCAATCAGATTTGTTTATTTCAGTGACGCAAACGGCGTCAATCTACCGCGGCGGAAGTAGCAGAGTTGGCTACAACACCACGTATTCTCAAAAGCTATGTCCGAATGTCCACACTCTCTCTTCTTCTCTAACCCCTCAATCACTACATAGTCCTGCCCTGTTCAGTGGACTAAATAATGCCCTCAATCTTGGAGCAATTCGGACACTACTTTCTCCTCGCCACACGTCACGTGACTCTGGCATTTGGGATAAAAAAAAGTCGGCAAAACTCAGATTAAAAAATATTTTTGTAATGAATATGGATCAAATCCGCCTGACACGCACATATTTATGGACTAATAAACATCATACAAGCTCAACCATGGATTATTAACCATGGATCACACGTTAAACATCAAACCGACTGGATTATTCTGCTTTTTGACGGAGATTTTCGATCTATTCACAGCTCAAACTAAGGTCAGTGGCTAACGCCAGCAACGCTGCTGCTAACGGTTTGATTAAAGTGTTTTGTTCATAATCTCAGCTCAACAGTTCGTTTAAACATCTCCTCTTTCTGCTTTTATTCAGTTCGCTGTAGTTTTTCTAACCCTTGCAGTGCTTTGTGGTCAATACTGATTGGTATCTAGTGACCATCGCTGGACACTACTTTTCCAAGATGCATTTAGGGAAATTTTGAATGCACTACTTTTTTTCACCTGTTGGACATTTGGACAGCATTAAAAATTGAGTGACCAGTATACAGTGATACGCTCTAATTGGTTTACTACACTTCCTGTTTGCTCGGGTTTGCTCCGCCCTAAAAACCGAATTGACTCAAATGCAGACCAGACTCATCCGCTGGTACAGTGCTGAGTCTGGATTTTTCTGGATATTATCCGCAAATCATTGTGAACCATCAAAGGCTTCACTCGGTCATTCAACATTCCTGGAACAATTTCATTAGAAACATAAAAATAACAACATATTTGCTCCATGATTTTTGTCTTGTAGGTCACAGCAATGTCAAAGAAAAAAAGAAAAAACATGATCAGATGAGAGAGAGAAAAAAAGTCAATTCATCTTCCATCTGAATGCAATGACGTCAATCAGCACTTTGTGTGTGGCGTGGGGACGGTGGCCTGCCCCAGTCTCTGCACAGTGTGTTTCGGAGCCGTCTCCTGATGCATCATGGGAGAAAAATGCTAGTGTGCGCAGCAAGTGTGTATACATTCTTGGCAAACAGGTTAAATGATAAACGGCATTTAGGTAGACAGTGCGCTCCTCTCGACCCTTTGACATAACACTCACTATTAAGACAATGTAATAATGGGTGACTGGAGGAAGAGGGCTTGGTGAGTCATAGGTCAGCGGTGGGTGTGAGTGCGTACAATGGAGAGCCCAGGGCGTTTAGGTGGAGGATAACGAGGCCCGTGCATCTCCCAAGTGCCAAACATTAAGAGTTATTACTTCCTCCCTGCTGCTGTACCCATAAGCCCCTGCAGCCAACATTAGGGTCCAGGAGCTCGGATCAAACAGAGGAAAGACGTGATGCGCACGCACTCATCTGACTGCATAACAATAAGTGTGGTTTAGGATTTTAAGAAATGTGGGAATTATTTTAGACGTAACCTGAAAGCCCTTATGCTGTACATGCATGCTTTAGGATAAAACATTTTGAAGGTTTAGGTTTTCATGGATTGTATTTTAGAAGGGCTGTACCTGTTTTTTTTTTCTGTTTTGAAATGCAAAAAACTAAACTAGTTCAAGTACCCAATTTTTTACACGTAATAAATTAAAATCTGTGTTGCCCCAGCACAAATATATTGTAAACGCAGGTGAAAATGAGACAACAGCGCTTTCTCTGCATCTATTTATAGAGCATTTTATTCTATAACCGTGACAGCAAAACTTGCTCTGGGCTCAGAGACTTGTGAAAAGCGCTTAGAAACTCATCGAGGTAAATATTTAGGATGGATTAGGTAAGTGATTGATACATGACACTGCTGTAAAGAGTTTAAAATTAACTAGTTATGTTTTTCACGTTTCAAAACAGTAAAAAATCAGGTACAGCCCTTTGAAGTACCAAAATGCAGACCATTTACATTAAAGAGTAATAACACTCAAATTGTAACCTCCAAAAATCTGCTCTTATGAATAATACGGTTTACACTAAAAGTAATTTCAAATGCATTTTGTGACATTAATGTTAACAATATGTTGTCATAAATAATCATTGGACCTACACTTTGTTTTACTTCTTTCAAATGCAAAGCCCAATGTTGAGATTTCTTAACAATTCTTAACAATTTTTGTTTTGTTTTGTTTTTTTCCAGAACACATACTATTGCAGTCAGAACATTTAAGGCAGTTGTACGGAGTTACACGGCAATGCTGTTGTACAAAGAGTAATCCTCCCACTTTGGCTTTTTAAGGACAGATGAAATTAGGAGCAGAGCTTGTTTTGAACACATAAGAGGTGTTTTTCCCAGACCCTGGTGAACTGTCTAGTCCTGGACGATGACGACACTCATAGTTTAGAGATTTGTGTGACAACTTCTGGGAAAAGAAAGACGGACTTACCAAAAGATCCACTGGATAACGTTTGTCTTAGGCATTTTTATAGCTGGTGCTTTATCTACTGTGATATGTTTCTTGTCCAGGATGATGGTAGGTATTTAAACAAGTCTCATTCAGAAATATCCGTCTCACACTGGAAGTATATAAACAGAAATTTCTTAACTGGACTCTAATGCATACCTAAGTTCACAGTTTACATTTTTGCTCATGTCTAAATAACTACCTTAGCCTTGTTTTCCAGTAGGAGCCTTTTGGTCATCACTAAAACATCTCTGTGTAGACGTTGGAATGTGAAATATTTAGAGCTTGTAATTGTCCAAATGAAGAAAGTGTTAAGGGTTGTGTTTGAAACAGTCTTTCCATTGTTCCTGGAATGTACCTTGGCTTAAATAGGACAGCGATTATGATACAAATATCATGACTTAATCTGAAGTATTTTTCTGGGATAAAAATGTGGTAAACACACACCTTAGCCTGTAGGCTGCCATTGTGGACATGACACATTTAAGCATGAAATGGGGGAGAAGAGTGGAAAGACATTCGGTAAATTGTTGGTGCCAGGAATCAATCATACGACACTGAGGCTGACACACACATGTGCTGCAGACCAGACCCTGGACTATAGTGCACACAGCCAATCCCTCTTTTTTTACTTTCAATACTGGGAATCACAAAGTTTCTTTTCACAAAAAACTGTGATCTGATTATTGGGAGATGGGGTCGGCCGGACTGACAAAAATCTCAGACAATATTTTATCAAAACATCAGGAATGTGATAAAATGTGCTTCTATATTATTATGCCCATTGTATACATATATAATGTATATAATATATATACAAGTACGCATAGGATTGTGGCAAGAAGGCAACCCAGACGCCGGTTACAACGGCTTAGTGAAGTGCCATCAGAAAGTCTCCAAGAAGATGTGAAAGCAGCATTGCGATCCCTACCACGAACATCACTGAAACCGATGAGCTGGTATACACTTCACCAACAGTGATGAGATGCTTGGCTATAAGAGCAACCATGGAGACATGAGAGACAATACCCACCATGGAAAAGCAAGTACTCAGGAAGTACAGCCAGACGCCCATACGTGAAGCACTTGAAACTGCCAAACAAAGGCTCCAGCTGCCTAAAGATAGACAACGAAAGATAACAAAACCAGGCGAATAAACCGACTGTTCGCAACTCAACCTGTGAAAGTTTACTCTCAATGGCAGAACAGCCAAAAATATCTGGGAAAAGGAGGCATCACACAGCAGCGACGCAAAGTGGCACGTGGCTCTGAGAGAGGACCACAGCAAGCTCCCAGAACAGAATCCAGTCACCATCACAGTGGCAGATATCCAAGAAAGAGTCTCGGGCATGAAAAACTGAAGGAACAATAGCAGACATTGAGGATGGGTACAAATACCTTGGAATACCACAGGCTAATGGCAACCTCAAAGAGGCAACGAGGAAAGCAGAAACAGCCAATACATCCAGTGAGTATGGCAAGTCCTCAGAAGCCAGCTCAATGGCAAGTCCCGGGTGATAAACAGCTATGGCCTGCCAGTGATCAGATACCCTGTGGGCATTATAAGGTGACCAAAGGAAGCGATACAGACCACAGACGTTAAGGCACAAAAGCCCCTTACCATGCATGGAGGGTTCCATCCCAAATCCAGCACCCTGAGACTGTACACTAGTCTCAGGGTACAGTCTCAGGGTACTAGACTGTACCCTGAGACTAGGTACAGTCTAGTACCCTGAGACTGTACTAGGGTACTAGTGAGTGTGAGAGCCACTTTCTCACACTCACTAGTACCCTAGTACTAGTGAGTGTGAGAGCCACTAGTGAGTGTGAGAGCCACTCACACTCACTAGTGAGTGTGAGAGCCACTTTCCAGGCCGAAACATCTTAGATCCACAAGTACATCAAGGATAAGGCCCCAGACGACGGTCTCAGGCAATCGGGAACAAGGGATGAAGTACAGGAGGAGGGACCTCATGGGAGGATAAGCCCCTTGGGATGTACCGCCGGAACATAGTGGCTGATATCAAGAAATCCTACCAGTGGCTAAAGCGGGCTGGACTGAAGGACATCACATAGACTCATCACGGCTGCACAGGAGCAGGCCCTGAGCACCAGAGCAATAGGGCCCAGATCTACAGTACCAGAAAAGATTCAAGGTGTAGGCTGTGCAAAGAAGCTCCTGAGACAGTTTAGCACATAACTGCAGGGTGTAAGATGCTGCAGGGAAAGTGAACATGGAACGCCATAACCAAGTGGCTGGCATAGTGTACAGAAACATCTGTGCGGAGTATGGACTGGAAACCCAGAGAATGACCGAGTTAATGATCCTGTGACAAATACCGACTGACAGTATGGTAATGGCAAACCAACCAGACCTCGTGGTGATAGATAAAAGAGCAAAGGAAGGCTGTTGTGGTTGATGTGGCAACACCAAGTGATGGCAACATCGGGAGAAAGGAACATGAGAAACTCGAGAAATACCAAGGGCTCAGAGAAGAGCTGGAGAAGACCTGGAAGGTGAAGGCCAAAGTAGTGCCCGAGGTGATTGGAGCCCTCGGGGCAGTGACCCTTAAATTGGAGGAGGATTCAGACATCACAGTCCAGAAAAGTGCAGTGCCAGGAACAGCTAAGATACTGTGCAGAACCCTCAAGCTCCCTGGGCTCTGGTAGAGGACCCAAGCTCAAAGCTGGATGAGACCAGGATGGAAGAGAATTTTAATTTTATATTATATACAACACATTTGTAAATGTTTACAAACTATCTATAAACACATGTTTAATCATTGTTTACTACAGTCTGGGTCAGGGTTAGGGAATGTTAATGATGAATGATGATGATATGCTTTGTGTGCATGCCGTATTATAAACTGTTACCTCATCTTTGTTGAGGTTCACTTAACGTGATGGTTTGCACAGTAAATGCCACCACCGGGTGTGGTATAGGTATTGTGAATGTGTGGCAATGGGACTTTTGTTGGTTTTGTGTGTCTTTCTGCCCATTGCTTATCCAACACAAATTTCTCCATTAGTAGACAATAAAGGCTGATCGAATCTCATCTCTCAAAAATATCACTTTATACCCTTGTCTAAGAGATTACACAACACCCGTCTCTCTTTTTTTTTAGACATTTTAAGTAGTTTAGTTAGACAATACTCTTGATTATCTAATTTTGCACATTTCTAAAACAACAATTGCGAAATTCTCCATTGTTTAACACGTCTCTCACCTTTAATTGGAGCAAGTCACAAAAAACCTGTATGGTCACATATGAGCTACACCTTCTGTTGAGAAGCTAACGACTCGGCCACTAAGCTCTATTTGACAATCTCCCGTTGGAGTATATTGTCTGATTACAGTGTAGCCACTGTCGCATAATAATTACAAAATACATATCAAATGAAGTTACGTAGCAACAAGTGCCTTCTTCATCTGTCATAGTACCTGTCAACCTGCCGCACTCACAACCTTAGGCCTATTTTCCACACATAATTATCACAGTTGCATAATTAATTACTTTCATATGACTCACAGCTTATATAGATAAATATTACTTTTACAATTAACTCAAAGCCATTATTGAAATTATACATATTCGTAAACAGTCACGCAGATCCAGTTGTTGGAGATATTTGTTTGCAGCAGGTGGTAATAAAAAGTCGCTCTGTTAATGTGCCCTCCTACGATTCGAGACTATGACTCATATCTAAGCTTCACTGCAGAGATGTGATTCGAATACTTATCAAGACAACGATCCCAAACTTGCACTTGCTCTTGGGAACTGTAGTAAGGAATTTATGTTATATGTCACTATGCTCAGACACACAACTGGACTGTTTTTTATGGATACCGATTGATGTCTAAATCAAACTATCAAATATGCAGAAGGCAGAGGTAAGCAAGCCACACTTCTTCTAGACAGAAAGATGGCTGTTCACTCCAAAACATATTTTAAAAAGTTGCAATGTTATGGAGAGACTTTTCCAAAAGGGACAGGGAGGGGTATGCAAGCTGACCAACTGAAATAACTTGTTTGACGTCATGACTATTTTTAGCAGGTAATATATGGGTGTGGAAGTGCCTTTTCATGTTCAAAATACACTGAAAAAAAAGTCACAGACGCCGTAGAGCTGGTGTACACGTGCACGGACATGTGTGTGAGAGGGTGAAGATATTAGGCAAATTCACACCTGCTGATCAGCTCTGTTGTTTGCACATGTGATGATAGACAACGACTTTAAAGAGACAACACACTCACTTACAGGAGACTGAGCTTAAACAAAAGGTCAGTTGAGTGAATGTTGCAGAATCAATCTGGATTCAGTTCAGAAACATAATAACCTAATAACTGGCCTATGTAAGGTGCACTTTATTGTTTATATATGGAAAACCGTCCTCTGCATTTGACCCATGCTTCTAAACTGTCAACTAAACAATCCGTTAAGAGCACTCGGGCAACCCATCCCCACATCTTGAGCTAGGCTTTTAACACCGTATTTTTAGGGCTGTAGTCGACTAAGGAAATTCTTGGTTGACTAAAGACATCCGTTCTGTCGATTAATCTATTAAAAGGGGGCGTAGCATGGCGCTGGTGTAAACAGCATCTACACAAATGAAAAGGCAGATTAAACTGTCCAGTCCCAACACTCCAACTGCATGCTTCCTAATTTCTACTGTGGTCCATGGAAATCCAAATAAAACAATAACTTGACTAATAAAACATTTAAGATTCTATTGACCGATTAATAGACTAAACCAGTATTTCCCAACCAGGGGTATGGGGACCCCAGGGGTTACATAAGCAATTACCAGGGGGTGCATGGATTGCTTTCAGGTAAAAAAATAAATAAATAAAATAACGGGATGGAATGTACATTGCCAAGAATAAGAATAAGAATTTTTTGAGTATCTTGGACCAGAAATATCATTAAAACAAGAATTTAATAGTAATAATTGACAATATGCGATTAGTAAACCCATTTATTTGCCTGAAACTCAAGTTCAAGTACTCAGAGGGTGAGACAAACCTTAAGGGGTACTCCAGACAAAAACCAAATCGCTGAGGCAAATTCCTAGTTTCACTTACAGTCCCTTTTATAAACTTTTTTCCTGCTTCTGATTGGTCAGGACAACCTTAGCTGAAGCATGAGCATGTTTTAGGTCGACGGGGAAACCAGAGAAACCGAGAGCAGACCCACCCACACACGGTGAGAACATGCATTAACTCCACACAGAAAGGCCAAACCCAGCTCGGGAATCAAACTCGGGACTTCCTTGCTGTGAAAGTATATGAACACCACAGTATGAATGAGGAGTGTGAGTGAGATACTGGTGGTTTTGGAGGAGGCCATGGGTGCAGATTAGCAGGCACGTTTACACCATGTGAATTATTATTCTTTTTTATTTGGATTTATGTTGTTCACAGAAGAGCATAAAACAAACAAACCTAAGGTTGTCAACACATAACACTGGTGGAAATGTTTAAACACAAAACCTGGTCCCTTAAAATATGTTGGTCTGGACCTAATAAATCTGACACCAGTTTGTGAATGTGAGTCGTCAAAGAGGACATCAGGATCCTTGGCAACCGTCTCGGTTTTGACACCTCCTTTTGATTTCTGCAGAAAATCCAGGCCCCTGACATAAAACACTTTTACAGACTGTTAGAGAAAAGATCCATAAATTTCCAGGTGCACAAATATAATGTCAAATCCATGCATTCTTCAAATTCAACAATTCAAAAATTCAAAATGTTTTCTTTTTTGTCACATCTTCATTAAAAAACAAGCAAACAAATAACTCCAGTAGGACCTGCTTGTCTCCATGGAGATGTTATTGCTTTGCCTGGGATATTCCACAGTAAACCTATCTATCTCCATGGAGACGAGCAGGTGCCACCACCAGGCCAAGTTACAGGTCAGATCTGTGGAGAGGCGTCCCTGCTCACACAATGCACATATTTCAAGCTTTTTTGGTTTTGTAAAAAAAAAAAAAAAAAAGTCTTGAATAAATGCATGATACGTTTAACTCCACACTTTGTAACAATCCACGCAAAGCAATAAAATTTCCATAGAGACAAACAGAAGCCCAAAGTGAACCTTTAAAACTATTTATTTATTTATATATTTATTTAGCGAGTGAGGTAAACGCAAATTAACACAGATATATACAGAATATAACATTAACCAAAATGCACCTGTAAATATTTGTTTCCTGTTCCTGTTAGGTCCTTTTTTGAACCCTCTTTGTAGCAGATCAGCTAGACCAGATTTACTCCTTAGTCCCGATCTTGTTCCTATTGATAAAGCCCATTTTAGTTCAACGAGTGAAAACCATTTAGACTGGAGATACAAAGCGTAATTCTCCTTGTCAATAGCAAACATTGTTCAGTCAGTAGGGGGAGAAAACACTTCATGCTCTGTCTTTGTCCAAGCTTCGTCTTCCTCTCGTCTCTTCTATTTGCGTCTCTCTTCCTCCCCCCGCCTCCCCCTCCTGATCAGGCGCTATGAGTCAGAGAGTGGCACACTGACTGAAGTGGTATGGCCAAAGTGTACAGCCCGGCCTGCGCCTCACTGTCCAGATTTTATGAATAAGTGTCGTCTCCTTAAACCTGAGTCAGTGATAAAACTAACTTTAAAACGTGGTGATGATATTGACTCGTGTTTGGAGGGTGGCGAGGGAGAGAGAGAGAGAGAGAGGGAGAGAGAGAGAGAGGGAGAGAGAGAGAGAGACAGAGAGAGAGAGAGAGGTGAACCAAGGGCCTTAGGGATTTTGACAAGGGCACAAACCTGTCAGATGTGAAGGACATGCTCGCGTTCTATAAACAGTATTGGATATCTCTTTAATGGCATTTGTCTTTTGTCTGGCTAAAAAGAAAACAAAAAAATGTAAGATTTGAATTTGAATTTTTAATGTGGGACATTCTCTAAATCAGCCATAACGAAGAGAGCGGCTGATTGTTTGTGACCATGGAATTCAACCCTCAAACTCTAAGCTGCTCTCTCTCAGGTTCAGCAGCAAATGAATGATGAATGACAAATTATAATTTTACATAAACAATCTATTTCAGCTGATCCCAAATAATCAATTTGTCAATAATTCTGACCAGCTTAACTTTCTCATAAACTCTCTCATGAACTCATCAACTCAAATGTGCAAAACTTAGCCAATATTTAAGTGTAAATACACCAATGGTCTTTATTTATTACACCCAAGTTGGTACAATTTCATAATAAATACACCTTAACTAGCCTTAATAAAACACAAACAAAAACCTATGTAATAATGAACAAATAGTTTATTAAGAATGATTCAGGCTTAACTACTTAATTAAGGGGTTAGAGTTAGGAGTTAGGGTGTTAATTCAGTAGTTACTAAGCCTGACTCAGTCTAAATATATTGTTTGTTCGTTAAATGTTTCCGTATCAGCACCGATATTTGGTACCAGTATCAGTATCGATACACTGCTAGTATTGACAAGAAGGTGTGGACTCCAGCTACACATAACTTCACATTGCTTGTGTTGTTGTTAATCCAAATCCCTCCCAATGCAGAGTTATTAGAAAAAATGATCATTGAGCAAGGACAACAGAGGTAAAGAATCGATTAACTTAACTAAATGAATGGGATGTTCTTGTTTGTTTTTGCACACTGATCTGCTTAGCTCAAGAAATCACCACGGAGCTGTTTAAATGCTGGTGAAACATGTTGCATTACAAAACAGCAGCGACAAGTGGGGACACGGAGTTCTGAGATAATAAAACTAATCGATTCTTTACCTCTGTTGCCTTTGCTCAATGATTTCAACTATAATTTTTAGCTCTGCATTTGGAGGGATTTTATCATGATTTGTATTTCACAGTTCATGCAGGACGTCTTTTGGAGTGGATTCGATTGAAGGAAACACGCTGTACAAAATATTTCAGATCAGGTCAAAACTAATAGACCAAAATTTACTTCTTTGATACAGCTAAGGATTGTACATCAAGCGGCTACACTGAGTAAATAAACTTCTGATGCAGTTTCAAAGCGACGTGCTCTGATTAAATGGGACAAAACATCCAATCACGACTCATTTCATCCCCGACCAAGTCAATTCTTCATAGATTATATAAACTGTAATCAGTCTATTTCTCTTGATGTTGCCAACAAATCACTGTATAATTTCAGACCTGTGGAAACTGTAGATTTTTCTTCAACATATCATGATGTAAAACAATCATGAAGTCATTGTCATGTTTTTGTTCTTGAACTGACATCTGTTGTGGATTCAAAACAGCCCTGAGGGAGGTTAAAGGTGAAAGGTCACAACGGAGCCGCTGACCCTGACAGAGCTGAGGTCAAGGCCTGGCAACACAAGACATGTGCGGAAAGACAATGTCAATAATGTATACATAAAAAGGCCTTTACTGCACCTAAACTTTACGTACCTTTCAATCATGTTACAACATTGTTTTGTTTTTTCTGGAAAACATCCTTGGGAGTGAGTTTTGAGTCATCATACACAGATACTGTATAAAATGAGATCATTAAGCATAAGAACAGCAATATCATAAGCATATTAAAGCCCATTGTGTAACATTTAAAGCAAATATAGATCAAAATGAATGCATTTTATTGCACGGATGGCTTCTTTTGGCGCATTTTTGTGGAAGCAGGAGAGGGGCTGTAATAAAGAAATGGATGACACAAACTGAACCAACAATCAAGGCCTGGAGCCACGTTATAACTGACACCCGAGTGCCAGTTGTGCGCATGCTGGTGGTGCAAGGGTTAAGGACGATTCACATTTGTGGGGGGTTCAATACCAGCCCTCAACCGAATATCTACACTCCCTCTCTGACATTTGAAAAAAATAAATACATTTGAGCTTAATTTGGGACTTTATGCAATGGACAAAATGTGCCTTAATTTCATATCCTATGCCTTTTTTTGTGTTGTTTTGTGTGTTTTGTGTTTTTATGTGTAAAAAAAAAAAAAGGAGATCTTATTGCTTTGCCTAAAATGTTCCATGGTTTTAACTTTTTATCTCATGCCACCTGCATCCCACCATGGGCACATGAGCCCACCACCAACCTTAATGTCTCTAACAATTTGAATGTATTTTTTCAAATTACATCTTAGCAATACTGTTACAAATGTACGCCGCTGTTGCTTTGAAAACTCCTGTACATTTTCATTTTGTTCGACAGGCCCACAGGAATACATCATTATCGTACCTCCAAATCTGAATAAAGCTGGATAAGTTGACAGGCTCTGCAAACTGAGATGCCAAATCGTTTTACAGATCACCTCTCTATAAATCCGCAAAAGACAATTTTCTGCTTATGAAATGAATTAGCAGATTTATGAAAGCTTCGTCATCAAACAACATCACCATGACAAACTAAAATGAGTAGTAAGTTTGATATCATTTTAAAGCTTGTTGGGTACCTCCAACTTCACTTTAGAATCAGAATTACTTTTATTCATCCTCAAGGAGAAATTATTTCCATTACAGACATGCAACCAACCAGCAGAAGAAAAAAGAACTTATCAAACAAATAGGACTAAACATGTTAAAAATATGAAGTTAAATTAAATTTCAGCATCGCAATAGAATAAAACACCATAAATTGTTCTTTTTTTTTTTTTTTTTTTTTACAAATTAAACCCCTGGTCTAAACAAAATGAGTTTAATTTTAACTTAACTGATCAAAAATATACCCTCACAGAATATTTGACCACACAGAGTTCAGCAGTTTGATGGAGCAGCCGCAGTAACTTTCTGTGGCTGTACGAGCTCTTGCAGCTGACCAGCGCTTAGTAAGTCAGTATATTGTACGTTTTGTGTTTTCCCCCATAGAGTTCATTGTAAAAGCAGCCCTTTGTGACGAAACCAAAGCGTGGTCTCCAGAGTTGTTTGTGTCTATAAAGTATTATCAATCATCTAATTAAGTCTTTTATCAATCAAAACCTGGAAGTAAGAGCTGCAAAAAGTGGTCTGCCCTTTCGTCACTTTGTCGTATGAAAAAAATAAATAAAAAACAGCTCTAAATCTGTGCAAAAATTGTGCATATGAATGCTAATAATGTGACATAGGTTTGAGTAAACTAGGAATTAGTTAAATAGATTTAAATACCTCCTTTGCAGCTTGAAAACAAACTGGATTTACCTTGATAACGGTTATAAAACTCTTGTGTTGCAGCTAGATCACCATGATATATCTATTTAGCTCCACCTCTTAACCTGTCCCACATGAAGGACCGACACATGCAGATTTGCCATTGAGTCTATTAATAGAAAGTGTCCAGAGAACATCATAAAGTCATGGTCCGACGTGCATGTTAATTGTTCTGCTGTTTGAAGAAACTCAAAGTGAATATGTGATTTGTCAATTGATTCCTTTTCTCGCAGGCTATGAATAAAATGCTTTAATTATTGATGTGCTGACGTCAGATGTCCGCTTGAATGTTGTATGTGGTGCAGACCTCTTCTCTCTCACCCCTCGCTCACTCCTCTTTCGCCCTCTCCCGGTGCACCTAACCTAACCGAGCCGCACACAATGGACAAGTGTCTTCAACTGGCTGACAACACGGTCAAACTTTTGCAGACCTTCCCATTTTGTTTATGACCTCAAATTGGCAGTTTTTTGTTCCAGTAATTTTAGTCTGCTTTACGAGAAACAAGACCTTCTTTTTCTTCTGTTTGTCTTTCGAAAAGTTTTAGACATTGATTATTACCATTAAATAACAAAAATGTCCGAGTCCAGAGCTCTTCATATAAATTGTCTCTGAGGTCAGATAAGAGAACATTTATGTGTCTCACAATGAAGACATTTCAGTGCCATGACAAAAATATGCATTAAAACTATTGATTACCTTAGTGCAGCCATCCCCCAACTCCGGCATCTACCCGACGATCACATGGGGCCCCCAGGAATAATTTGTTCTATATTCTAAGGAATATGTAATGTTTTTCTTTTTAAATTTACAAATAAACATAGAAATGGTCATGTATGTTTACAGTAGTACATAAAAGCAAATGTATTATGTAAAGTGGTTTTCAAGCTCGATTTTCTTTTATGCTTGTTATGTGGACAAGCTTTGGGGGGCCCCCTGCAGTGCCTCTGAGGCCCCCCAGGGGGCCCTGGACCCCACTTTGGGAATTACTGCCTTAGTGGATGGCCTTTTGCACACTAACTGGAAGGTTAACGGATCAATTCCAGAAATTAATTCTGCATACGCACGCAAACACCCTCCTCGCATCCACTGTCTGCAGCACCTGTGTGTTTTTTTTTTAATGGCTGTCATGTTTTTGTTACTTTGGAGAGTACAAAACAAATAAAACATGTATTATGAATAAAGTTTGAATATGAAAATCATCTGATAAGACTCATTACATTACTGTGAATTGATTAAAAGTTAGATTTCTGTTACAAAAGCATCCACAATTCTTCTCTTGATATATTCTGATTTATCTAACCACAACTAACAGCGCGACTCATGGTCAAACATCTGTATTTTAGTCATAATATAGGACCCATGGCCACAAAAGTCAACAAATCTAAAAAAAGATTTTAAAACCCTCTAAGACATGTCGCTCTACTTAATTTGAAATTGAAGCCTCATTATAACGGAGAGGAGTTGATTATCTGAAGTGGAAACAGGCTGGACTCACACACCGGCGTGAGGAGAGGCTGTGGAGGAGAAGAAGGAGGGGATGATGGAGGCAGATGCAGAGAAATGTGAAAGGGTGTCGTCGTCGGTGCGGCTGTGATGACGCCGAGCCGCCGCTGGTGGAGAGCTGCTGCTGCTGCCGAGGCCGCGGCTCTGACTCACCTCATCCCCACGGGGCTCTGCTTTGACGTCACTCACCCGCGCTGTGGCATCTCTGCTTCAACTTCTCTGTGAGCAGCAGCGGCAGCAGACACACTCCAGCTATCCATCCATTTCTCTATCCATCCATCTGTCTTTCCATCTTTCTCTCACTCCCATTCCCTCCTCTTCTCTCTCTCTCTCCATCTTTTTATCTTTCCCTTTCTCCGTCTCAAATCTCCATCCCATTTCTTTCGCTTCTCTCTCTTTCTTTCTCTTCTCTCTCTCCCATTCCTACCTCTTGTCTGAGTATCTCTTTCCCGTGCTCTCTCCATCTCTACATATCTCTCTCAATCTCAAAACTGTCTCCCATTCTTCCCTCTCTCTGTTTCTCTCTCTCTTTCCATATCTAATCTCCCTCCCATTTCTTCTCTCTCTTTCTCAGTCTCTTTTGCTCACTCTCTCTCCTATTCCTCCCTCTTTCCTTCTCTCTCTCCGTTACTCTCTCTATCTATTTCCTCTGGTCTCGCTCTCTGTCTCCTTCTCTTGCTCTCTTTATCTCTCCATCTCTTTCTCTTCATTCTAGTCATCCATTAATCCATCTTTCTTTCGCAATCTATCTCTCCATCTCTCTCCCGTCCCTCCCTTTTGTCCTTTTTTCAACATATCTCTTGCTGTCACCTTCTCTCTTTCCGTCTCTCTTTCCCTCTCTCATAAATATTTGGTTTTCAACATACTTCAATAAACCAGGTCTAAACTCAGCATAAATGAACCCAAACGAAAGGCAGAAGCCAAACTAAACTATATTAAAAACCAGACAACGACAAACATGGCCAACACATCTGTAACCATGGCAGAAGTACCACAAACTGTACAAGCAAACCCTATACAGTTTGGTCTACGTAGAGGTATATCTGTCCTCCTGTCTGTCTCCTTCCTCCTGTCCTAAATGATCTCCGATGTAAAGTGCAGGTGTGACTCACTCCACGACACACTTTTAGCTCTAAACTAATAATAGTAGCACATGTCTAACAATAGTTGAAGTTGTATAGCGTGTAAGAGTTTCTTGCTGCATCGACGCATGTCTAACTTTGGCTGTTGAAACACGCCCAAAGTGCTCCGAGCTGACGTCGAGGAATTAAACAACAACAACAGCAACCTCGATCTAGACAATGTAGAAGATGACAGTTTCACTAAACATTTCTACTTTGATATAATGCCATAATAAGAATATAGGCATGGGATTTGCAAACGAGAAAACCAGCCTCTCCATCCTTAACTATTTGAATAAAACAGTAGTCAATTTTGTTTGCGGCACTTTCTCATTGTAATGATACACAGAGATGGAAGTATATATTTTTTTTTACCTCCTCACATGAATGCACAATAACATTCAAAAGGAAGGAACTTTTCTGGTGAGAGGTTTCTTGTTCCACAGTATGGCATTAAACTTATTTATCTTACATTTATTCAATCACAGGTATTTTATTGCTCACACATACCTTCATAAATATTCATTCTAATGTGAGCAGGCGTGCCTCTCCACAGATCTGACCTGTAACTTGGACTGGTGGCATCAACTTCATGCAGATAGATACTTTAATACTGCACTGTGAAACATTCCAGGTAAACCAATAACTTCTACACCTTTAAAGTGTCTTTTTAAGGTTTTAACCATGTTCTAACAATGTTCCGTCATCAAAAACATACCTGGAGTTACATGACACTGCATTCACGTCATTTTGAAGAATGCTTGTGTGAAAATCTTCTCCCCTCTGAGTGTCAAACGCACTTCCTGCTGAATGCCCTCAATCCGAGACGTTTCTTTCAGATTTCATGTCACGTATCCGAGAATCCTTTGCTGTTTTAAGTCCTTAAATCATCTCCAGACTCGTTCATACATTTCTGTATGACAAATATAAAACAATATGAAAAATATATCATATTTTTTCTTTAAATTATGTTTGTGGCATTTTCCATGACTATATCTTTTACACGTTAAGTTAAAAGGGTTTTAATTGTTTTTATTGTATTTTATTCTGTTGTGTGACTGATACTTAATTTTGTTTCTCATTTTTAAATCTATTTTTCCTTATTCACACTTACACTTCAACATTTGTATTCATAAAATTGTAATAAATCAATAAATGTCTTTATTCTCAATGGTGTGGTAAGTTCTCAACCCAGGAGCTATGGGCCAAAAGTTGGGAACATCTGGACAGCATTTATAGAGACAAAACCCTTCACTACATGTGCATGTCTTTGTGCATGAAAAGCTAACACAAGACTAATTAGCTAACACAACCACAAGAATATGGAATAGCACTTGGTTTACCATATATTTTCTTATTGCTGATTGCAACCCTTTAGGGAATCAAGCCGTCAAGTGATCCAGAAGCTCTAAAACACTTGGGACACATGGTGCATTTGCCACGAAATAATGCATATCAGATGCAGATGTTATTACATGAAGTCTGAAAACAAAAATGGCAACAGGAATGAATCTTTTTCACATGGGACTAATAAGTCCCCAATCTGCCCAGTGTGGTGAAACCCCAGAGGTGCAATTTTATTAACATTAAAATATTCAACACTGACTTAATAAACTCTGTTTAAAAAATTATCAAATGCAGCATAAATATGCAGCTTATCTGTACATGGAACAGCACATAAGTGAACTCATGTGTGCTCTTACATAAGGGCGGCGAGTGAGCTACCACCACCACCAGGGATGAACTGAATGAATAACAATTACTCAGAATAATAATGAGTAGTTAAGTATTAAATAAATTGTAATTGTATATTGATCGTTACCTGGACTTTAAAACACATGCCAAAAGATTGTTTATAAGACAGCAGCATTATAAAACCAAAATGTCCAAAAATTATTAAAAAAAAAAAAAAATGTTTTTCATGAATATTTTCTGACTCAATGTCTTCAGACAACTTTTTTTTTCTTTATTTGGTTAAAATGTTTTTGAGAAATGTAATAGAAAAAATCGCTTGTCTAGTCAACTACTTGAAAAAATAATCACCTACTAGTTGACTGCAAAATAATTGTGTGTTGTAGATTTAATACAACATAAAGCTTTGGATGTCGATGATGCAACATAATAATATTATAATTACCACTATTTGTCACTAAACCTGTGACATTGTTGTCTGATTTCTGTCATTGTGCATTGAGCCACTCTGCAGTGTCGCGTTGAGCTGTCCCCGCTGTGAGGATGCACCACTACCTCCCACCCGATCAGGAGCCAGGGGGGCGGGGCAGAGGGTGAGGGGGTGGCGGCGTGCCTGGCCTCGGTCACATAAGCAGCATCAGTCTATTTCACACCTACGGGTCTCCTCCAAATGCCACGCAGGGCACTCTGAAGCAGACAAAAGTGCGTCACTTGTCAAGAAACACACACCCAACCTAACCGGAGCACATGAGGATCCACTTCACACCCGCTCTGTGGCCTGGCGCGTGCAAACCACAGACGAGCTGGGACAAACTGGGGTGTAGAAGAGCACTAAGCATCTATATGTCCTGGGAGTGTAGCAGTGAGTCACATACCTGTCTTTCTAAACTGCTGCAGCAGAATTAATATCCCACAGCTCCCCGGGGACCAAACACAAATGTTATAGGCTCTAAATGTGCATGTGCAGCTGTAGGTGGGTGGCTGGCATTATAATCATGGGATGAACACAGTATTAAATTCAATATTGAAGAAAGTGCTGGGGCCATTTACACCTAGCAACGGATCTATACAGTGTAGAGGCGGACAATTAATCTGTGATCAAACAATACAAAGGGGTTAGATACAGGGAATCAGTTTGGTAAAGAAGCATTTTGAAGTTTTGCAGTGCTTGTTTAGTTCCTATGACAATGTAAATTGTATAAAAACAAATTAAAAAACTACAAAAGAGTGTGTTCATACATAAATATGTTCACATGTAACATAGCATTAATGGCAAAACACATCATAAATCAGATAATTAAAAGCTTTCGAAAAAATGTCCTTCTAATGCTGTTGCCTGGAAACCACCTTTTCAAAAGTGAGTGAGAGTTTGGGAACAGCTGTGTGAGCTGTTGGGCACAAGGCTGGACTTTGACTAAGCCTCAAACACAAAGACAACTTTCAGATTGACCTCCAGCCGGGACAGGCCAGCAGCTTTAAATAACATAAGCCTTACAGATGGAGGAAGGGATTACATTGAAATTACACTGCTTACTTACTCATTATATTGTTTTAGGCTAAAAGTGACGTTGTAGATACCCCTTTTGCCCACATTTAGTTAGGACTTTGTCAGGCCTTTGCACCACTTAGAAATTTCAGCTTCAGATTTGATAGTTTGACAATAATGTTGGTTGGGGGCGAGAATCTGATCAACATTTAAAGAATATAGCACAACTTGCTGGTCCTCTTTGTTCTCACGTTTTTCCCCCAACTACTTACACATTTTTCTTTAGGTCAGTGCAGCTTTAATAACAAGTCTTTGCACCATTGCAAGAGTTCAGGAACCTTGTTAAGATCCAATAATACAAAAAGTGACTTTTGCCATTTATCCAACTGGTCTTAAAATTTTGATCAGGACTGTATGTATAATATAATATAAAACATGTCAAAATATAACACAAGCTTCAAACCAATTAAACTAGAAATCAATCAGAATCAAAATCAGAAATGGTTTATTGCCACACTCAGTGAACAAAATTCACAAACATAGGGACTTGCTTTTAAAATAGTAGAAAATATATAGATAGACAGTAGTGTAAATTGGCAGTGCAAATAGATGCTGCTTTTATTATATGATAGTTAAAGAGGCAGGTGTCCAGGAGTCCAAAGGCAGAGGGAAAGAAACTGTTCTTGTGGCGGGAGGTTCTGGTCCGGATGGACCGTAGCCTCCTGCCCGAGGGGAGGGGCTCAAATAGTTCTTCTAAGAATTTCTTCTCCAAAATAAACTACAATGAAAGAAAAAATGCATCCAATTTATATTTAAATGAATATCTATGTATGTGTTTAACACTTTGCATAGTACAATCTGCAGCAATGTTAACAAAAGTACATGTCGCTAAAACATTCACATGTGGCATTAAAGGTGCTCTGTGTAATGTGGGGGTCTGTGTTTCACAGCCTGGCATTAAACCTATCATTCTTGCATTTATTCAATTATGGATCTGACTTGTGGCGCTACCTACGCCACATAGCACACCTTTAAAGAAAGAATAAATCATGTTTTACTTTCTATTTGTTTCTCTTTATTTTGTTTCTTAACTGGAATAGGTTAAAAAAAAGTATCAGAAGTGTTGAAAAGAATACTTGTATATGTAAAATGTATTTTGTTACAGAATATTAGTATTCTGTAAGTATTTTGTAATGTGTTCTGTGACATTGACACCAAAATGTACCTCTTTGATTTTAGGAGAGTGACTGTATTATGAACACCACTGAATGAGTAACTAACTACGTATTTTCGGCACATGTATTTCAGTTGCTTCCCGACACTGCTTGTGGCCGTTATGGGATCACAGCAGATTCTCATCCTTATTGCTCCCGCACATAACCAGGTCTAGGGGAGGATGCATTGAAGCCAAGATGGTGAGTGTTAGTGAGTCATTTACACCGGGACCAACTCTATCATTGTAACCCCAGGGAGCGACCTCTGTTTCATGCCATTCACCACAACTCTCTGCCAAATGGGCCACTGCTGGGAATATTGCAGGCTTGGACTCAGACAGGCAATTTTAAATTCACAGCGATAATGGCCGTAAGTGGGGGAGTAGAAGCTGTGGTAAGATATAGACCTGTATATGGCAGTGAGTTTATTTTGCCGACATGCTTTTACATATCGCTCTGTAGATGCTGATTACATGGACATTTATGGTTACTGCTTCACCGCCTGAAAACCATCTCATGAGTAGAAATAAAAATAATGTTCGACACACATTTTTGTTGGAAACGGCTCACCCTTAAAACCATATTCAATATTTGACTGGGTTTGGAGTACAGTAGATTGGAGGGCCTATCTCTGCAGGAGATGGACCAGACAAGAGGAGGTCAAGTAGTCAAGTTTGTTACTGAAGTAAAAGTATCATAAACAAAATCGATTTCAGTTAAAGTGTTGAAGTACCAGTTGAAAAATGTACTTAAAGTAAAAGTATTTCAAACAGTTTTCAGAACAATGAAAGCACCATTTGTTGTGAACTTGATTAACAATTGTGCTGATATTTGGTGAAATGAAGCAACTGAGATGATAATTTAACAAATCTAGTCATTTTTATTTATATATTTTTGTCAAAACCTGGTCGTTAATGATAAATCTTTAGGCAGAATGTCACTTTTTAGTCCAGTTCAAAAATGTTGTAGGGTAGAAAGTACAGATTCTCAAATAGTGAAGTAAAAAGTATCCAAGTAGTCCATGTGAACTTCATATAGCATACATATATTACTAAAAATGCTACTTGAGTACAGTCATTTACTTTTGTACTTTCCACCATTGCCCTGAAATGAAAGACAACCCATACTTGCTTGTCAATGCCCAATCCTGTCAGATTGAAGCTAAGGGCCTGGTTAGTACTTGGATGGGAGATCGCTGGAACACCGGGCTCTAGAGGGGGGCCCTGGAGGAAATGTTGTTGTGTCCTTAGGCAAGGCACTTCACTCACATAGTATGAGAGTTGTGCATGCATGAATGGTTGAGGGTGGTCGGAGGGGCCGATGGCGCAAACTGGCAGCTTCGCTCCCGTCAGTCTGCCCCTGGACAGCTGTGGCTACAACAGTAGCTTACAACCATCGAGTGTGGCGTGAATGCAACGTGAAGCTTCTTTGAGCGTCCAGAAAAGTGCTATATAAGTATAATGCAGTATTATTATTAACCCATCATACAATGTGGAATTTTAAACAGTAGTCACATAAGCATATCTACAACTCATGAGTTTCAACTTCCTGTTCTAGGTAACATCTTGAGGACTTCTCAAGTTTTAATATGGCAACAATCCAATTTTTTTCATAATTCTGAAACCCATGGATAATATGCTGTACTATTTCTGATTATCTACACAATCAGACTTTTTTTTCCTCCCACAAAAGTGGCTGGCCTGGTACAGAGACCTGAGGTGTGTGAGCTGTACAGCTGTGAATGTGGGTCCTGCAGGGCACATGACACACGAGGATCTCCTTGACGCCTTCACACGAGAAGAGGCTGAACTGAGCGCTATGACCCACACTTTAAACTCCTCTGGGGGTTTGGGCAACTAATGTTTGCGGAGCATCTTTAGGTCTGAAATGATGCAAAACTTGCACTTTGTTGAGTTGCGCATACTCTTTATGAGGCCTTTGTCAATCACAAATCTTATAGTTCTTATTAGCTACCAAGAGTAGAGATGGAAAGTACTGACATATCCATCTGATAAGTTTTGAATTAATTTATACATTATAACTTTTATTTTAAAAAATAATTCTACCTTAAAGGTCCCATAACATGCAAAATCGACTTTTCAGAGGTTTTAACCTTCCTACAGTGCTATTTGGGCCTCGTATGTGTGTCCAAAGTGGTTTTTTGATTGATTCCCGCATGCTTTCGCTAGAGAACTGTCTTTTTTGTCCCCCTCGGCTGAGCAGCAGACGGGGGCTCATCCCATGGATGACGCGGCTTCCCATGGATGACGCGGTGTTTAAGCCACGCCTCAAGGAAGCCCGCAGCCGCAGAATAAAAACAGCTAATGCTAATGCGACACAGTAATTACACGATGGATACGACAGATCGAAGAGTTAGCTTGTTATTTACCAAACGGCAACGTCCGTCGTCGAGGTACTGCATGATCGTCAAACTCCAGGTCAGATCCAGGACGTAGGACTCAGCACGACGCACCGTCAGGACGGATAAAATGTTTATTCCCGTGTTTGTGTATCGCTGTTTACCGGAGCACACGGCGCATGCGCACTATCTCCGCTCTAGGCTTCGGCACGAGTTGGGCGGGGGAGGCGCGCGAGTTGGGTGGGGGAGGCAGCCTGCTCTCTGTTCGGGGGGGTCAGATCTCAGAGTGAGCCGTTTGCTTTTGCAAGGAGGGGGCCAGTCCAAGAAATGGGTGTTTTTTGGAAACTGTTATGTTATGGATATTGCACAACGCAAAATTTTATCAACAAAGCCCTTAGAATAGACTGTGTAAAGGGGAAAATAGCAGAATATGGGACCTTTAAACTGATCTAAAACATAAATATGTGTGATGACAAAATAAAATGTGTGTGTAATGTGCACACAATGCATTTTAGTGAAAACATTTGAATTTAATTAAGAATGCAATCAAGATAATAAATAAGATAATAAACTGTGTACTGTGTCCTATACTGTTCCATCACTGCACTTGAAAGGTGGAAATAACAAAAGACGCAGGAGAGACAAATGTCAGGGCTTGTGCAGAGTCATTCATTCTGAGAAGGAAGATTGAGTTATTGCTTCATGCTTTCGCTTACAGCACATTTTTCCTGGTTTTATAGTTATAGAGTCTTGTTTCTTGTCTCTGCATCAGCTTTATATCCTCGCACAAAAACTCCAATAAATAAGAGAGTAACTGCACAGTGACTTTTCATTTTCTATTTTCATCTGGAAAAAGGTGAATTTGAGGTTAGTTAGAGCAACATGAGACATGAGACCTTTCACCTGTGCTCAGTAACATCATTATTTCAAATAAACAATCAAAGGGCATTTATTTATTATGTGTCAACTGCTTTTACGCGTAATTGTATGTAATTTCTGTGGATAATTATACAAACTAAAAAACATAGCTGTAACACATGGTGTTAAATAAAATAAATCAATAAAAAAAAAAACTTACAACAACTTACAAAAACCAACTTACATATGGCCCTTTCTTTGGTTTAATGTTAAATGAATTTGAAACTGGGGTGCACGGTGGCAGAGCGGCTAGAGCTTCTGCCTCTCAATAAGGAGATCGTGGGTTTGAATCCCGGGCCACCCCAACATCGTGGTTTCGAATTCTGAACCACCCTAACATCACACGATCTCTCTGGGTGGAGTCTGCATGTCCTCCCCGTGTTACCGTGGGTTCTCTCCGGGTTCTCTGGCTTCCTCCCACCGTCCAAACACATGACTCTGTAGGTTAATTGACAACTCTAAATTTGCCCGTAATGAATGAATGTGAGAGTGAATGGTTGTCAGTCCTTGTCTCTGTCTCTCAAGTCAGCCCTGCGATGAGTTGGCCACTGTCCAGGGTGTACCCCGCCTAAGGCCCAAAGTCACTGGGATAGGCTCCAGTCACCCGCGACCCCTAACGGGAATAAGCGGTAGAAAATGAATGAATGAATTTGAAATTTGAAACTATACAGCCAGTAAATGACCACCTTTCCCACTTTTGGTTGTAATTCACAACCACTTAATCCTCGCTTTGTCCCTTTGTCACTTTCATTCATTTGTAAAGAAAGTGTTGCATAAAAAAAGCTAAGATTAGCAAGAACCTGATTACATGGTATTATAATAAGAAACATCTGAAAGGTAAATTTGCAAATGTCGAAGCTGATCCTTTCTACTAGTGACTAGACCCTAAAACTCAATATATTACAACAAAAAGATACATTTTTAAAAATATTAATTTTAGCTTAATAGGTTTCAGAGTAATGAGCAAATAGCACTGTTGCTATAGCAATTAGCCATCCAAAAAGCAAAATATTAAACCTAATGAATGGTCAAATGTCCTCAAAATGTCTTATTTTTATTCATTATTGGACCACTTGAATGTTGTAATTTGAAACTCTGAAAAAATTAGACTTATTCTGTGTTTAGATACCTCCATTAATAAAACTTTACGGTTCCATCATCATCAAGTTGAGTTGTATTTTGATTGATTCCTGCACGTTTGAATAATCCTGTATTGGCTTGCATTTGAAGTTTGAGTACTCAAAAAATTGCCATTTTCACCCACGCCCCATCTCCACCCACTGCCCTCAATTGGAAGTATTTAAACCCATATCATATGCCATTTTTCAAGGACAAAAACAAGAAAAATCCGCTGCTTGCTAGAGTGAAATGCCACAGTGAAGAGGCGGGGCTTCTCAGTTCTGCCATTTTGAACAGGAAGTCGATGGACATCTTTTTATTATTTTACACTTTTAGACTGATATTGCAGTTTACAGTGAACAAAATGTAAACTTATGTTAAAGTTTCATAATCAATAAAAAAGCAAACACATGTCTTCTTTAAGTCCTATAGTGTCCCTCAATGCACCTCCAAATCACAACCTGCCTTTCCATCCTTCATTTTGAGACGCTCACATTACAAACACTTCATGGTTTAATATCTATTGCCTCGGTCTTGTGTTTCGTCTCCAAACTCGATATGTGATATTAATATCTTCAGGCTTGTTTACCTCATATTACTGCTCATAAGTGGCTACTCAGTTAGCACAGGGGGGAAAAAGTCCCCAAATCCCAGTCCCTTTAAGCGCGTTCTTCGTCAACAAGGGGCCACTGATGTCAAACAACTCACTCAAGTTATGGCATCGTATTAGACAGCATATTTTTAGACGCTGTTAAATGTTACTTGCGCCATTTAGTTTCCAAGGTAACAAGAACAAGGTATATTTAGAGAGTACTAAAGTGAGACAAGAGAGAGAGAAAAAGTGTTGATAATCTTTACAGAGCAATCGCAATTAGTGAAAGGCAAATAGTAAAGATCCAAACACCTCACTGCTTACAGCCAGAGGTGAGAGAATGCTCAAGAACAAGCGGCTCATTCAACACCACTTCTCACACTTGCGTCATTCATTCATTTCGAGATTCTCATATGGTACAGTACAGGGCTACTCAACCAAGTACATTCACGACGCAGCCATACTGATTATTCATTAAATGATCGGTCATCACAGTCTCTTCTGATAATAAAACTCAAAAGCTGAACAAGACATCAAGGACACAAAGTAGCTGTATCGCTGTAGCTGACGCAGGTAGCGGGTTTTTTTTGTATGAAAAGTTGTCGCGCTCTGAGTCACTGCTAAACAGCAAATAAACAATACGTGTTGAACATAGTCAGACAAAGGGGCTCTGACCTTTAAGTGATGAGCTGATTGACAGTCAGTACAGTACTCTTTTGAACTAGAAGGAGTCAAGAGTAGAGTAGAAATAATCAAAATATAGTGATTATATCATCAAGTATCACAATAATAACATAAGCTGTCACAATATCTTACCATCTTTGCTTAAATTGTTTTGTAGCAGCAAAAGCTAGAAAATAAATAATAATAATAATAAATAAAATAAAATAGAGGGGATTACATGATACCTTTGCTCCAAATGTTATTAAGCACATTTATACAAATTCTTTGGAATATGACGCTTAATGTTGAGGACTTCAGGACTCCAACCCTCAATGCTGTAGTGGTACTACACATGTACTTATCCACTGTGCCATCAGCGAAGCATTTAGTACATTTTTCAACCTGGAAAAATACATTACCCTGAGTTCCAGAGGACAACATGATTGCAGCATAAGAGCAAGAGTGTTACCATAACAATGCGTTGTTTAGCTGGTAGCATTTGATTGTTTTGATCATACATGTCTTGGTCTGATTTGGTACCTTTTTCATTTAACTCATTTACGCTTTTATGCTTAAATTAGGTGTTAGCCCCAAGTAGTGCTCCGTTTAAAGGACATGTTTTATGCATTAGTATTGTTATTGGCTTCTAAAGATGCTTTTGACTATCTTTGCTTTGGCATCTCATATTTTATAACTTAAAATAATGAACGTATTGAATTCCCACATCAGGATTGGTGTTCATCAACCATCAACTGGTAGCAAAGAAAATTACCAGGGAGAAATAAACAAAAGATAGCTTGCCACCGACATGCTACTGTAAGCATGTAGTTCTAATGAACGCAATTTGAGGCGGAAATAATCAAACGAGTCTGGCGATGATTTATGGACAGCACAGAAGATCTTAGAGCTCTACCTATGATGTCTGGGAAATTTGAAATAGAATAGTTTTTGTGAGGCTCAGAACCAAAGGAATTGAAACAAAAGTGAATGAAGATTAGTACAACTCTAGGCATGTGTTTGATGAGAAAGCAATTATAACATGGTTAAAGCTCAAAAGGGTCATTTTGGCATAATAGGTTCCCCTTAAGTTTATATACATCAGCTGGACTATTTCACAGTTTATATTTATAGCTTATTCTTTAAAAGGGACAGAGAAACAACTGTTAGTCCTATTGGGTTCAAGATTCTTTTAGTCTCATTCCTAAACATGTTTCGGCTGCCTTCGTCACAAATGTCACGTGATAATACTCTGACGTGTCTGGTCAGCAAATTTTTGGAAGATCAGTCTTCCTACTTTGGAGCAGGACGCGCCTTCATCAGCCAGAACCAGCTTGGCGGAAAAGCCTATTATCTTAAGTATTGGTTAAGTCATTTATGTTCATCATCAGGTTGGCAGGTTTTGTTTAGATGCATTTTATACGTTTAGACTTTAGTCATACTCTTATACCTGGTTAAGAAGTTGTTAAGATCTGGTGCTGGTTGTACTTGGTGTGAAATTATAAATGGTTTAAAAAAAAATCTGTAACATAGAATTCAATGTTATAATGAGAATTCTGGAGGTGGGTAAATAATCCTATTTGGATGAAGAGGCTAGAAATGCACACATTCAATGGTATGAAAAATAATGCACTTTATTATGATTTATGAACTGGTTTATAAAAATACTAATCATTTTACAAACACAACAAACATTTTCACTCACTGTTTTAATTATCAAACCCACAGAGTTTAAGAGCCAAATGATTAACAAAAATTATACAAGATATCAAATAATAATTGTGCACTAATTAATATGTTTTACGTTACTGTGGCTAAATAAAACTGTGATTTTTCATAATCCAAATACATCACAGGTCTTTACGTTCTTAAGGAGTGGTTTCATCTATAGCAACACAATGTAAAATGGAGTAGGGATAAAAAGACAACCCCTTTGCAAAGGTTCCAACAATTTGTAGCATGTTGTTTGTAACCTGACAATTCTGAAGAATGGAGAGTTTTTACCGGGTATTTGATTATTTGCTGATTTTCCCTTGTCAAATGATCAAAATAATTGTCAAGAAAAGGCTGAGCCTCGGTCCTGGAGAGTTTATTCAAGTCAAATGACTAACCAGTCAAATGACTAACCAAAATTATTTAAGACATTTAGTCATGATTATGAACAATTATCCATTTGACAGACTTTTTGGGTTAATTTTTACACAACACAGATTAAATCCAATTGAAATGCATCCTTTGAGGGCTTCTTTATCAAAATACTTGAGTTTGAAAGCTGATTAGTATAGTTTTAAAAACAATATACAATTTTATTTATACATTCTCAAATGACACATTTAGGGCATCTCTGTTCATTGACCACAATTAACAAGTGAATTCAAAGTATTTCTCACAGTCTTTGGAATATTCTGAGTTTAGCCGAACGTCCTCTTGGGTTTTCTAACATTTCCTGTTTCTCTGGAGTCACCACTTTCCTTTTGATAGGGGCCCAGTGTTCACTTTTCTCTTTTGGCCTCTCCAAAAACTTTGCTTTTTTATGTTTTTGTTCAAAGTGAAACTCATCCAGATTGGACATGTCGTCCCCTTGTAAAAACCTTTTGACCAGTCTGTCTTCCAGAGAGTGAAAGGTGATCACGACCAGCCGTCCCCCTGGCCTCAGAGTGGTTTGAGCGGCCAGAAGACCAGCGTACAGCTCGTTCAGCTCATTGTTCACAAAGATGCGCAGAGCCTGGAAAGTCTTGGTGGCCACATGCGAAGGACGGTTTAGTCTGTCTTTACGGGCGTACATCGCAGCAGCAGGGAAGGCTCCTGTAGGGACCAGAATAGGTTATCAATCTCCCCATTGTGGGACAAATAAACAGTCTCTAATTTAATGTTAAGTATTTTGGTACAAAATATTACTCAAATAGTGGCATTCAGAATTATTTTTTTCTCAGTTATTGATATATCTCTCTTATTAGAAGTTCACTAGAGCCAGAGGTGAGGTACATTCAACAACGGACATGTAATTAGTAGTGCCAGAGGTGTAAATGTTAGAAAGGTCTAATGGTTAAACTGTTGATAACATTTCCAATTCTTTCTTTGAAGGATTTGACCTACTGTAGCATCATAAATCTTTGAAAATAATATGTGAACATAAACACTTCATAATTGGAATATATATTGGAAAAATATATGATTTGGGGAAATTAGAATAAAATGCTTCAAATTTCTACATTCCACTAAAACATGATGCATTACACTTAAACTTGAAAACATATGGGGGTTAAATCAACTAAGCTCAACTATAACCACAAAGAAGAAGCTTCAAACCTTGTCTGAATACATATTGTCAATCTGTCCTTGGGCAAGATACTTCATGCACATTGCTTATGTTATTTCTTTTTCTATACTACAGGATGGAAACATCTGAATGACTGAATAATGGCAGATGCTACATAGATAACTTCACCAATGTGATGCCCAAAGATGGTACTAAAGTCTGGTCCCATACCCATAATGTTAGCCTTTCATGTCGCTGCTAAATGGTCCACTTTATTCACTCTATGGTTTTAATGTAATTTATTGCCCATTTTCTTTTTCCAGGACATTATCGCCAGCCTGCAGCATGACGGAGCGGCTCTATGTGAAGCAGATGGAGGGTGGAGATGGTGTGGACATGGCTGATGTGTCACTAAAATACTGAGAAACATGTCTCTGCCAAATGCCTTCGTGATCTCCCGGTCCAGTCACTGCCAAGTTTGCACTCTAATTTGTAGAATACAAAACTAGTCGTGTCATAGTTACTGTCGAAACATCCTTAATTAGCCTCATTAGTTTGGTATTTATAACAATAACCTCACCAGAGATAATACCTTATCTCTGGTGAGGTTTGTGTATTGTGTTAGTCTAGAGACTGTTAAGTAATTGTTAAATAGCTTTGGGGCATGGCTGGTACTAAATGACAATGGCAATAGAAGAATAAACCATTTCTGATTCTCATAAATCAAACAGGCTTTATATGTAAATATTCTCTATCTTAAAGCCTTGATGTACTTGAAAAGTCTCAATGTACAATAGATACAATCAAACAATCGTCTAACAGGTTGACTAAAAAAAAAAAAAAAGGCTTGAGACAGTTTGTAGTAATGTTATTATTTTACTAACGTAAAGGAGTTGCGGCTAAAAATATTTGCAGAAACATAAAAATATCTAAAGCTCCTTTATACATAGTCAGAGTATTGCAGTGCATAAAATGCACTTCAGATCCAGAACATTGCCAGATCTGCTCTGTTCATACTTAACCTGGCATTTAGCTCTCTGCTTCTCCCACAGTATCTGACCTGCTGCATCATACATTTCATAAGATTTAACAACATGATAAACCATGCAATGGCAATGGCAATATTCTGGCTTTGCATATTCCAGGTAATTTTACAGATACCGACCCAGGATTTTCCAGATAACAAATGCAGGGAAATCAGTTTTAGCAGCAGACTGCATGTGTGAATGATGCTATAGTTAGCTGCTTTTACAGGCTATTAGTGTCATAAAATAAATGTGCCAATGCTAATTTCTTGATCTGTCTGATAAAAACACACTATAATTAGAAAACGTACATCAGAAAAGTGTGGATGGAATATTTTCTGCATATGAACGGGGTAATTGGCAAAAACCTATGAAAAATTTACTGAACACATATTTCAACCTTGGATAAATATTAATTCAAAAAAAGTTTAAATAAATTCTGTCAAAAATACGCAGTCAAAGCCATGTTTTAGACGTGAAACGCGTGCCTTGAAAGACTGAACAAACTGCACCTACTGGCCACTGCACCTGTTTGACAAACTGCATGAATGAATCACCGCACTGAATACATTACACACTGGGATCATGAGGGACTGGAAATCTGGCACCAAACAAACAATCTCACAACACGCTGCAGCTTTAACAAGTCATAACCACACCACACATGAGAAAAAAAAACAATTAAGCACTTGTATAGACCCATGGAGAAACTGCAATAAATAGCAAAGTGAATGATGTGGCATTTCTCTCCTCCTGCACTGAACAGCCCAAGGTGTGAGTCACTCTGAGATCAATACAATGCCTGCACAGCGGAGGACCAAGCCTCACCAAGCCGGGCGCCCTCTCTAATTCATCTTTCAAAGGTCCTGGCGGCACATCCATGGAGGAAAGAAGAGATTAAGATGTGTACATAAGGGGAAAAGCGGGTAGTTAAGAAGAAACCTCAGCCTCGGGAAGTGTTCGCTGTTAAGATTAAACAGCACACAAAATTAACAATCAGAAATGTAATATACCTTACTGTCATGTCTCAACTGGAAATCAATGGATATAATCAATGAGCCTACATGTGAGAAGATGAAATGTTCACTTAAAGCTAGGAAATGACAGGGCCTGTGTTTAACTGTACACAATTAACAAGTTGTTTATTTGGGCAAAAGTACAAAAATTGACACAACAATAGATAACTCTGGATGCCAACTGTAGCACTTTTGACAAGAAACAGAACGGTTAATGGACTCTACAGTGACTTCACACTTTCAGACTCTAGAAGTTAAATTTCCTGTTCATTTCCTCACAAATGTAAAATCATAATAATACAAAAAGAAAAGTATGAAAGGTTGCTGGGAGATAATCAGAGATATGGAAAACGATGGCCGCAAGATCTATAAAGTAATCTGTTTCTGGGACTTTCTAGACCGCAAAGTTGTTAAAAATGACTTACTAATTACAAAACGCTTGATGTCAGAGCACGATGTTGTCAGGTGGTAAACCACAAACTCTCGTGTGTTTTTAAAGTCCATAAATATTCAATGTCTCATTCTTATAATTTCAGAGCGCAAATTTCCTTCACAATGCAGCAGCTGGTAGCAAAAATTGTTTAAATCACGCCTCAGTTTTATACGTATGGCTTACAAACTTAATCGTAAAATGACGTCCAAAGGTAATTTACAAAGAGAGACCATTTACAAAACATTCCGCACCTGAAAGCAGCACTATGACTACAGTATATTTGTTTTAAAAAGTTTAAACAATGTTCAAGGTTCATAGGTTTTTACATAACAGTTTAAATAGTTTAAGTTACTTCTTACTAATGGTATCATCTGTTGCAAATGTTTCTAAAACGTGTTTATACCACAGCTACACACATGTACTTTTGCACTACAGGAAGGTAGCTTGATCTTGTTGCAAAAGCAAAATCTCTTACATCAACTTTGCAAAAAATAAATAAATACATTCATTATTATTAATAATAATAATAATAATAATAATAATAATAATAATAATAATAACAATAATAATATATGTGTAAAACATGTATAAGGGAAAAAAAAAGAAACCAAACGAACTGCAGTCTGCTGTATGTCACGACTTCAGCCTTCACACTCTATCATTATAAAAAAACATCTCACTGTGTCACACTGGTGTTGGGCACAAACTGGCTCTAGTTAGACTGATAAAAGCAGGTGGGCGAGTCAGTAAACTGCTCTGGACATTGAGGGGATCAAAGTTAAACGGTTCTGTTGTTAGGACTGATTGATTGACAAAAAATAATATCTCAGTATTGTTTTGGATGATCCCAGGAATATTATTCAGACAATATTATGGCAATCGGAAATGTGCTAAAATATTCTCGTGAATGTCATGGCAGGAATAGGGCGAGATTGACAAAAATGATATTGATAGTCAGAAAATATTATGTCAATTGAGTTGAGTTGAGGATTAATTTTCAGAGAAATGTGAAGCAACTGTAAAATTCATCACAAAAGTGCAAACATATCACGTTATACTCTTGGTTGAAAGCAAAACGTGTTAAAACTAAAAAACATGTCTTCTATAAATCTATAAGTTTAGATGTAAGTGTGAAATGTGAACTCTTTTCATTTTCATTCTTGGTCATCTCATTTTGAAGCATTTTAACAATTAACAATTTTAAATAAACGATACAGGAGACGAGACACTATAATCACTCATTGTCATTGTGGGCAATGGTAGATAAAGTTTGACGAGCGAGTAGTCATAGTATTTTTCAAAATTGAGACGTTTTGACGGGCATCCGGAAATAATTTTCAAATTGAAATACACTCGATATTAAAACTTTACATTCCTTCAAAAGAACATTCATAATATTATTGATAATTTGATCATCTGCCCTCTGTGTCATGAAGTGCAGAAAAATATATACTATTGTATTGTATACTATTATTAAAATATACTATTGCTTAGAAAACACTGCACTTTTTTATTCATTGCATACTTTTTGTCTCTAAAAATGTTCCATAATTTACAAACATTACAGAAAAAGTGTTTTGTTTCTGTTTTATCTGAAAGTTTCAAATGTCTAGGGAGGCCAAGAATTACAGTTTGACCACGTTTTATTATTCTCCGGTCTCCTACACTTTCAAATGCATTTGTACCAAGGACGCATCCACTTCTGACTGCATCAGTAAACGTCTGCATACAATGGAAGCATATAAGGAGTCAAATGGTCAGTAGATTCACATTATGACCACCATCTTTGTATCTCAGAATTATGGTAGATAAACTTTTAGTGGGGATTCAAGCCAAATATTCCATTCAAACTTCACAGAAAAAAACAACAACATTTAGTGCAGTATTTCTCAAACTAGAGACACGTTTGTTGCCCTCTTTTGGGTTAATCATTATTTATTTGGTTAGACTCATTTTAATCTAAGTCCATTTTTAGTCCTCATTTAAGACAGATATAGTCTGGGTTTAGGTGTCGGAAATCCAAATACCTTAGTACATCTGTAGTAACAATGAAAAACAAACACATCGTGAGTGCATCTGGGGATCAAAAAATTGTGATCTACATGTGCTCTGGACGGCTGAGGCCAGTGATATACTTGCACAGATGAAAGTCTTGGTGGTACGTGTGAAAAGTTTGAGAACAACCAGATTTAATTTTTTTTTTTCCCATTATGAAATATAAGGGGTTTGTGGCAGGTTTGGGCACTGAAAATAAAATATTTTATGACAAAACCCTTGCCTTGATAGAGGGCCTATGTGAGCTTTCATTTAGAAGATTATAGGTTTTTGTTTATTTGTTGTTTACATTCAACAGTAAGTGTGTAAAATATAGCAATGCATGGTTTCTGTTTTTCCTATTGACCAAGACTTATCACAGAATATAAACTAACTAGACTAACATTCTTTCTCTATTCTTTCTTTAAAAAAAAAAATCAATACATTTCCACAATGCTGCCTATGACTTTAACAAGTAACTATAATAATTTAATAACTGTAATAAAAAGCTGTACTGCCGTGTAAACTAGGCAAGTGGCTTGAACGAGTGGTGAAAATACTGATCTTAAACTATAATGGCACTTAAAAGGGGCGTATTTATTTCTATTTAGCTCAGCTGGTTGCAAAGCTCCGTTGTATTGTCCCTAAATAAAAGCTCATGGATCGTTGTGCTGAAAATATTGGCGGTGCTGACTTGCTTCTGCTCTTTAAAAAAATATCAAACAGCTGCAGTTACTCACACCTGTTCTCCCTCGGTGACACTGACGCACGTAGCGCTCTGTGCAATAACTATTGAAACGACATCTCACTCGCATCTCGAAAGGCGTGTGCACACAAAACAATCACTCAAGACAAACACACGAGCCAACCGTGCTGCTTTCCCGCATAAAAGCTCTCTCTCTCAAGTGCACAGCTAATGGGCCGTTGAGAAAGATATCTAAAAAGGGGGGAAATGGGTGGAAAGATTGCGTATGTGTATGTGTGCTTTTGAGGATATCAGTCAAATTGTGATGCAGCCACACAGCCACTGTCTCATCGCCTCCTCTCTCACGAGGAGCTAAAGCAGAGACAGGAGCGATGTGCCGCTAAAAGATCGACTTAATGTCTTCACTCGTCGTTTTATTTCTCAGCTAAAGCCACGGGACGCTGGCTATTGGCTACTGGCTATACCTGCGACCACTCTGGCCAGCTGCTGAGTGGTGGTGATGGGGGTCGACCGGCGTGCCTCCACTATGGCTGAAGCGATTTTCCAGGCGCGTCTCTCCTCGCCGTATGCGCTGAGGATGGATGCGAGAGCCTGTTGATCTAAGGTATTCACAACGTCAGCCGCACGGGGCATGTCAGGGTACCTACGCACAAAGAGATGCCCAATTAAGCGGCTTGACGTCACGACCCCCCTCCTCCTTCGCCAGCGGTGACAATTGTGAGATATACAGCTGAAGGAGGAGGAGAAAAAAACAAAAGCATTATGTTTTGGAGAATATTGTGAGGAAATGAAAGAGGAGATGCAGCTTGTGGCACGGCTCATAAAAGATAATCAGAGCTGTTGGTTCACACGTCTCTGTGGCACTTGTTAATTACTATGATTTACCAACACTTCTGAATACACAAACAGACTGTGGACGGCTCAGTGAGCTGCTCAGTAAACAACAGGCAGCACTGTTTGTCACCAATGTTTTAATATGTCATAAACAATGTTATTTTATACACAGTATTTTGGGATTTTATTATCTTTCCTTAAATAGTTTAGGATGGCGACATCTATTAATATCAATCTTACTTTCCAGCAGGTTAAGACTTGTCACAATAATTACAACGTCAACTGAACATTTTATCAATGAAAGATGTTTTTTTTTAGTGCACTTAATGTTTCTAGAGATAAATAATTCACAGATCTGTAGCTCATTTGAGATACTAAGTATGAAGTAGATATTATTTCTCTTTATGCTACTGTTTTGGATAAGTTCTAATTAAACAGCAGGTATAAAAATATATTATTACCTAAATGTATGAATGTATTTTCACAGAATTGAAAAAAATGAAAACTTTTATGTGATTTAGTTTTTCTATAAATGGTAACTGACATACGGTATAGAATCTGAAAAACTTTTTACAAACTCTCATTTAACAACCAATGGTCGGACTACTTATTTCACATTAAGAATGTCATTATGTCAACTTTCAGAGTTGCGATTATTGTTTAATGTGACAAACAGTAGGAAAAAAAACACTTCAAATTTACGCTTACTTTTATTGGAGCATAATGGGAATTTAAATAACTTATTTTTGCTCACAATAGATATATTTTTTTTATTCTTTATGATTATAATGCAAGCTGTTTAACCACAATCATCGACTAACCGTTAAATCTTGACATGCCTAGTTCACATTTAACCACATTTACGGTTGTACAGCATTGATCAGTGCTCTTCAGACCTGTCTCCGTCCATCCTCATGTCCAGTGGCCCATCTTTGCTCAGAGCGAACCCTCTTTGGGCCTGATCCATCTGCATCGAGGAGCAGCCTGCATCCAAAAGCACTGCGTCGACGCTCCTCTCCTTTATCTTCATGTGGGACAGCAGAGGCAGGAGCTCACTGAATCGACCCAGGATCGGTTTCACGCGGCCACTGGAAGAAAGACACAACTTTAACTGTAATATGTGACATTCACATTCAAGAATTTGATAAGACTCAAAGTTTGGGAAAGATATACTTTTTCATTATCATTATTTGTTTGGGACTGGCTTCACAAACTTGTCATATTACTAATCTTATTGCCTTAAGTGCTTTGAAATGACAACAATCACACCTTTGGGATTGAATAATGGCACCACTTTCTGAAGCTATTCGGGGAAAAGAAGGATTTAATTTTTGTTTATTTACTTTGGCAGACAAGAAATTGAACCTTGTACCACGTGAATAAGCCCAGTAATTTGAGATATTAGCCATAAACCAACTCAACAAATCTACAATATGATTAAAGCACATTTAAAAATGTATTTCTGACCTGTCATGAGACATGACAAGCCATTTAAAAATTGTATCCACATTTATTATAATTCACACTTGGAACACATGATTCCTGTACTTAAAAACTAGGAAAACGTAAACCTAAAGGCAACACAAAAATGATATATACCCATATCTCTCAAACACTGCAGAAGCTGAAACCTGGATATTTTATAACATGATATGACTGATTTTTTATTTCATTTATGAGTCAGAGTCATAAGTTGGTTTACAAGTTGCTCTAACCAATCAGAGAGCTCCTCCCTCTTATTATTTACTTTATCAGGTCCTGGAGTGCCACGGTAAAGCTAAACGGAGTGTATTTGCAATACAGTTTGCAAAATGTTTTCCTGGAAGGATTTGTAAATTCATTGAGTATGTTTTTCTATATCTTCTTTCAAAACTCTTTATCTAAAAGTATTAATTAAATTAAAACATGCTGTTTTATAATATTAATATATATTGTATATATATTATAATTATAATATACTGCATACGAGGCTTGTCCATAAGAAACTGGCCCTAAATTTCACAACTTTGAGTGAGGAAAAAGCCCAATGGAATGTCATCGAAAAAGTATAAAGTTGTATTGCTTTTTGTTTTTTTTAATCTTCTCCAGCCTTTCAAACATCTCCTCTGTCTGTCGGACTCTCTCCTCCTCATGCAGCAGCGGTGAGATCCTCCGGCCGCGGTCATGCATATTTCATGTGACCTTTTAACATTGTGTGAACAGAGATGACGGCAGAAGAAAGCAACAGGACTGAGCATCTATATGTTAGACGTCAGCACTCCCCAAGTCGTCAGTGTCCATATGCTGCTGGATATACATTAACAACATCTGCTTGCCGCTTATGGGCCTTTGTGATACACTTACAAAAGCTTTATTAGCCACTTTGAATTTCAACACGATATATAACCTTGTACTAGGGATGTGAAGATTGAAGTCATTATTCAGGACACAATATAACTATAAGAACTAAAAAATATGAATTGCAGAAATTTTAGAAGCAAAAATAAGTTATTTCAAGCTTTAAGTTTATACCATTACTTTTTTCATTTTCAAAAAACAAAACAAAAAAAAGCTCCTTTTGAAGCATTGTCTATTATAAATGATAAACGCAATATTCAAATTTAGCATATCTTTAAAACTATTTGACAGTATTATCCATTTTTCTATAGCTTGCCCACCTCTTTTTCATGTGTCATATTATCTGCCCATTATGCCATTAACTTAGTTATCAAGCTAACGGTTTACACAAGATTTCAATGTGTTCCCGTTGTCAATAAATGTGAATAAGCATAAAATCGGCATGTTTGTTGTACTGCAAACAAAGTGTTACTCTTTCTACAAAATTATAAAAATTGTAACGTATAAATTATCAAAACTGTAATACTGATTGTTTAGTAGGGCTGCAAAATGAATCCAAATCAAATTGAGATCGCAGTTTGAATGGACAGTATTAGTAAATCATGGCGGCTGCACAGACGACAAAATATCCTAATGCAGCAGTTTAGATCTGTACAAACATGTTCTGAAATGTGTGTTTCTTCAGTTTAGTCAGTTTAAAGACCTATTTTAGTTTTTTTTTTTTTTTTTTTTTTAATTTAATCAGGACTCATATAAAATGCAAACTGAATTATATTGTTAAAATATAAATGCAATCCAGATACTGTAATTGCCAGATAAATTACATTAAGATACTTTTCACCAAATTGGGCAATCCTATAGTTTATTGTACAATCAAAGACATGTATGTCCATGTCCTACTTGTGATACATCGCTTGGCGTGAAATTGTAATTTAAGGCAATGACTGTTATGTCTGTGTCAGCAACTTATTGACAATTAACCATGTAGACTGCCCAAGACCCATTTTTGGCATAGGTTTTGCACATAGTATTTTCCTGGCTGAACTCCCTCCATTTATTAATGAATTGTGGCTTTAAAATATAACTGTGCATTGCTATAACTGACAGTTCTACATATATTAGTATACTGTAAATGTACCTTTTAAGATCTTATTTTACACTTTCGAAAGCAGGAATGAGTCAAAGATTTCTAGAGGTGTATGTAAAAGAACCCTGTTGTCCAATTATTTAACTCTTGGTATAACATATTTTTATAAGCCACAGTTAGACTTAAAAATATGCAAAACAGTTATGTAACATGTTTGAATTATTAACTTCTTTATGTGCCTGTGACAGAGATGAAGATATAAATGTATTATGTAATGTCTTGGATTATTAAACAGGACAAGTTTCAGTGGTGAATGTGTCGGGGGCTGACCGTGGGTTCATAATTGCTGAGGAGTTCACAGCTATTTGTAGCCGTACCACTCAACAACACTGACATCACGCAGCCAAACTTTTGTTATTCTGGCATCTCACAGCATCGAGCCAACAGTGAAACCCAAACTGTGCAGATTGAAGCGGAGGACTTGTGAAATGCCACGAACAAAGCTGAAATAATGATGATGACAGCACGAGTCAGAACTGTTGGGTTGTTTGGCAAAAAGTCACTTAAGATCAGAGGTAAGACGATGGATGGTTATCTACTGGGGTACGAGATACACCGTTAACATAAAAAAAAAAATCATTATCATCATAAAATGCTACGTCTTGGTAGAGATTTAAACCTGATTTGCATTATTTCAATTTATTGACTTGGTTGAGTCACAAAACAGTTAAATACAGATTTGTATTCAAGGGTTTGAGAGTGTCAAAAATCTAGCAGCGTTGCCATAGCAGTTAACAATTCAAAACAGTATTATATCTTTTAAATCCCTTTTACTGCATTCATGTGGTCCTCGGGCTCGGGTTTCTGAGTAGGCATTCAGGTGTTTTTATCTCGGAAAGTCAGGATTTTAATGTCACGAATAATAAAATCACTTTTTAACAGTGTTTAATAGAGCTTACCAGATTTGCTGTTGTCTGCCTTCTCAAAAGCAACATTTTACCTGTTATTTGTAAGAAAACATTCTACCATTTTTACTTTAGTTGCTTATTATTACACTAGCATCAGATCTTTCTTGCGAAAACAAACAGAAAATCCTCAAATGTAGTTAATGTTAAAGATGTTAAAGATAAAAACTCCACACAACACACTTTGTGGAGTGTGTTAGAAACTGCAGTGTTCTGCAAGTGTTCAAGTTGTTGTACCAATTTCTTTCTAACCATTTTACAAGTCAAACCAGGGACTTTAACATATACATTAATTAACTGAATGACATTCATGATCATGAATGATAATGACACAAAATTGCATTATCCCATATCCCACTAGAGAGTGTAAATGCCTATACTCACAATTATGGGTTTTAGGCAGGTAAATACACACATGGGACAATTGTCAATTAGTTGCAGACAAATATTTATTTAAACAAAACCCTTTTAGTGATCACTGTTCCTTTGTTCTTTAGGTGATGCCACAATGCTTTCCTGCCGCAAAGAGGTTGTTTTGAGGACATGTGTTTCCTGACGTGACCCTGACTATACATCAGGCTAGAAGCACAAAATGTGCACTAACTTGTGACCCCTTGTGATTATTAATAAATTAAGCGTTTCATTAAATTGCCGTAATATGCTGCTAAAATCCAGGTGAAACCATCCCACGTTGAAATCCTGACCATTTGGGAACAACTGAATTAAATGTTTACTCTGTTGTAAGTTGACATTTAAAAATCTCATATCATTAGCGCGGTATTTGAATTGGTTTGGCATATTCATGCTTTTTCCACTATTGTACGGTCCTAGCAGGACCGAATATTACTTTTGACACTTTAACACTTCTCGTGGCGAGTCCATTTTCTGCTTTTGCTCATCGGAGGTAAGAGTACACCGCGTGAGGACATGAAGATCTTTCTCTCTCACAGCAGACGGTCTTTAGACGCATGCTCCATGGCTGCGATGCTGCCTCTTCACAAATCAAGCCTGAAATATTCCCCTGTGTTGACCTGCTCAGCTCCTTTACCTGCGTCACTGAAGCCTAAGACAAGATGCTGATTGATTGCTTTCAGCAGGGGAGCGGTGATGAAAATATCTACAGTCCGGAGAAGGAAAAATGAATAGAGCCCACAACACTGAGCGAACACTCACTTTTTCAGTGAGTCTTTTTCAAATTTACTTTGAGGATATTGAATAGTGTGTTTGTTAATAAAAAAAACTACAGGAAGCATGACTGAAAAAAACATGCATGACAAGTTTCCAAATATAGAAACTGGCTTTCATGTGAGTGTGAAATAAGACTGATATAAGATTGATAGACACAGAATATATTTATGTGCCCTGGGGTCTCATTTAAAAACTTTATGTGGAATTCTTATGTGTGTATGTACTACGGACAAGGCTCAAATTGTCTTTGCCTCATTTCTGAAAGCCCTGATGCACAACGTTTTAGGACCAGACCGCACTTTCACTTGCACGTCAGTTTGTCTTTATATATCACAAACTTAACGTGGAAAATCATGTAAGTCACATTTCATTATGCATGGCTTATAAATGAGAACCCTGGTCTCCTACTTTACTGTAATTACCACTGACAACTATGTATTATGCATACTTGTATTGATTATTATATTATTAGTAGTATAATGATTCCTTGAATTGACACATGTACTGCTGCAGATGGGCTGCTGTCATGGAAGTCATGGTCAATAATTCAATTTCACGTTAACATTAATAAAGAAGTGTTTTTCACCTTAAGAAGGTGTCAGTATTTGCACATGTCCACATATTTCAAATGACCTTTAAGAATAGATCACATAAACACTAAAGTAGTCGTGATGTCCGGGTGAAAGATTTTCATTACAGGCACAATACAGAGTCTGAAATGCTCTAACTCAAGCCGAATGGGAAAAAGCAGAGAGAAACGAAATGATGCTCTGTACAATAGTGCAGTCAAACAGAAGTCAGAGGGAATGTCGTGAAAAAGAGAGAGGGCAACTTTTATAAGTGATGCATTTAAAAGATAAACTGATTTTCAGCATTGGGTGAGATTCACACCAACACTCAACAGTTTGTGTCGAGGTTAGACTTTGTTCACGACACAGAGTGCAGAGGAGAGAGAAAATCCTCCAACCCCGCGGTGCAGATGCACTGCGTAGGAAGGCAGGGTCTTTTACTCAGGCTTCCAATAATATTGGTTAATTGCTAGATTTCTCCAGGTTCTCTCAACTTGCATCACGAGTAGGTGTGGAAGAGTTTACAGCAGGGGATATTGCTACTGACAGAATACAGTGTTCGGGTGCTCTCTCTCTTAATTGTCATTCCCTGCTCACAGGCACATTGCTCTGGCAGATTCCCCCGAGAGAGGTTTCCCCAGAATCTACGTAAAAGGATTCCTTCCCACGCCACGGTCTTAGGAACATCTCATTTTCATCCTCCCGCGCACACACTCCCACACGCCCTCGCAGTGTCCTCGTGTCTCCCTGCTTACTGCAGACTCCATTTTTCCCTTGTTACTTCTAAACTTCTCAGGGCTTCTCTCACTTCCTGCCCCCCCACGTCTTATAGATCCTCCGTGGGAGGCAGCATCTCCCTCTCTCTGCAGCGTGGGCCCTTACTCTGACAAATGACATGCCGGGCCCACCAGCTTTGCGTAGGGGGAGAAAAGCTTTAACTTAAGGAGGAGGAATGGATTTGATTGGCCGGAGGAACTCAGGGGCTGTATCTTAGCAAGCAGTATTTGATCGGGCTTCGGCAAGAAGTGAGAAATATAGACATCTGCAGTACTATATCACACCTACAGTATGTTTTAAGAAATAATGACCATGAGCCAGACCCTGCTCCGAAGCTCCAGAGCTCTAAACTGTGACAGTGAAATATCTCAGTAAACCATTAGCACAGACATTGTATAAACATTTGTCTAGACAGCTCATAACAAGCTTTAACTGGTGTTACTGTTGGATGTTTTGCATCACCACACAATACATCACTTACGGGTACTCCTTGGCTAAGTCCTCAGCCAAATTAATGGCTGAGGGATCTCGGTCCAACGCCAGAACCGTGACTTCAGGAACAGTGTTTAGTATCGCCTTTGAATGACCGCCGCCTCCAAACGTCATGTCCAGGACCACCTACACACAGGATGAGGCAAAACATTTCATATCATCATCCTATCAGAACAAATGAGTAAAGCAGTCTTCCACATCAGACACAAACTCCATGCATATGACATTAACACAGGCAAAAAGAGGCATGTGGTAATAATCTGCCTGAGGTAAAAACACATCAAAGAATACACTAGCCACTAAATGTATTTCCATTTCCATTTATATGACAGACAGATATGGCAAAAATTACAATTTACTTGGGGCCAGATCACAATTCTGATTTTATACACTTTGTACTTTGTAACTGTGATTGATTAAATCCAGCTTTCATTCTCTCAAAGTCTTACAGAGGCTAAACAAATGTAGCAGTGGGTGGAAAAAAGTGTCATATTAAATCAAAAAAAGGTAATTCATGATACAACGATATGACCAAAATAGCAGATCGTCACAGGGATGAGATCACGATTCAATTTTTATCGCAATATCGCCCCATTTCAAACTGCCCTGAGACATGTTCTATAAAGAGGGTCTTCGTCAGGACCATTTTCAGAACCAGCCAAACATATATGCGAGTCTGACCTGCACACTAAACAGGTAGTGCTCTTCAATTGCGGTCCCTTATTCAAAACAATCCATTCAGGTGGGGATCCACCACCCACTTGTCACTATGGACACAAGCAGGTTTCACAATAGTAAGTTTAATGTCATCACATGTGTTTTATATGGAATGTAATGGCATTAAACTTTTATCTTGCATTTATTCAATAGAAATAGAATAGAGATAGTCAAGTTTAATGTCATACTGTGGAACCTTCCAGGCAAAGCAAACATATTACTATGGAGACAAGGATATGGTTGACCCTCCTCCAGAAAAAGTATACAGTGAACCCTTTCAATGACCAAAGTTAACTTTGTTTTAATGGGATTGTTTTCATGATTTAGTGAGAAGTGCATCTTATTCCCCCAAATACCGTCAAGCCAAGTTACTGTAAATTTATAAATGAGTAAAAAGCTTACTGTAACACTACGTGCAATGCCAAGAAAACTGAAGTCATCAAATAAAACAAACATCCGACACATCAGACACAAACAAAACTATAAAATTCTAGAAAAAGGAGAGCTAATTGATACATTTAGTGTCATTACAAATAAATTGACCGTCAATACAAATCAAATGGACACCTCTGGTCTACGGGAACAAGGCTGATGACTATTTACTACAACTGTCTGTCTGGATGACTGTAATAGCATGTGGGGAGAGCCTTAATGGTTGTTGAGCAAGGCTTTCTTAGCAATGGGTTTTAATTTTACATCCAGAGAGCAGATTGTGGGTAATGGAAATGGAGGATGCCTCATGTCACTAAAAATAACACTAGATAGATATAATTTTGTAATAATGGGGCTTATTATGCAGCATTATTTAAGCTTCGGCAGGATTTCAAATTGATACAATATTTGTGTGGATGAAAAAAAAACATCTTAGCAGTAAAAATGTGCAATCATAAAGCTTTATTTGGGTCACATTTTGTAATAAAACAGAACTCGTACATCAGACAATTATATTTGCAAACTGATTACTAGTTGTAGCACTTATATTAATTTTAAGCATTTTTCTGCAAATATATTGAGAAAGAAAATAATACACTATGATTGAGAGAGAAAAGACTTAAGACTTTAAGCCACATTATGTTAATGTATCAGTTCATGCACTTGACTAATTACTTCAGACTTATGAATAATGGATTGACATATTTTGTACTTTCAACTTACAATACAAGAACTAGGACCTGATAATATATAATATATAATTGTTCAGTGAGTTTTTTTGTTGATTAAAAGTTAAAGGTAGCAATATAGGATTAATACAATTTAAAAGTGATCGAATTAAAAACATACAAGCATTATAGCCTGCAACTATCATTACTATACAATTACAACATTCAAACTTATGCATTATGTTACTTCAATTTTCCCTCATCTTGGTTGATTCAGCCGATTAAAAGCTGTACTGGGCATGACTCGGCCAAACACTATGGTAAAAACACATAGGTGCCGTGAGACAAGTGTACGTTTGCTCCAAAGGTTGGCCAAATTATACCCCACTTTGATATTTATCCGAATGTCAGCAAACGGTAGAGACCAGATGTAAAATGGCACAAAAGGAAATGCCATCTATTACCCACAAAAACATTAAACATGTGGATCGATAGTGACGCTGGGGCTGGGTGTGTGTGTGCATGTGTGAAGGGAGAAGTGATCAATGGCGGTTCCCTTTCCAGCGCACAGCAGCAGATGGGGAGGGGGAGTGGGCTAGTCGGATGAGTCACACGCATAATGAACTTGCCTGTTGTGCTATTCAATACCAAAAAAAAAAAAGGGAAAGATCTAAACACAAACAAAATAAATACATTTCAACAAGCAAGCAAGCAGGCTTTTATAAAAATGTTGGCTATAAGCAAACAGAGGAGATGGTGATCGTCTGCAGGAGTGTGCCGCACTTGTCACAACAATCTTTTCACAAAGAAAAGTGTGAGCAAACGGTTAGTGCTGTTTTGTTTCATGAGAGCAGATAATGAACTGACGTCTGGCTGCTGCTTAAGGTTAGCAGTATGAACGATTTAGCTAAAGTATTTATCCAGTTGTGACTTTTCGGCTTTGCAACATATGTTTAAATTAAATTATGTAGTTTTTGCGTGTTTAATACATAAAAACACAAGATATTTAGTTTACTGAGGAAATTAATTTACATAAATACTTCTGCAGTTTTTGCGTTTGCCAATTCCGACAATTCAAACTGCAATTTTAATTTGATTGTTGTTAATCTTGCAGCTCTAATTAGCAATACCACGTGCGTATCCATACACCCATGCATAACACTGGCATTGCAGCGCTCGTGTATTATAGGAAGTTACACCCCCTTGCACTCCCTCTAACCTCACTCGCTCTAAGTCAGCTGAGGGCGAAATTAAATGTGCGTAGACAGGATTGCCGAATTGGATGTTTACAAGGTCATTTATAAAAGGTAAATTAAAAAGCTAGTTTCCTTCAGCCTAAAGGAAAACCACTTTATTCTCAAAGGAATGAATGCCTTTTTCTAAAGAATCCACCCAAAACATTTTCTCCGACTGCCTTCAGACGCCCAGAACAACTACGTGAGAGATTTGAGATAAGAGATTTGTTGATAATAGGTTTGGCATTTGCGACAATGATTGGCACCAAACTTGGAGAGTGAGTCATTCACATTGATATTTCATCCACGGGAGATGTCAGAGAGGCCCCTCGTACAGACCAAACAAAGAAACACAAGAAAATGAACAGGGTCAATCCAGTGAACAGACTCAGGAAATATTAAGTTGGGTAAAAGTAAGGGTAGTGCAATTTCTGCCTTTGCCAGCAGAGGGAACAGGAGAGTTAGGAGTAGTCCGAGCAGTGCAGTAGGAAGGTGCTATAATCCAGGACACTTTGGCACATCATAATGACAGAAAGATTACTTCAAATGAAACCAATTGCCGTTGAAGAGTGATTCATTGCATTGTATTTGTTTGTAAAGAATTCCTACCAACTTCCACTTATCCCTATCTCAGCGGCTAACTGGTAACTATGGGCCTTTGGTGGTCACTCTGGAGACCGTGGTTAGCTACTTTTACAAGACTTTAACAAGATTATAATTCCCAATTTTGACAATCTCTGGGTAGACCTGTCACGATAAAACATTTTGAAGTGCGATATATTGCGACAGAAAAACATCACGATACACAATAACACTGAAATTACTTTCGCTGAAACAACCCCTAAAGCATAAATAATTCCTGCAAACCCTTTACTAAATGGACAATTGCTAAAATACATGATCTGCAACAGATAAAAGGCCAAATTAAATACACTGTAGTTAGTTAGAGCAAAGAAAAAAATCTCTCACTTGTGCAAAGAAAATGAACACAAAATCAACATTGAGCACCAAATATATTGCTGCATCCTCCATTTATTGAACGATAAGTCAATTATAGTAATTATTGTGACAGATTTAACCGTGGATCTAATGCCTAAACCCCTATGGTAATCAAATGAAATGTTTAGGGATCAGATATTATTATGTGGTCATTGTGGATATATCTGTTACACAGGCAGAAAACTCACTCAGCGATGGCCATATGGAAAAAAGGGGGCCTCTTCTGGTTGAATTCATTAGGAAAAGGGGAACAGGAACCAGAGAAGCCAAGTACTTACCTAAATCCTACTTGTGACTCCCCAGCCCAGGTCAGTTACAGTGGGGGAGCTACAATGTCATTGAGGGGAGTTTTTACAGATCTTGTTTCACTAACACACAGACCATTAGGGAGACAGATATACAGGTACGGGATCGCTTTTCTTGTCGCGTCCGTTGCCATGGCAAGAGCAGAGCAGAGCGGTTTGCGTTTCTCTCTCTCTGTCACACAAAGTTCATAGTGAGAATTTTTGGAGGTGGCATAGTGGCAAAGGGGTGGACAAAAATGCTGTTGGGAGATGAGTCAGAATTTAATAGACAATTTTCAAAGTGTTGCATTTGTGCCAGTCTGCTGGAACAATTCAATTAGCAGAAAGTCCAATTTTGTTGACTAAATAAATGCAAACTCCCACAGTCCAGAAGAGTAGCTAGTGTGGAAATATGAGACAATTAGGTTTAGTATTCTCTAACAAAAAACAAACAAATGCACTCTTTGTCACAGTCCCAAGCCAGGATTAAAAAGGCTTCTGTAAGAAATGAATCGTCTGTCAATCAGTGGTCCTAAATCTAAATTTATCTATCAAATATTTAATGAATTAATCATGATACAACTGAAGGGAACCCAGCCAAAAAAGTGAAAAAGCGCAGAAAGCTCTGTAAATTCATTGTCCTGATAAAGACATAAGGCTGCATCACGAAAGGTAAAAAAAAAAAAGGCAAATATAATAGGCACATGATTAGCGTTGCAGCTAATTCATCCAAAATATGTACGTTTTTGTAAGTGGAAGATGCATGAACAGATGACTATTAGAGTAAAATAAAAACATTCAATGCTACACAATTATGATCCAAAGTTTCTAACCATTTCATTTAGTCTTTCAGTTCCAATTTAAAACAAAATTTAAAATAACCTTGATCACTAAAATGATTGCACAAAATGTAGCTTTGACCTATATCTAATATGCGGTGTGTTAATCTGCAGCCCAATCACTTGCTTTAAACTCCTTCGATGCGCTGGCATTTTCTCCCCAATTGGCCGTCCACAGTGTGACGCGGTGAGGTGGGCACTGCGTTCTGCACATGTGCACCTGACTGTGAACACGGCTCTCACACCTGACTGTGCAGCGCTCTGATGAGTTAACACGTTTCACATGACCCTTAAGACTTTACACATGCTCATTTAATTAAGTCCAAAAACTTTTTTCTGATACTGATATTCATTGTACCTTGTTTGTTTTTAATGGGTTGCTTTGGGATACATCAGCAATTGTGTTTTATATTATTGGCAAGAAAATAGTCAGACTTTATTTGTCCAAGAGGGGCAATGCTTTTTGTTACAGACATTAGAGCTACACGATTTGGGAAAATATCTAATTGCTATTTTTCAGATCAGTATTGCGATTAGATTTGCAATATATCTTCTGGTCCAAGTTCACATTTTAAACCCGTCCAGGAGAATTTACAAGACTGAAATAGGTCCAAGAACTGTTTTTGCACTATTTTTGTGCACAGCATTCATTCACTAATAAGGACTCCTATGAGTGCTGTTGTTTGGGATGTATAACCATTTTTATTCAGAATAATACAGGATATTTTGTTGTTTGTGGCGTAAATTATGGTACTTAAAAAATTGCTGCCTTTGCGAATTGCTAATTCCATCTATTATAATTCAATTGAGATTAATCTTGCAGCTCTAACAAGACAATTTATGGCTGAGATAATAAACATCAAACTTAATTCCCTATGACTGAACATAAAAAAACACAAAAGAACATAGTTTAAGATACATCTCAACAGTTATTGAGCATAATATATTGTTTATATGTTTGCAAATAATAACAACAGATATTGTTGTCTATTTATTACTAGGACTGCAAACTGTACCGAAATCAAAGTTGAAATCACAATTCAAACTTATTCACTGGTGGGATTAAAGAGATAATAAAGAACCCTCGGTATGTAAATGATTCATTACAGTTCATTAAAAAGGGTGATAAGTTCAGCGAAACAAACTCGACACATCAATTGGCATTAAACAAGAACTTTACAAATGTATGAAGTTTCAAGGAGAATCTTAATATTGTTGCTATATTGTCATTCTATAGTGTTTTTAAATACTGTGCAGACCTAGAATGACATCTATCGCACAGACCGGACGAGTGAGTGAATGGGGGCAGGGTGCTACCAAAACAGATGGCCAGTGAGAGCAGACAAACTCAAAAAGCCATGAAAGCTTCGCCCAATTACTCTGTCAGGAGATTATGTTGATGGCGGATGGCGATGTCTGGGTTGAAGCATCTTTTTTACCATCTCTGACCGGCGTCTCGAGCCGTAAAAGCGTTTGAGTGGTTAAACGTGCAAGTGATACATGAGTACAAATAAGTTGACAAAAACCCTTTGCCTGGGGGCGCCTTCCGAATGCCCGCCTACGTGTTCAGGTAATCTCCCGCTTTTGTTCAAGGAATGCCGCGGAGTTTGGACAAATTCCTCATCTATTCACTGCTGTTTGCCGACTTCTGGCACAAGTTTAAATAAAGGCATTTAAGGAGGTATTTGAGCTAGTTAAGACAGGACACCTCAGCGCGCGTGCAGCCGTCTCTAGGTCATTTTCAAAAGTGGGGAGTCTGAGTCCAGTAGATTCATGACAACAGCTTTATGAGAGGTGATTCAGTAATAAAAAGTCATAAATTAATCTGTAGTAATAAATTTAATAAGCCAAAAGAGCATGGCATTTGAAAAGGCGACTCACCTCTCCAACAGGCTCCACTGTGTTTATTAGCAATAGGGCACAAAGAGATTGTCTGCTTACATTTTATGACAGGTTTGTTAATGTCTCGCTCGTGACAAATTAGAAATATACGCCTAATGTTTGTAATGAGCTGATAGGAAACATCTGGTGCCCGTGCACAATCTGTTTTTGTTTTGGATCATATTCTTCATGTGATTTCAGAAGGTGATATTTTTAGGAGCAGAAACAACTTGGGATATTGAGAGCCCTTTGGTGCAAAATGTATTTATTTAATGTTTATTTGATAGGGTCAGACACAACAAAACATAGATTAACATGTAGTAATGTGAACAGTGTTTAGAGGCTTTGTTAATTTTCAACACAAGTCCAAATTTAATAAATTAAGTTTGGTTTAAGGTTTGTAACTTCCACAGCAGACATAATATGCTTTGTCCTTGATAAAATGTTCTTGGTTATCAAATTACTGAAATATGTACTTTTACCCAAAACAACTTGAAGACCCACTAGGGTTGTAATAACATGACAATATACATAGTAATAGCAAACAAAAATAAAAGGTGCAGAGTGTCTAGCTTCTATGACAAAACAGTTTACAAATTTAAGTTCAAATTTAAGTTCCTTGACTGGTTCACACACATTGTTTTGATGGAAATGCTCTTACATCTGCAAACAAGTATGTACTAGTATAAAGGCGGCATGAATGCAGTAGGAACAGCACATTTCCACGTACAGTGTGAGTTCAACCCCCTTCACACGCTCACACACATCCTCAGGGGAATTTACACTTAACAAGCCACAACAACTAACAATTCATTTAACAACTCATAAAAGCATCCCACACCCAGACCACCCCAAAGATCACTCCAGGTAATGTCAAACCATCATGGATTTGTGTGATTTTAGAGTGGTTCTCAAACTTAGGACCGCGCACTATGAGCTTCTGTGCCAAGATGACACCCTAACCCACTGTTGCTGGTCAAGTCCTGTTTGGATCTAGTTTAGCCTTGATTTGATCTTGAAAAAGAACATAATTCCTACTCATCTAATTCAATATAACTTTTGTGTTTGGGGGTTTGGTATGTGCTTCTCTCCATGGCGATGTTATAGCTATACCTTGAATATTATCAAGTAAGGCACTGGCTCGCAGAGTCACATTAAAAATGGAGACCTTCCGGGAGGTAGCGCCTTTATACACTGGGCACAGGTGTGTTGATCATCAGGCTCTGCCTACGGTCAGTCAGACAACTGGGGTCGTCACAAAAAAGATACGTCTAAAGCCATGCAGTGAAACATTCCGGGGGAAGCAATCACATCTCCATTGAGACAAGCAGGGGATAAGACCATCCACTGGAAAATTTATATAGTCTGTCCAAAAAGGTAAAACACTTTTTACAATAGTTTTCATTGGGTATTGTCTGGGTTTTGGAAGCAGTATGGTATTGATTTACTTTGGACTTTGTGATTTTGTAGTATTAAATCCAGTCTAGATTACTTTAAAAAAGTTGTAGTTACAGAGGTCGTACTTACTACTTCAGTTTGACACAGCCCACTGAAGCAGGCAAGTTGTACTTCAAGCACAGCACAGGCCAGATGACCTGCTGTGAAACTATCTAAACAATTTGAGGACTCTGTTACCATGTCTTCTCTTACCATATATAGCAAATTTTAAGTGCAATGTGAAAAACATAGATAATGTGACGTATCCATTCGTTTGTCTTCAGAAATACCTAAACAAGACTTATTGGCCACTTTTGCTTTTGGCATTTTCAAATTCCCAAAATGCATAAAGTTTGTGAATGGAAACAGGCAGATTCCTCTGAGATTCCTCACGACTTGGCAGAGAACATAATGTTATGCAAATGGAGGGGCCATGCCACGGCTTGACTCTCAATAACTCTTCTTGGCTCGTAAGTGTAAACACAATTTTCCAGACATAATGTAACATGTCTAAGATGCTAATTGTTCTTTCTGTGTTAAAATGAAAGTGTGATTATACAGATGTTTGTGGTCTTTGGGAAGTAACACCAATAATGTACAGTAATGTTTATTAGAAAAACGAACAAGGCAAGAAGGGTCAATTGTCATTTTCGATACAGAAGCTTCTAAATGGATCCTAGATTAGAGGATTTTTGTCTTTGCATGTTAATGCAAATGCTGTGCTTATTTTCATTACACCTGCTTAAAGGGCAGGGCATGGGAAAATACTGTGAAAATTACAAAGTCATTTGCATTATTATTACTATTTTTAATCTGATCCGAAATTGAGTATTTCAAACAGGATTTGATCCACAAGATTCAAATCCAGATTATCAAATCCAATCCATCAAATCACAGCTCTTCTCACCAAGTTTGAATATTTTACAATATATAATATATCCTCATATAATATTATTGTTAAATATTTTATCAATCTAATATAAACAAAAGATAAGGTAATTATTGAATCTCTTTTATCAATTACATAATTCAAATCAATGAATCCTTTAACTTCTCATTGTCCAAAGTGGCACCGTATGAATTGTAAGTGTAAATGTAATAATGAGTGCAACAGAGTAAAATTATTATTAATGTAAAAACATGACTCAGATGGATAAGACTTGTAAACTTGAGTATCCTTTACTTTTTAAATAATTTTCGCTTTTCTTATACTGCTTTGTGGTAATCATGTGTAATAATTATTAGGGTAACATAATATATGAATGTATACAAAAAGTAAGCTAGACATGAAATTAATATTTACCATTTACAATTTCTAAAATTTCAATTGTAATAAAATCTCCAGCTTCCCCTTGTTTCAGTGAAATGCTCACTTCCTGTTTCCTTTGCTTGATCCTGTGGGCGGGACAGATTTAGAAATCCCTATCCAAGAAAATCTGGACCATTTTGATCCAATCCTACAACATTTTGAAAAACTGGAAAAGGAATCTGTGATTCATGGACCAGGCTCCAGGGATCTGGATAATTTTGATGTGGATACCAAATTTTGTGATACCAGGTTTGGACCTGGTTTAGTTCTGCCATCGGTCAGATCCAGCTCTGGCTTTGACCTGATCTGGACTTGGTTAAACTTGTAGCATCAACATCAGCTGCCAAGGTAATTCATTTGATGATGTCCCTTTAGTCACAAATCCACAAGGTTTACAAATATTTTATAAAAAATATCTAAATCATTGGCACTACAGCAGATAATTACAGTATTTCCTCAGAAGCAGTGTGGAAAATGTTTGTTAATTTCAGCAAAATGTTTCCTGTAAAAATAAGGCCACTTTACTTTTCACCTCTCATGTGGGCATTATGAGAAATGCTGGGAACTGATGACTCGCAGAGCTGATGAGCATCATCTGTGAAGTCACAGCATCATAAGCAGATTTTCCGTAATATGTTATTTCAGCCGTTCTTTTGAGTAAATACAATATTTGTGGTAAACCAAAACACAAAATCAAAGGTGATAGAAGATCATGAGCCATAAAAGTCCAAATTCAACTTATATAAGACCTTCCCTGGGGGCCTGAAACGGCATGGGAGATAGTAATTCCAGACTCACGAAATAGAAAAACAAAAATATGAATGTAGTATATAATATCTGAATCATAAAAATATGTCAATGCATTCAGTTTCAGCAGAATTGGTTATTGTAACGTAGGGCTGTGTGATTAAAAACCACAACCACTTGTTCCCGTTAGGGGTCACGGGTGACTGGAGATTTCGATTATGGCTCAATTATGAGCCAAATAATCGTGATTATAATTTTTGGCAAAATCGAGCAGCACTATTACTATAACATCATCATGAACTGGCCTAAATTAAAATGTGTTGTTATTGTAAATGACCTTAAGTGGAAACAAAACAATTCTGTTAAAGTATCCTAAGTCCGTCATGCTTGTGTTGTCACCTTTGGCTTCCGCCCAAACCACAAAGCTGCCCTGTGATTGTTATCCAGCGGCTCGAGTCCCAACACAAACGCAAGAGCTGTGCAAGGTGGACTTTCATGAGTTCACTCATATAAATATTGCAGGAAATCATGTTGCTTTGCAAGGTATGAAAATACAGCAGTTGCATTGACGCTAAAAGTTTTTTTTGTGAGTAACGTTGCAACTACATTGTAGTCAGCGTCAATAGTGGCCAGTAAATAGTCTTTTTATGCATGAATTGATTGGTTTAACCTGATCATCGATATCTGGAACCCATACCACATTTACAACGTTTATACGTGGATATCAATACATTTCTATAAATGTGGTGAGTAAATACCACCAAGACAAAAAGGGACAAACAATTCACATCTAAGTAGATCAACCCAAATTATTTTGAACATTTCAAAGACACTGAATCCCGCTGTCCAAGGTGCTGATTCATACATTGACTGCTTTTGGAGCTTTCAAAGAAAACCAAATCCCAATTGTTTTCAGAGGTTAAGTTTGTCACCCACACTGCCTGCCAGCTAGGATTTTGTTAAAACCACTTTAAAAAGATTTGTTTCATTTGGTTCACTTCCAATAAAACAGTGAGTGAAGAGCAACAGCCTGGTCCCTTCCCTCCTCTACATAAAGCTCATAAAAACCTTGTCAACCATCCGCCCACCTCCAGGAGTTCCAAGACCGCCTCTTACGCCACGGAGCCGCTGAGGATGTCCCAAGAGGAGCACGAGGAGCGAGCACTTGTGTCTTGTGTGCCAGCCAATAATTCAATATTTACAGTAGGTGGGCATTCCCAGGCAATGATTAGCCTTTCTCATGTTTTTGAAGTAATCATATCCAGTGTTTCCATTTTATCCAAGATACATACAAGAAATGAATATTTATTTAAATATGATACTGTTTTTTTTTTAAATAAAAGAAAAAAGGTATTGTATTTCAGTACTGATGGAGTTAAAGGATAATAAAAAGTTATGACATAGGTAAATAAGTTAGTCTGCCTTTGAGAGTAACTAGAGCAACTAAAGTTGAATCATATTTAATATATTAAAGCTAGGATTTCTCAGCAAATTTTTGCAATTACATTTTCCTAATTCTTTTAATAATAAGTCAGAATCTGTATCACATAATAAGTGTTGACATATAGCTTATTACAAATGCTTACAGTCAGTTGGTATGTTTTTGAAATTTTGTACAATAGAGAAATCTGTCATTTCAATAAACTAACATGAGCATCTCATTTGAATTAGAATTTGGCCCCAACTATTTAACAACCAATAATAAAGTTGAGACGAAACTGGCAGTAAATGCAGACTAAGATAAAGTTCATGTCCACCCTAGCTAATGAATTAAAATGCCAGATACTAAATGTTACTATCAAAACTAGATTTTTAGAAACTTTTACAAAAACACAGCATGGTAATAAACAATGGATATGTTGTACACAAGGAGCTTGTAGTTGTACAGCACTAATAGATCAATTCATAAAGGTTATAAAGTGATATTTCTGCACTTTTGTCAGTAATTGTATAGTCCTTTTAGATAATTATAATTAGGTGGTGAGTAGGTAAGGAAGACACTTACCCACCTTGGACACAACAACAGAACTTGGAAATTGATTATTTGACCTTCGGTTGGTGTTTACTTACGATACAGCTTGCCATGTTTTTTTTGGTCACAGTTATACTGTGGAAATTTCGTATCGTCCCATCCCTTCCCCGACAGATACATTGTTTTGAGCGGTCTCAGTACTGTTCTGATAAAAAGTATTGTGCGTGAAGACACTTCGATAACGCATGTTATGCTCCTTGATGTGAAACTTGCGAACAGACTTCTGCAGAGGGAAAGGAGTTGTGGATGTGATTCTGAAGTGATTGGGCACTCTAAAGGGAGGGACCTCGGCTGTGTGTGCATGAGTCATCACACCCCACCCTCAGCCAAACTGTCTGTTTTTGTCTTGCAGGTTTGAGATTTACTGAGCTACATTTCTCTCAGCAAAGATCCAACAAAGAACTGAACATTTGTTTAAGATTGTCTGATTGTAAGATTATTTAGTCATTGCAAGGATAAAATGATTACACCAGCAAGCAAATACATAAACATCATAAACATCATAAAGCCACTTTTGTCTCACAGCAAGAAGGTCCTGGGTTTCATTTCCATGTGATGCTTTTCAGTGTGGTATTTGCAAATTGAGTTCCAATTGTTTGTCAATAATAAGCTTGGGACTTTTTAAGTGACATGTTTACAGCCTATCCTCCGTCAGTATAAGCATGCAGTTTGAAGGGTAGTGCAGACTTTGGAGGAATACATAAACAATTTAATTCAACAGAATAAAAAGTAAGTAAGTTTTCTGGTTAAGGGTTTGCCAACTGAAAATGTTTTTCTTTTTTCGGATTTCTGTTTTGTCTGAAATGGTATAAACTATAAATGTAACTTTCATTTATTCAATTAGATATTTTTTTTCTGCCAAACTGTTGGTTCGGTGGAGTCACCTTCTTGCCTTAATGAAGTTTTCTGCCATTTTGTGGAGGCAAAATATCCACATCTCCATGGATAAAAGGTCTGGTCCCAACACCTACAAACTGAATGTAAAGAGTGTAACTTTAAGTTAATGAAATTAATATGACGGTCATTTCTATGCGTCACCAGTACGTACTGGACCTTTTTGAGTTACGGTTCATAAAAGCTATCTCCAAACGAGCACGTGTAAATTAATTCCCTTGTTTTCTTAGCCACACAAATATAATCAGGTACTTTTTACCCCAAAACCGAGATAAGTTTCTATTGTATATACAGGGGGAGAAATTTGGTGGGCTGTGCTGCGAGGAACATGTGAAACTGAAAAACTCAAGAACGATGGATTTTAAATCATTTTAATCATCATCACATTTACCTCACCTACATGTGAAAACAGAGAAGACAAGATCAAAAGACGTAGACCTTGGCAAGTCAGTTCCTCACACTTTCTAATCAAACAAAGAAGAGTCTGGAACCAGGCTATGAAACGTGTGAAACAACAGCTCTTCTTTGGGAATTCTCCTCTTGAATATTCTCATATGATTCAGGATAAGGGGTGCTCCGATCAGAATTTTTTTTAGGCCAATCACTGATGATAATTATCTGAATTTTGTCTGATACCGATCACATTGACTTTGACGTAGTAATATAATTTATTTTATTATTAGGAACATTTTAGGCTATTTTGACAATAGAAATTTTGGAAAACAAATTAGCCAATAACGTGTGCTGGATTTATGAGCACATATGAGCAACTTTCATCCTTTGAGCAGTTTGAACACATTTTGAGGAAAGAAATGAGAGCAGAGAAGATAACCATGTGTGGTGCCACTCTCAAACAAAGCCACGTGCTTATTATTTTTATTTTCCATATGCAAGTATGCAAGTGTTTAATATTATAGTAGTCTCAGAGAGCACATTTCCCCTAGCGAAATAAGACATGACAGTTTCACAGGTTTTCATACATTTAGAAAACACATGAATCTCCAGCACGTAGGTGCGTGTAAACGAGTAGACAGAGCCCGTGTGTCCTGTGGATGTGGTTGGAAACCATTTGGCACAGCCAGCGCGGTATATACATTGACCCATTAGGCTTCAAACCTTAATGATGCTTTTAATTCAAAGACGAGCAGATGAACATGTAGCGCCGTGCATGTTTACAGGAACACGTGGCGCGGTAAAGCGCGCAATGAAAGTAGAACTAAGTAACCTTTTTTACCTTTTACCTTATTAAACGTCTTTAAGTCCGTGCAGTGGTTGCAAATGTATTTTTGGGCCGTTTGAAGCCCCTGCCATCTCAGCCTGCTGTCTCTGTGCGGAAAACCAGCCTTTCAACTTTCTTGACGCCGACAAGACAACTCTCCTGAGAAACCTTGTCGCTCTTTTTTTATAGTTGGCTATATGAAATGTTTTTATATGTGATTGTACAAACTTATTTTATTGAAAAGCAAGGGTAATTATTTTTATTATTTAAAAAAAATCATGGTGTCTTTTTACTGGGAGTATATTTTCGCAAGAGACCTGCAGGGGGAGCTCTGTAGTTTTTTGCCTCAGATGGAAAAGATCGATCATTTACCTGCACAAGCTAAGATAAGCGGCTAACTTTAGAGACTTAATAATGGGACTCTTAAAAAAAAAAAAAAAAAGAGAGTCACATTATTAAGTGCTCCATTCATTATTACTAACTGTTACAACAGTGCATCAAAACAGTCAGTCGTGTTGTGCTCTGTTGCTGTCGCACTGCTCTGCATTAAAACTTTTAGTTGAAAGGTATCAATATTGTAAAAAAACAACAAAAAAAACACATAAATAGGACAAATTGATTTAATCGTTTTAGAATGGCCTTGAACTTGAATAAGCACAAATGCGGCCCTTAAGACGATTTCTAGTGGCCCCCAAGATGATTTCTAATTTGTATTATAAACTGTCTCATAAAAATAAAGCTACCAGCACCAGCTGGTCACAGCAGTGTGTGAGAAGTATCCATAAGCAGGTGAATCAACACGGGGAGGGCATCTGAAACTCCCACTTTCTCATGTATCTTTTTCGGCTGTCTCTCCTCAATAATATAGTATTGCAGCGGGCTGCAATACTTCTTTGCTCACAGACAACAAACAGCACTCGTCCTAAAGCTGCAGATACTTGGACTCATGACTCCTGCAGCTGAAGGTTTGATCATTCACCAACACAAGAGCCAGAGTTAAACCACGGTTTCAGACAACGAGGAACCTGTTTGAAATCCCAGGCTTGTGCAGATCAATGCATCAGTACTGGGCCCCCTCTCAAAATGAGTTTGAGACCCCCGTTTTAAACAGTCCAGCAGTTTGTCTGAGGAAGGACATTTTAGCAAGAGGAGGTGAGTGCAATGCTGTGCACTTCTTAAAGTCTATGTAAATGAGTGTGTGGCAAAGGTGAAGGACAGCACTTAGTATCGAAGCGTTTCTTTCTTTCCAAACCGACAGACACGCCTACAACATTTTAGCAGCATTTCCTTTCAAAAACACATATAAAATATTGAACATGTCCTAGCATGCTTTAAAGTCCCAAATTGAAAATCTTTCCAGTGATAAAACCCTCATAAGCCTTGCATAAGATCCTTGTGAAGCTAAATATATCATGATTAATATATAGCCACAGGAAGCAATTCATCCCGCACTGACCTTTTGCTGTTTCACATGGATTATATCACAATTATCATGGCTTATTTCACAGTTTGACCAAATAATATGTAATGTATTTTAACTTGGGAGGTGAGAAAGATTTTGAGTAATAGTGTGTGAAATTAAGACATGCTGTCTTTGAAATATTGAAATATAGAAACTGTGTCAAAGTGTCATTTGAAAGCATCTTTGTTTTAACAGGAAGCTGGAAATAAGGTCAAATATGATGCAGAGGATCTATTCAAAATGACTACACGCATCACTGCCTCCTCGTATTTCCCCCAAGTGTGACACGGCAGTCAATAAAGTGTGCAAAGGAAACAATACAAACTATATAAAGCCCATGAGATAACATGAGTAAAACTGAAAAGAGGGGGTGGCATCTTCAAACTATATTCACAAAATGTAAAGAGGTGCGGAGAATAGGGCTTTCTCCCTCCCCAAGGTGAATTTCATGGTACTAAAGAAAGACAAAGGCAGAACAGGGCCAAGTCCATTAAGGAGTGCAAAGAAGGGCCGGGGTAAATGAAGGCTTGATGGTGGGCGAGCAGTAATAGGCACAAGACATCCAGAGGCGTTTGAGAAGAGGCTTCCAGTTCTAGTAGGAGGACAGAACGGACTGAGCAAAGAGAAAGAAGAAACAGGTTTAAGGCAGGGGGAGCACTAAAACTAGATTTAGGATCTCTCTGCTCAGTCGCTATATAGTATTTTGATAAATTAGTTTTTGTTTTGCAGATATTGCAACCAGAAGTTAAGTGTCCCATGTAAACTTACCAAATTATATTTCAACTTTAAAGTTTCCCCAATTATCCAATTGACTTCATATAAATTCCTTTCTCATCCTTCGTGTTCAGTCTCTGCATTCCAAGCTCCGAGCTGTCTGAGGTTTTTTTGGTTTCCACCCACATTTCCTAGTATGAAAGTGATGTGTACGAGATTGTTGGTCAGAGGGGATGATGGAGCAGATTGTGTGTCATTTCTGCCATTCTACCCCTGGGCAGCTATGGCTATCATCAAGTGAAAAAATAATGCACTGTAAAGCGCTTGTGAGGTTTTGACAGGCAGTATATAATCCCAATACATTATTTAAGATAATAATCAGCATATTATTAAATATCTATCCCATACCTCAGTATTGAAGCATGTTTACTCAAATAACCAAACATTTTCCTATCAATTCAGTACTATATCTTGCTGTGATAAAAGGTATTATAGCCATAAGAGTTATACAGAATGATTGTCTTTGGATCCAAGGCCCTGGACAGTAACCTAAAAGGGAACTCTAAACGGTCAACCTATCACTCTCCTACTTATTGCTAATCAAGAAGATAGATTCACTAATTGATCAAAAACTCTCTGGGCAGAGAGAGGAATTTAAACGCAAGAATGAACCCATTAACTTGGGGAACATGCACATAGTGGACATACTACAAAACCACTTGGTTTAAGAAAATGTGAACATTCTATAAAGTCTCAGGCTCAATAAATTGTATCACAGGTGGAGGACATTTTTTTCAAAGATATTCAGGAGGTGTTCAATTAGGCTGGAGCCAGTGTCAGCCAGACCACACTGCTCCTTACACGGACTGCTCACATGTAACAACTTCAGAGGAGACCACTGTATCACATTGGAAAAATCCAAGTCTGCTCTCAATCCTAAATTACTTTTCCTCCCCAATAATAATTGAAACAGTTGAAATTTAAAAAAGTTACAATTGCAAATGTATGATTTATCTTTTAAATAATTAACACAACTGCATGTAGACTCATTTTAAACCAAGTATTGGACCATCATCAGTGAAAGGCAGCAATGCATCTTTTGGTGTGAGGTCTGCCAAAAATACACCAGAATAAGAAGAAAACGATAATGGCAATCACCTCAAAGAGTGGCTGAGTGGTTAGGTTAACCACCACTAAAAAAACGACGTTCACATTTGTTAGAGGTTAAATCCGTTATCATATCAGTACAATGTCTCTTAACATGTTAGACATTTCTTTACCCTATGTTTAGCATTAACTTAGCTACATTGTTTACATGATTATATTCAGCTGGAATACTCTGAAGTCGGACTTTGTCCTGTTGTGAAAATAACTGATCTTCCAGATGTCTACAACATTACTGCGAAGTTTTTGTAACAGGCACTCACACAAGCACTTACAACACAGTTCTTCAATCCTGTAATAATCCACCAAAGTTGAATTATTGTTCTTACAATGAGTGCTGTCGTCGACTAAAGAAATTCTTGGTTGACTAAAAACCTGCCCTAACGACCGATTAATCGACTAAAAGGAAGTGTGGCAAAATATACCAAAACTATAAAGTAGCTAACCCAAACTGCACTCAAAAGACAACAACTGTACAGGAGTTCATGCAAAAACATACTATTTATACAGAAAAGTGTAATTATAGAACTTAGATTAGACTCATGGTTCACCCCACAGCGTCTTGTTTTTTGTCGTTTTTTTCCATGTAAATCCTTTTCATTTAATGAGTCGACTAATAAAAATGTTAGTAGACTAATCGACTAAATGCCTAAACGATTACAGCCCTACTTACAGCCCTACTTACAATTTCATTGTCAAGCCTGTCTTAAGTCCTTTTCTACATGAACTTAACTAAATATAACGGCACAGTGGCCACAGCAAAAAGTTTACGGGTTCGGCTCCAGGCAGACCTTTCTATGTGGAGTTTGCATGTTTCTCCCTGGGTGAGTTTCCTCTGGGTGCTGACGTTTCACCCCATCAACCCATTCCCAAAGCATGCACAAGATAAAATACTCAAGCTATGCACTTCTGACCAAGTCTAGCTCAAGATCTGGAGATGGATCTTGCAGAGGACAAATTTCCCTACAGGTAGAATAAAGTGTACCTTGACCTTAACTTAAGTGAGTGCTCATTTTAAGTGTTCTAATAACCAACATAGTGTTAACAGTAATGGTAATTTATGGAGCAAAAAAAAATAAATAAATAAAAATAAATAAAAGCTTTAAAAAAACTCTGAAAAACACATTTATTACCTTGTGACTTTCTTCTAATAAGACGGTTGTAAAAAGCTATAGCTCATTTACCTGACATGTGTCAGGTGGGAGGACTTCCGCCGAAACATGTCAGGTAAATGAGTCTCATAAGAAGAACTCACAAGTTAATAATTACAAGAAGACAGAATTAACTTTCCAAATATAATCAGAAAAACACAATTTAAAATATGAGATAAGCATGTCATAATAACCAAAACAAGATCAAATGCAATCTTAGAATCAAAAGGATTTTTGCAAAATGATTCAAACTAAGATGCTAGAGGACGACAAAGATTGCATTCTGAATACACTCAATCTACCCGTCATGACAGAGGAGCTACATTTACAAAAAAAAAAAGAGCTGAAATGTTAAAAATTGCAAATGCATTTAAAAGACCAAAGAACATTAAGTCACCAGAAAGTGAAGCTTTGAGACACTTATTCCTCCTTTTGTCAACATTCAAAAAAACTCAGATTCCTCAGAGTTGGAAGGAAGCCATTAAATCCCTAGCACCTAAAAAGTGAAAGATCAACTTGAATGTGTAGTAGGTCTATCTCAATCAAGAATGTAGATTATTTTATGATACACCTTATACTTAAATAATGGAACAAATCCTCCCAAGCACAGATTATAGAACCAACAGAGCATGCATTACCCATCCACACATAACCACGCCTGCGACCCAGATACAATCCTGTAATGTATTTATGTACTTTTTTTTCTTCCCTTTATAGAAAAAAATGTATAATGTTTTTTATTGGCAAACCGTGACTCTTAAATGTTTGTAAAGACATTTGAGGCAACTTATACTAAGTGGCCATCAACAGTAGGCCTAGTTGAGCCTGCTACACAACACACAATGCACGCAACAAATGCCCTTATCTAGATGTTTCAGCTACACTTGTTTTGTTACTCTCCATCTGTCTTGTTTTTTAATTTGTATTTTTTTCCTAATAAATAAAAATACAGTTTAAAAAGATAGAAAATAAACTTAAACATAAATTACTCAAATTGAAAGACATGCTTTTGCTAATGCAAGGCTTGTTCTCTCCATTGGACAAAAGTCATGCAAAAGCTAAAACAAATGAGCTTAATACAAGTATACAAGATAAAGATACAAGAATTGTAATGTCTGACTATGTTCAGTTTTACAGTAATTCTTCCAAGGCTGGGTTGCTCAAGGCATGCATACTACCTAAAAGGTTCATTTTGAATTCCTGTGAATTCCTATGACGCAAGTAGTCTCTGTGATAAACCGCAATTGTTGAAGGCCTTAGGATCAGAGCTGTTGGAACAAACACCAGCACTCTTAACAGGCAAGTTTAATGAATAGGCTTTGATAATGACTTTATGTACTACAAATCTATTCAAATGTACTACATGAAGTTAAACTCCAAAACTTTTAAAGCTCTGTTGTGAAGAAGAATCTATCTTTTGAATCTATTATATGCATAAAAGCAGTGAAAGCAACGGGCTGATTAACAGCAGAGCAGCAGAGTAGAAACAGTGAGAATGGAGCAGGAAACTGGTGTTATGGTTTAGGTCAGTGGTGTCATGTAGTGTCGGGCGGACATGCCCTCCCCTGCCAAATTAGTGGGGAAACAGAACGAGCTAGAAGAGGGAGCACTCCAGCTGAGAACAACAGCAATTCCACTGAACGGCGCCGCAAATATGGATAACGCTTGTAGCACATACTGTAAGGTCAAAGCAAGCAAATAAACCTGCTCTGCAAAACCCCCCATAAAAACATTAGTATGCATCAGCACAGTAGGCCTGTAGTCAACTAAAGAAATTCTTGTATGACAAAAGACAAGCTCTTAGCATTGATTAACTATATCAGTACATCTTGACTATAAATGAGTGTCAGAACTGTATTTGACCCAAACTTTACTCAAAGACCAAAGCTCACAACAACAACACAGAAAACTAGTAAATGATGTATTTGTATGTTTAAAAAAATGCAGAATAAGCTAAATATTCACACCTACATTTTCAGCAATGCCTTCTCCTGTCTCCTAAAAAAAAAAAAAAAATAATAAAAAAATTAACCAATTTATAGACTAATGGACTAAAGGCCTACAGCCCCAACTGTAACTCATCCACTCACTGCTATAGATAACACAAATGATCTTTTTTGTCTTAAGTAAAAATTAAACAACGAGAAGCAGTGCTTTACACAGTTTTAACACACCAACGTAGAGTTTAGAACACGTGATGCACACATTCATTATTTATATGACTTTGACATCATATCCAGTTGAACTGATCACCGTTAAATAAGCTGTTCTTGAGTCTGTTTTTGAGAAAATGTAATTGTGGGTGGGTGGACAGTGTCATTCAGCTTGGTACCGTGTGATTATAGCATAATGCTGCATTAGTTGTCCTTGGAGGTCGGTACTTGGTGTGACGTTTTCTCAGAATTTCTGCGTTCCACAATGAGCTCAATCAAGAAATTAAAAAAAAGGAAAGAGTTAAAATCAGTCAATGCGGATCAAATTAAATAGAGATCGACCGATATTCTTTATGGCCAATGCCGCAACAGATGTTTTTGAATTTATTCACTCGCCCACTTTTGCCTCTTTTTTCCACACATCCGCACTCCGGCTGTAAACGCACTTCTGGTTTGACGAGAACTCTGTTAAAGCTAATAGAGAACGAGGGAAAAGTCTCGCCGTTAAAATGTTATATAAAGTAGATTGATTTGTGTAAAATGTTTAATGTACACGTGCAGTAACAAGTCACAATGCACAGATTTCCTGGGCGGCCCAAAAACGGCTTTGTAGTTCGTGTAGAACTTATTTTCTTGTCCACGGCACCTTCCGGAATACGGTGAATAGCGTCCAATGGCTGATGCTGTTATTTTGAGGTTGATACGATGAGACAATTTTGAAAACGTATCATATAATTTGGGGAAATTGATACCTAATGCTATTGCAGGGCACGGCTCGACATAATAAAAGTATAATAATAGAATACTCCGTGTAATCCCTCATTCTTCTAGAAGTATTCCATCGTAGAAAAGGTTTCAAAAATCAAAAACATTTTTGAAAATCAAGACTGATTGAGAATAATTTTCAGATGGAAACAGCGTCCAGATGACGACCTTTGAAACCTTTTATAGAATAGAAACATTTTCTTTATTATTTTAAACAGCCACAGCCTTGTGTCACTGCAAAGAGAGCTGTAGTCACAGTTCGTGCAGTGCAATCTTCTTATATGCATGAAGTGCATCAACCCACAACACGTACTTCCTGTACAATTATAGGCCCGATACTGGCCAACCAATCATCCTCAGGAAGCAGAGATCACAACAAAACATGTGTAATTGAATAAATGCAAGATAGATTTCTTGCCATTCTTCACAAATACAATCTCACCAATGAGAACATTTCCACAAACAAGGGTCAGGACACATCACGGGGTCTCTTTTGTGACAATGCTTTACTATAGATATGATGATAGATATTATGAAGTTAATGAAGTGCTATTTTTCACAAACATTTAGTTTTCTCTCTAAGAGCTGAAATGAGAGATAAAGCTGGCGTGTGGTGTATGAAGAAGAATTCTGCTTTTGCACTAGACTAGAGCATCGGAGTCTTTGGAATATGGAATCATTTTTAGTTCATTTGACTTGATTTAGTTCTGTCTCCCTCCATCTCTCCTCTGTTTACGGGCAACACTTGCCCCCAAATGCAGCAATGCAATTGGCTGAATTGAGTTACATGCAAAAAGCACGTACCATCACACACACATTGCTCTTGATATGAGGTATTCCTGTCCTTTCTGACTGCAGGATCAAAACTGAGATGGCAAAACGGGTCACAACAGCGATGCGCTGGTTCCCCTAGCTTCTCCTGTTTCTCAAAATGAGAGCAAAACATCTGTGATGGAAAGAAAACTTTCTTATCACTCTGCACATTGCTTTTGTCAGATAATAATGACATTACATCTGCTCTCTTCCACTGTTAAAGCTTTGTACAGCTGTGTTGAGTGACTGACGATGAGCCCCCGACCCCGGCGACTGAGGGACTTTACGCAGCTTAGTCCAAAGTTCTGTGTCTGAGGTTCGAGGACAGCGCTTGGGATCGGATGTATATCAGAGTACACATCCGATCACATCTGCCTTAGAATATTCCAGGAAAAGAAACATCATCTCCATGGAGACAAGCATGTAGCATACACGCCACCACCTTTAATAAATGAACTCATAACCTCAACATTCAATTACTCATTAGATATCAAATACCTGCAGTATGTCCAGCAATGTAAATTTGTAAAAAGAACTGATTAATTAACAAAACACAAACTGCAATAAAGCAGTAAATGATGCCCATTGTACAGTAGATGTGTATCTTCTGAACAGATTTGGTGTGAGGAGAGATAATGCAGTTGGACCTCACAAACACCAATTGAAGATGTGTTGCAGCAATGAGTCATCTCAATCCAGCTGTCCACAGGGCATGCATCTGATTAGCATATCCACACTCACACACCAACAAATGTAAATACAGTAATAAAACCCATAGTAATTGTATCCATACTGCAGCTCAGAGAACATGCATTATATTCCATCCCAAAGTGAACAATATTAGATGGTTGTTGTGTGTGCAAAGGGTTTGTATAATTTCAGTACTTTACAATACTGGTTGAGTAATTGATGCAAAAGCAGTATAAGCATTTCTAAATGAGTTCATGTTTGGTTCACAGACTTGGTGAAGACTGCTCAAAAAGACAAAATCACAAATGACAACACACTGAAAAGGCGTACAATGTGCGTGATACACAGAAATGCAGATCATGCAAGGAACATTCATAGGGCTGGGTAATATGATAAAGATAAAAATTGTTATCTGATCCAGTGACAATATGCTATTTCGATGAGATTGTCATATCATGATTCAGTTATTTTCTGTTGAATACAACTCTACACTTTCCCCACCAACTCCTCCTATTGGTCAGGCTCTGTTAAGCTCTGAATGAGTGGCAGGTGGATTTAACAAATTACACTGAAGTGTGAAAATTAGAAGAAGCAAGTGATAAAACAAAAAATTATAATTTGGCTTTAAGAAAACTGTGAAAATGTTTTTGGCATATTAACACCTCTAATTTGTAGTATTTAAAGCAGAACTAAGTAACTTCAGCGACAGGGCTCCCCCTGCAGGTCTCTTATGAAAATACAGCTAGTAAAAAGACGCTAGCAAGCTTTTTTTCTTCTTTTTCCCCTCCTTTTTGATTGAAATAAGGAAGTACAATCACATACTAAAGGATTTCATGTCGCCAAAAAAGAGAGCCATGGTTTCTCAGGAGAGTTGTCGTGTCAGCGTCAGGAAAGTTGCAAGGCTGGATTTCCGCACAGAGACATGTTATGAAAAATGTGTCTGCATATTTTGCAAATAATACAAATCAGCTACATCAGCTGTTAATTTCTTTTTTATATTATACTGAACATGCAAATTATGTTTTTTATATTTTATAATACTATGCTTGCTGTATTATACTTCCTGTATTCCAAGAAGCTATGCTTTGCTTTGAAAATGGCACATATGCGGTTAATGGCACTGAAAGGAAAATAATTACATTTGTGAAACAATTAGCTCCTACCTCCCATGCACCGAGGGTTAAGGAATTGCAGTATGTATCTTCTTTGCAGAAAATGGGACTAGCACTAGCCTGGAAAATATTCCGCTGGTCCTTGTTGACATATTTATTAGTTACTTTGAAAACTGCTTCTTACTATAGACAAGTAAGAATGAATCTTACTTTAGCCCAAAACATTAAGGTGTGGTAAGGTACCCACAAAAGGTTGCCTGTGCCAAGGCCTACATGGCGGTCTGTGAGGCACCCCATTTGGCTAATGAAGTCCCAGACTGTCTTCACACCACACCCCCCACTCCCACTGCCCCACTATGAAATGCTCTACTCATGAAAGTAATGAGGCAGGGAGGGAGAAAGACTTGGGGCCACTGATAACCTCAGACTAAACTTGCAACCTTACGAGACAAGGGCCTAATATCTGGCCGTCAATCAGCCCCAGCATCCCTGGCTGGAGTGTTTAATTACAAAGATCAATTATTTACCAGCCTCCTCTTTCACTACTCAGTGCTCCCAAAAAAGGAGTGTCAAGAGAAAAAATAAATAAATAAATACTTCGTCAAGATGTAAACAAACACCACAATGACATTTATTTTGAAATGGTCACGCAAAATGATAATTATAAATGGGCACAGTATAATGCGAAATTTTGTGATAATAAAAATATTACCTAATAAGAAAATTTCTGCTACAATTCTAAAGAGATGTACCATTTATGTGATTATCCATTATACCAGCAAGTTTTCTATCTGTAAAAGAATTTGACATGTTTATTTGTGGAGGTGAACCACGCAGAACACTTAAATGTAGCAACAATATGTCCAAGATATGATCTCATATAGTCCTTTGCTCCTGACATCAGCTGCATGACCAACTGAAAGGCTTTTAACTAATTTGAAGAGACAAGATCAGGTTCCCCCTTTTGACTGTATTCACAACAGCGCTACACTTAGAAGAGGCTGGACAAGGAACCACAGCCACTATCACTATCCTCCTAGCACCTATGACCTATATCTATATCACATTTAATCTTAATGTAGTTTCAATATTAATAACGACGAATGAAGCAACAGGCAGGTCACGTCAAAGTTTTACTCACCCCAAATCCAGCGGTAAAACTTTAAGCAAACATAAAAAGACAAGATCATATTAACCCTGGCATTGTCTTCATTTACAAGGTAGTACAGACTGTGCTGGTAAAAAAGATGAAAGAGCAAAGCCCATTATCACTCTAATAAGAGACATGTTCAGTCAGATAAAAGTCCACTGCATCCTGACTCTGAAGGATTACTTTCGCACTTCCAGTAAGACTCACAAAAAAAACGCAATTTTTTCAGTACCAGTCCAAAAAAATCCAAGTTATGTTAATTTGTAAACATCTGAAGAACCACACACATCTTTTATTAGTTGGGTCTGAAATCTTAAAATGAAAAACTAAGCAGCAGCTGGAAGAGTGTTTCGTGGTCATCTTGTCTCAGATGAGAGTGCCTCTTCAAACATCCACATTACAGGCAGCCAATAGTTGAAATAACAAGGGACACAAGAGGGGAAGAAAGCATCACCTAACGATGTTCTCTGCAGTGGGCCTTAACAAGAGGCAACACCTGTGATTCATGTCTGCTTTAGATTTCCTTGGTCTGCAAAGTGTTCTTCGGGTACACAAAGTTATTATACCACAAACCAAAGAGTTGAAGGTAACTGTTACATTTACTTACACTGAATTAAAAATGATGTTCAAGCTTACAAAACAGCACTGAAAGGGCATTTCCTGTTTAATAAATTCCTCTGATTTGTCTCCAATTGTCAAGAGGACAGAAAGTCTATTATTGTAAACTTGTTGAGAGTGTTACGATTTCCCTGAAAAGCAAAATTACTCATTAACTGAGATATCACCAAAAATATCTCAACATCATGGTATTGTGTTCTAAATAAGTATAGAAATACAACATGTTGCCATTCCTTATCATGCTTTAGCTTCATCCTTTATGATGGACACAATTACAAACATCAGTTTTCCGTTACTTTTAGACATGGATAAATACTTGTGGGTATGATCAGGGGAAACAGGAGAACTTAAACAATAGGTGCAGGAATGTAGCTGGAATTGCATCCACAACCTCATGAGAGACACAAGCATTTACTACTCCCTACTCTACTACTAGCACTGGACAACACACATTTGGTATTGTATTAGAAACAATGCCATTAAAATGTTTTGTTTTGTTCTACTACAAATATAAAAGCCGCTTATGCGCTGTCTCCAATCGATTATAAAGCAACGCTTAAATCCGATTTGGTTGTGAAATGCACTTAGAAACAGGGCTGCGCGATATTGGAAATTAGAGTGATATGCAATATGGGTGTCAAGTATTGCAATATTATCGCAAGATTTTTTTTCTCATTTGCATGCATTTAAAAAAAAAAAAAAAAAAAGGTATAAAGGATAACAATTAAATACTCAACTCTTACCCTTTGGAACGTTAAAACCAGGAGTTGCTTTATCCATTACTCTGAAAATACATTACTCTAGCACTTTAATAATTTCAGACATTTTATTCACCTCCATTTATGTTTGTATGAAATAGTAAAAACTGCGCTTTTGGGAGTGAACATTTAAGGGTGCGTCTGATTGGTCAAAACTAAAAACAAGCTCGCACACAGTATTAAAAAAAAAAAAAAAAACTTTTCTAGAATTCACTTGTGTCACAGACCGTTACAGCTGACTAAATCTACATATGTATCTCTACTTTAAATCTAAAATAAAAACTAGAATAAGTCTAATGCTGTAATGAATAACCGCAAGTGTTACACAAAAAACAGAGGGAGCTCTTCTGTTATTTATGCAGCATGAAGGGGTTAAATGTTTAAGCAATCGGTCATTTTTAAAATGTATTTTTATTTTTTTTTGTATTTTGCTAAAAGACTCATACTAACCTGGCCAGCTAGATGAATTATCAAGATGTATAGTTCACAAACTCTTGAAAATCCATCCGGCTCAGCTTTGCCTGTTGGTCATCGGGCCTCGAACCACCAGGAGGTTCAGACCAATCACAGGGCAGTATTGGGGTTTGGGCAGAAGTCAAAGGTATAGCACCCAAACAAACCAAAGCAAGCATGGCGGTGCTGACAAAAGTACTTTGGCCTATTTTAGATTAATACGACTATTTTGTTTTTGAAAAATTTGCACATAGAAGCACTTTTGCATTTGTGGAGGGAAAGATATCTGTGCTTTTCTCTCAACTAGATTAAACAAATGTTTGATTTCACAGCTTGTTCCACTGTTGTGACACATCAACCAAATGTGTAGAACTTTACATTACATTTACAATCAGACCCCCAAACGTCAAATACCCCTATACATTTCAAATACCTCATTAAAATACAATACTTTTTCTGGACAGGATTTTACCATCAAGCTACTTTGCATTGTTCATTTTAAGTATACAACAAGTATACTTAACACGAAGTACAAGTATACAGCAGTTATGCACTAATTCTAATGAGGTGTCTAACCCCTAATCATTTGCCTAATTATGTTAAGAAAGGCTCTTCTAGGGAAAGACACTCCTATTGATCCAAAAAAGTGGGCTTGAACACTTTCACATTCATTAATTCCACAAGGGGGAGTGTGTTGAAGCTGCAATGTAAGAGCAGGCAGCTCGTTTCTCTACAGCTGCACAGGGTTTTTCCCCTGGACTCTCAGCTGATGGCTCATTAATCTGAAGGAGAGGAGGTCCCCAACGCAAGCAGTCTGTGCCAAAGGAGGACTCCGCAGGCTTCACCCCTTTTCACTGTGATATTTTTACTTAAGCACCACTAAAACTGGAGTGGGGAAGAGGCTTAACATACAGAAAGTGTAGAAGTGGTAAATTACAACACAGAAGTCGAAAAATGCTCAGGTTAAATAACTGTGTAATGGTACGGGATATAACCATTGAATAAAAGGCATAGAAAATGTTGACAGGGAAGATATAGACTACAAAGTAGAGCTGGGCGCAATGGTGATAAAAATCGAATCGTGAGCTCGTCCCTGTGCCAATCTGCTATTTTTGTGAAATCGTCGTATCACGATTCACTGTTTCTCTCTTTAATGCAGATGTTTGTTCAAACACACTTTTTGTCTTGTTGTTTAGCCTCTAAGCAGATGCATTTATTTACCTTTTATAGACTAGGGTTGCACAATTAAACTAAATCAACAAAATCGCAATTGTAATGGATGACAATAGCAAATCGTAAAGGTTGCAATTTTTGAAGTGCAATAATTTCTTCCACAAACAACAAATGTCTTGCTTTGATTTGAATAAAAACTGCAAACACTGTAGTTTGGATTTGTACAAACATTCTGAAACAAGCAACAAAAGCGCGAGCAAAAGCAATAAAAATGCATTCAAAAGCGACAAAAACGCACCTACAAACAACAAACACGACGCAATGCACCAAAATGCAACAAAAAACTAGACTAAAACGACAAAGACATGACTAAAAGTGACAAAATTGTATTTTAAATGTGGATTGGATTATTATTAAAACATGAATCGCAAATCTAATTACAATCACATTAGGAAGACAAAATTAGATATTTTTTCTAAATCGTGTAGCTCTATAATAGGCAAATAGGCAAAAAATACAAAGTGAACGTGTATCGTGATAAAATTGAAATCATGATCTGGCCCCATGAAAATCATGATAATAATATTTTGCTATATAGCCCAGCCCTACTACAAAGACTGAAAAAGAACGGAGAATTATAAAATGTTTATGTGGCCATACCACTTTGTCAATGACCTGGTCCTGCCTAACAACCCATGTATCTTTAATGCTCCTTTTATTTCTATCAAGTAGAAAAAAAACTAAAAACTCGAACAGACTTCCTGAAGATGTGAGACAGACCTCCACTCTGACAATGTTTAAATCCAGGCTAAAAACGGTTCTGTTTACCTGTGCATATGACTGAAAGATTTTATCTGCACTCTGCTCATTTAAAGTCTTTTTTAATAATTATTGTGTATGTCTCAAGCGGTTTTGTGATCTTGGTCTGTTATGTAAAGCACTTTGAATTGCCTTGTATACAAATTGTACTCTACAAATAAACTTGCCTTGTGAATAATTTCTATCACGTTATTGATAGTCATTTGGCATCTATAGAAGGCTGCTCCCCCTCTCTTTTTGTTAGTTCTGTTTGTGTAGAACATATTATAAACATTATGGCACTCACTTTAAAGCTTCTATTAAGATGATTTAAGTACTCTAATGTTTGTTGGATTACATATAAAACGTCGGCTGTTGAAATGTACGATAGACAGAGTTTTATCATGTGCCTTGCATATTTTTATTACATTGCTCTTCGGTATAATAATAGTCACATTCCTTTACAGTAGGCTTAAGCAAATTATGCTCAATGTCATTATCCAAGTTATATGTTTTGTGTTCAGTGTTTATATTCTTTTAAAGAGGGCATTTCACAAACAAAGGGCTTTTCAAAACAGTTATTAATGCTTAATGAAATTTTAACATGTACTGTGGCGTGACAATGCCTGTCACTCCATGGGACATTCACTACAAATGTATTTAAAATATATATCCAGTATAATGAAATACTTAATCTGTCTATAGAGCTACTTTAATAATTGTATAATCTGTTCCATTTTAGAGGATATTTTTTAACAACTAGCACTGTATTTTGAAATGACAGCTATCACACCATAGCCTTTTGGATAACTACATTAAATTCTTATGTTTTTTTTTTTAAGTAACAATAAATGTGTAATAATTTTAGAGTGTTGTGTTGGCACCTTAAGTGACTCATTCTAGAATAAACGTGTTACAATAACACTGCAGAACATTTTAGTGTTTGTTAAAAATGCAATGTCTTGTTTTTTGTGCCCTGTTGAGTTGAATTTGAGGTAGAAATTTATTGCTTACAGTCAAGTACCCTTAACGCTACATTTTGCAGAAGGTGAATCGTAGTCCACTGTCAAAGGTTAGTTTTTCTTCACACCACTGCTGCCTGTCTGCAGCTGACATCATAACTTACTGTCTATAGCTATGACAGCTTAAATGGCAGCTCTGTGACATAGATGTGTCAGAAATTAGACGGCTTGAGTAAGACTGACATAGCATGTCCCATTCCTATTAGACAGCACATTAGTCTAAGAACAATTAAGTGTGACAGTAGAAACATCATAATTTTACATAGCATCAATTACAGTGCTATAGAATAGACAAAATGTTGCCCAAATATTTCAAAGTGTTTTTAATAGCATCTGATTGGCAAGCGGTGTTGGGACAGTTGGCAAATGGGCGGTCAGCGGAGGAGTTTAGAGCTGCTAAAGTTCACGCAGGAGCGACGCAGAACCCTGTGTCCTGCCAACTGCCTTACAGTGGCGCAAATCCTGACTAAGTTGTTGACCCATGGCCCCCACCTGCCTTGACCATGCATTACATGGAGGGTTATCACTTCCCTGCTAAGATGCTATGCTTGCCACACCAGAAGGCTTTTGACTCATTCCCATCTGCCCTGGTAGTATACATTAAGCGATAGTCATCATCCTGTGCATATTATGGCCATACCTTAATTTAGATTTGTTTAGATCATGTATGAAGCATGTTGACAAACTGGCAAAATTAGAAAGCATGTTGCTGTTTCAAGCAGATTAGCAGGTAATATATTTGTTGAAGCGGTACTTGAATGCACAGTTGTGTATTTGATATTTCTTGAGCTTTTCAGATTCTCAAAGATGCTTAACATTAAATAATATTGATATTCATTCCACAACTGGTGGCGGTAAGCGATATGCTTCTGTAGTAGGAAGCAACGGAAGCAAGGGTGCCAATCTGCGCCATTGGTCCCTCCCACCTTTAATAACTCAAGCATGTGCTGGGTGTTGTTGTCTCGACTCATGTGTCGCCTGGACCTTTCTATGTAGAGTTTACATGTTTGTCCCTGTGTCTGGCTGGGTTTGCTTCAGGTACTTCATTTTCCCTCCATCAACCGAAAACATGCATAATCTGTAAAATGCTCGAGCCTAGCTGAAAGTTTGGAGATAGGTCCATCGGCGCGCTATACACTGTGGTTGCCCCAGAGGCATTGAAATATCGGTCAAAAGCTGAGGAGAAATTCCTCCGTGTGAGCGACAACGCTTTGTGTACACTAACTCCAGTCCGGTTGCGGTTCAGGACCCGCATGGGTCACTTGCAGATTGCCTATTACACCAACTCCGGTTTACAGCAGTCAGTATTTAACGAAGGCCCTGTAGATTTAAATGGTTTTGCGCGAGAACACTCGTCTAATGACCTGAAAGCTGCACCAGACTGCAGCGGCGTCCAGAAAAATTGGGCTTCGAATTCTTTCCACAGACGCGTGCAGCTTCTGGGCCCGTGGTCGCAGAGCTCCGAGGCCTGTATAACAGGGCACATTGATTTTAAGCACTTTCTAAGACCTGAACTGGATTCGTCCTGAACCAGACCGGAGTCAGTACACATCTAGGGTAAAGTGCATCTTACCTTAAAGGACATAACAACAGTATGCGCTGGTTGGAAATGGGATCGAATCACTGAACCAACCACCCAACGCACAAGTTTATCTACAATGTACAGCTAAACAGCTATTATTGTTTCCTAATTAAACACAAAATCCGACTAAAGCATTCAAATACACTTGACAAAACTATGTTCTTGCTGTGTTCCGACGCACACAATATTCAAAACACTACGCAGTACGCTTGAGTCCAAAGGCACTAAACAATGGCAAATAAAATGCAAATACCACTTTATTGAACTTTACAAATGCTCTGACCATTCAGACAATCTAATTTCAGCAGTGTGATCTAGCTCCAAAACAAAACTAGGACTTTTGACTTGGAATTAAGCTGTAACAAACGTTTTCTTTTATTGACAATGACAACTGAAAGCATTAGGACCTTACCTGCCCTGGCTGAAGGTCTAAGTAATGCAGCACCTCTTTGAGCATGACAGGAGTGTGACAAACTGTTGCTGTAAGTCCAGGGCCTTGAGACGCACAGTATGGAACTTCACAGCTACAGATACGTATGGATACCATGCTCTTCAACAATGAGCTGAAGCGCATAACTTTGGAGCACTGGAAGACCATTTTGTCCCCTGAAAGAACAAAACAACGAAAAATAAATTAACAAATAAAAGTGAGTTGAAAAGAAAAAGACAACCTAATGAACTCTAACCCACATATTATTTGATTATTCAGATAGATATGTCAGATCATTTCAGATAGATAAAAACTGTATTAGACTAAGCTAAGGTTAAATTGTATCCAGGGGTTTCCTGGCAACAGTATGCAAAAAAAAATGTACTGACTTTTCCACGTCTTGTGAATTAACAGGACAATGAGAATGCAATCGGGGTAACGACAAAGACGTGCTGCTGAGGTAAAGACAACAAAATAACCTCCCTATCCCACGTGTTGTAGAGCCTTGATTTTCAACCAGTGTGCCGGGGAACACTAGTGTGCCTTGAGGTTTTGCCAGGTGTGCCTTGAAAAAATGTCCAATTTCAGTTTACATATTGACAGTTGTGGATGGAATTTACTCATTTATCATTTTGGAGTGCCCTGAGCAACTTCTGCACCAAAAACTAACACAAAACCATCACAATTGACAAATTTAAAGAACCAGGCAGTGGCACAGAGATTATGTACTATATCTTTTTTTAACTAAATGGTCTGGTTGGGTCATGTTTTAGTTGTAGTTGTTGTGCCGTGGTGTCGTTTCAACTGAAAAAGGTTGAAAAACACGGTTGTAAAGAATTAGCTATTAGTTATCTGATTAGCAAAGTTAGCCGTCTTCAGCAAGATTCTGATAATAAAATAGACGTGGCCGATACCAAAACAACACTAAACACACTTAGGTCACGTTTAGAGGACTCGTACAAGAACACGTGCAAAACACACGAGCTAACTTCGTGAACATAATCCACGAGGTTGCAGGCAGGATACAACCGGTGAATCACAACGGATGCCCTGGCCCTGGCCCTGGAAAAAGGATAACAGCAAAACGGACAGCACCCGCATCACAACCACATCACAACATTACATGAGCAGCACGGGGACAAAAAGGCTTACCGTGGAGGACAAATGCCCAGACCGCGCCTCTGGCTTTGTCACCATGACGTCAGCGCACATTATCCAATCAGGAGCGGGTTTACTTTGACATCATCGGGGCGTAGCCAATGAGCGGCGGCGCAGGTCCACGGAGGAAGTGTGCTGTTTTTGAAAATATTGGCGCTTGCAGTTCCTGTGATAATCGTCTATGCATGGTCTTTCAGCGTAAATAATCAGCCTTTTAACGCCGTAATGACAATTTGCTGGAGTTAAATCAAAGCAAACACTCTTTAGTACGAGGTAAGTTACTCGTGAAGTGAAAGCACGCAGCAGTAAAGCACCGTTAACTGTTGTGTCCAAGGATGCTATCAGGACTTAGCGTGTCATGCTAATGGAGGGAGGAGGCTCCTCTGTTAAACCCGTGTGAGCTTTCTTTGTTAAAATAACATTCATGCATTCGATGCTTGCGGATCAATCTCAAAAAAGGAAGATTAATTGAGTAGGTATGACTCATTGTTACTCCGTAATAACATGTTATATTTCACCATTCTTGTAAAATTACTATTTGATTTATTTGCGTTGCTATCGATGTATGTTGGACAGTATGCATGTCAGGACATAACATTTCCACTGTGGTCTAAGTAGAGTTCTAAATTAACCACACAATTGCTGAAACAATATTGTTTATTAAACACTACTTTGATTTCTGACCTGTGATGTGAATTTTTGCTGTATGTTGCTTGTTCTAGCCTCTTCCTGTTGCCATTTGGATATTGTGTTTCTTTTCACTTACAGTTAATTATTTAACATTTTTACATTCCATCTACATAGAAAATATTTATGTGCAATGTGAAATCAATTAACTTTACAAACTAACTTTTTACAAACAAACGTGTTTGCTTTATTCCAGATTGGATCCCAAACAGTCACAATGGCTAGTGACGTTTGCAGCCATGTGAAGGTGGTCGTGCGTGTGAGACCAGAAAATGAGAGCGAGAAGCGTGAAAACTTCCGCAACGTTGTCCAAGTTGTGGATAACCATATGCTCATATTTGATCCCAAACAACAGGACGTGTCTTGTTTTGGGTCTCAAAGAGTGCGAAACAGAGACGTTAGCAAGAAGCCCAACAAAGACCTCAAGTTTGTTTTTGACCATGTCTTTGGAGAAAACTCTACTCAAGTGGACATTTTTGAGAACACAACAAAAGTAATTATTGATGGAGTAATGAATGGATTTAACTGCACAGGTAACTCAACAATACTGCAAGCTCCAGATAATCATGATTAATGTTGAAATGTTATATTATTTAGATCATCATAAACTAGTTTAGGTCATTACAGATATCTCACTCACACTGCCACAATACTTAATTAATGACTTTGACAGTAATTTTGTGTGCAATATTGATGCACAAGTTCTTCCAGGAACATTATGATAATATTGTAATATAAATTACTGTATAACCATATACACATCCCTCCTACCTGCTACCAATGTTGCAATAATTGTAATTTCAATTATTATTAAAATTATTTTTCCATAATTAAACAGCCACTACTGATTTGTGTTTTGTGTATTTTTTTTTACTTGAACGTGTTTTTATTTTGCAGTGTTCGCCTATGGGGCTACTGGCGCTGGGAAGACGCATACAATGTTAGGTTCACAGAATAATCCTGGGGTAATGTATCGCACAATGAAAGAGTTATTCAAACGGATGGACGAGGCCAAGGAAGAGAAAGAGTTTGCTGTTGCTTTTTCATATCTTGAGGTGATAATTTTGTATATCTGAATTAATTATTTACTTAATGTAAACTATGCTAAATGTGTTTCATTTTCTGTTATTTTACAGGTTTACAACGAGCAGATCAGAGATTTGCTGACAAACGCAGGTCCTCTTGCAGTGCGAGAAGATGGACAGAAGGGAGTCGTAGTACAAAATCTTACTTTGCATCAGGTTGGTAACACGCTTTCCACTATATTCAGCTTTTTTGTTCAATACCTAAAACTTTCCGCTTCCTATTAGTTACTTTTTTTTTGTCATAAACAAAATATGCTGTAATAACAGAATGTTATCTATGGCATTTGACTGAGCAGTAGAAACTGTTCCGTCTAATTCTGTAGCACAAATCCAGAATATTTTGTTTATTTCTCATGTATTCATTTATTACTGCAGTTGTGGCAGAGATTCAGTTTTTGTGAGAGGTGTGAGGTGCTGTGTAAACTACTGATGTTTACCTGCTGTGCTTCCCACATGCTACTGGATCACACTGGTAGTCATTGAGCTCCTGTTTTCTGTTATAGCCCAAATCTGCAGAGCACATTCTTGAGGCACTGGATTCTGGCAACCGAAACAGGACACAGCACCCCACAGATATGAATGCCACCTCCTCCCGCTCCCACGCTGTGTTCCAGGTACCTCATTTCATATAAACAAAGCAAAAACAATATGCATTATTTCAAGATATCATCTGCACCTTCTGAGTAGATGTCACAATTTACGTTTTGTGCCAATCTCTACAAGCCTGGATTAATCTGTCAGGGTAGGGCATCCGTCATAAAATATATGTCAAAACAAAACAATAATGGAAATTACACACTTGGAGGCTCTTGAATATAGCCCTAAAAATGGAAATGCAAAAAGTTCTAGAAGGATGTCATATTTTCTCTACTGTTTTTCAGATATATTTGAGACAACAGGACAAAACTGCCAGTCTCAATCCAAACGCATGCATCGCCAAAATGAGCCTAATTGACTTGGCCGGGTCAGAGAGAGCCAGCCACACAAATGCCAAAGGGGCACGTTTACGGGAAGGTGCAAACATAAATCGCTCACTTCTCGCTCTTGGAAATGTTATCAATGCACTTGCTGACCCCAAGGTGAGTTCTGCTCCACACATCCACAATATTTAGCTTTTCAAATCATAACCTTGTAGACAACATGCTAATTGTAAAAATAACATCAAGGTTAAGTATATTATGACATTTGCCACTTAACCAAATTAACCAAATATAGTGGTGTTGATGCGGAGTTCACTTGAGTCACTTGAGACTGGTCTGACTCAAATAATTAACTTCACTTCAAAGTCAAGACCTAATTTAAGTCATAAATGAAAATATTGAGGCATTTATAGCTGAGTGTTGGTTTCGAATGCCCTAAGAACAGTGCGTAAGCGATGATCAGATGTTTGATGCATTTAACTACAACCTCATGCCACCGTAGTATCAGCTGGAATCGGTAGAAAATGATTTGTTGATGTAAGCAAAAAGTATGTCTTTGTGAATCATACACTTCTTGGGTTAAGAGATTGAAATGTCGTGAGCAAACAAGTGTCCCCATGTAAGACAAAACCCATAGACTAAACCATAGACTAGACTAAACAGTATTTGAGATACAGAGAAATACAGAGTATTTGGGGTTTATTTATTTCATTGCATACATTAAGAAGTCAAGCAGTCCTTTGGTTTTCTATTCAGCCTCCTGTATCCATTTAGGCCGTATGCATACAGGAAGTGCTGTTTAAATGTCCCACTGCCATGTTGAAAGGCGATCTTCCTTCAACAGGTTCAAACAAGGCTCTCTGATGGACACTGATCACTTAGTTCTAGACACTTGCACTACATACTTGTGTTTTGAACTTGTAGTCCACAGAGTTGATCTTTGTGGACTACTTTAACACCCATGACTAATGCCTGATCTCTCCACGCCCTGTGGTCATTGGCGCTGTACTGTTTAATGTCTGCAGACAGGGAAATTTATGTTATGGTCATTGTTTAAAGGAAAGAATGTCCCCACTTGTGTCCCGGGATGACATACCATTCATTTGAGTGAGAAGAATGCTGGCTACTTCTGTTTAGCCAGTTCACTATGTCATCTTTGTGCTATGCCGCACAGAGGTTTCATTAGAAGTCGCCTTTAGCAATGTACAAAAGGATGCAGATGGATTTTATGACGTTTCCCTTTATTACAGACATCAGTTTCGATTAGCCAACCCTTCCATATAAAGGATATAAAATTCTGTTTGTTTTATATAGGGAGAATTGGATATGTAATGGACAAAAAAATTCTCACAACGCTTTAATTGTAAAATGCTGTTGTTTTTTTTAAGGCACATTTTCAGACAGATTTTATAGCCTAAATATGTTTTAACTGGTAAACACAGAAATATAAAAAATAAACCTTAATACACTGAATCTTTTACCTCTATTAAAACAGGCTCCTGCTCTCATTAAATGTGAAAAAGGTGTGGCTGTAGTTCTCAGGGCCCAACACGACCTATAACTGAAACCTCTGGATCCAGATGTGCTCAGAAATACTGGAGCAGCTGTAAAGCCCCAACAGATCATTTTACTTTAACTTTGACTTTGTGCTGTCCCAACACCCCAGAGAGTGTGACTCACCTAAGTGCCTGCAGTTTATTTAATGCCATTTTACAGACACTGCTTTGAGCAGAGACCAGCTGCAGACAGGCCTCAGACCGGTGCTGTCGATGTCTATGGTGCTATTTCCAATTTATTTTAGAGCATAGACTTATTTAGAGGAGTTTTGGGCAAAAATGTCTCCAATGTGTATATATTTGTACCTAAGCTGCTATATTTTAAAGCAAGAGTTGAGTACTTTATTTTTATCCTTTATGCCTGGAAAAGATTAAAAAAAAAATGTGATAATATCGTTATCTCAATACTTGACACCCATATCGCACTAATTTTCAACATCATGCAGCCCTTCTTACAAGTGGCATAAATAGAGTGAGACAAAAACACCAATCTAAGGGTCACATTCTGTCTCTTGCTTGACCTGGTAATGCCTTGTAGTTTTCTTGGCTGTGCCTTTGTTAATCTTTGTGCATCTTTGTTAATTTGCATAACTCAAAATGTAATTCAGACACAATAGAAGTGGTATAAAAGTAACTGAAATATATGTAAATTGTAGAATTATAATTCTTCAATAAATTCTACAGGCAGTATCATTTCATTTTGATGGAAGAATGTTTTCTCAAACACTGTGGTCTTGGAGACACAGACTAATCAGGCCATAAACTATGAAAGCCACAAACTTAATTGCTCAACAGTCTGGTTACAACAAAAGGTGATTCAGTGATTTAAGTATGATTTACTGATATAAGTGATTTATATTCATAACAAACAGGATACTGTATTTGTCATGGCCACTATAACTACTAAACTTGGAATGCATATCTACTCTTCAACGGTCTATTGTTTCAGAGCAAGAAGGCCCACATCCCATACAGAGATAGTAAGTTGACGAGGATCCTCAAAGACTCTTTGGGTGGCAACTGTCGAACTGTTATGATCGCTAATATCAGTCCTTCTTCGAAATCCTATGACGACACCCACAATACGCTGAAGTACGCCAACAGGGCCAAAGAGATCAAATCTACGGTTAGTGGACAAAGCTCTGTGTTTTTCTTTATTGATGAACTCAATATCCTTGATGTCATACTGAATTGTATATTTAATCATTTTACTAGCTCAAGAGTAATGTTGTGAGTCTGGACAGTCACATTGGCCAATATGCTGTGATTTGTGAGAAGCAACGGCTAGAGGTAAAGCAATTATTCATCGCTAATATCGTAAAAATATTAAAAACTAATTCACAACTCTCTTTGACAAAAAAGATTCAACAATTGAAGCTTAAACTTAAGGAGTATGAGGAAAGAAATGTGTCTTCTGGAGTAGTTGGGATGAACGCCTTACCGAAGCACGCAGAGTTTAAAAGGTAAGCCTATACCCGTCTATAGTAATTAACTGAGTAATGTAGTGTAACAAGCGCTGACTTCCGTTACACCATTGGTTGTCAACACCACCACCTCACACTAGAAGTGATAAATGCCCTTTACACACCTGCTAAACATGCTAGATCCCTTATTAAGATAATTTGCTTCTGAATCCAGCAGTAGATTGTCTGCGTGAACAACAGCGACTTTTTTAACTGTATCATCGAAAACAAATTACAACTAAGATTAATTCAAATAATTTCTGTGTATGTTTGATAAGAATATATGAAAGTGGTTTACTCCCCTTGTGTCATTAGGCTTTTGCTCATCCCCAGTTGGGTTTTGAGGTCAACCTATCAGTCTAATTAAAGTATTCCTCCTCTGAACAAACCTGTTTGTGTCACGGCCATGTTTTAGCTGGCACTAAGATTACCTAGAAGCACTACTTCCAGGAAAACTCATGCATCTGTGACATAACATGGCTCTCACTGGTTTTACAAAGTCAATAACAATCAATCAAGTGCCATTAAAGATGACATTCTGTAGTAGGCTTTAGTCTGCTTTATAGTTCTAATCTCTGACACCTATGGATCATTGTTTTATATTTTGATCATTTTAATCAAAATATTGATCTAAAACCACTTAATAAAAAAAAATAAGTATGCTGGCTTCCGGTTGAAAACCTTGGAGCTGGTTTCCACCTGCCCTTTTTTGGTGTGTCGCCCTAAACATTATCACAACAAAGTGCCGCACTGCTGGACTGTGCTGACGGCTCCGCCTATGGAGAGCTGCAAATCGATAGTGAGAGGTGGATTTTTTTCTTTTTTACATTTGTGCCAAAAGGGCCATGCCATGCTGCTGCATCATACGTGTATCATGAAGTGAACCTGTCTGGGAGGAACTGGAAAATGTGAACATTACTCAAATCTGAATATATTGTATGAATCACTATAAATGCAACTTCAAATGTGTAAATGAGAAAGGCAAGCAATTATAACATGGTTAAAGCGCTTAAAAGTCGAGAAAATAGAGAAATCTTTCCTTTTCTTTCATTGCCGTTGTTTTGACACCGTACTATTCCTCAATTTTGTGATGAACTTTATAAAAGTTATTTACATTTAGATGTATTTTTTGAAATATAGATTGAATTAAAAAATATATTGATTCTAAAATACTCACAATTGTTATTTTTTAGTTCTTACAATTATATTGTGTTCTGAATTATCTCGATTATCCATTTGTGGGTGGCTGTAGCAAGATCTGAGGTTCGATTCCTGCTTCAGATTGGCAGCCTCGCTTCTGTAGGTCTGCCCCTGGGTAGCTGTGACTACATAAGTGGCTTACTAGGGATGCACTGATCCAGCTTTTTCAGATCCGATACAAATTTTGATACTTGGGCTTTAAGTATCTGCCGATACCTGATATCAACCGATACTTCTGCAGAGACTCTGCAGAGAAAATAATAACCAGTATCTTGGAGCTGATATACCATTCAACAAATCTGTATCAGCGCCGATATTCGATGCCAGTATCGGTGCATCCCTATGGCTTACCACCATCGAGACTGGAGGAAAAACTAAAGTTATGAATGCAACTATGGTGTATAACATTTGGACAGCAAAGTGCAGCGATAGACCTAGTCAGGAAGTTTAAAATAAGTTTAAATGCCTTGTCAAGTCTGGCCACAGGCTCCAGCACATCACGGGGGTCTGTGACCAGACGGACAGACAGTAGGAGATGGTGGAGAGTACTTATTAGTTCAGGTGTTTGACACAGGCCGTGACAAGAACAGCATGATTTTGTTGTAGACAAGCTTTTTTAGTTTTCGTTTTTTGGCCAGATTTCGAGCGCGTTCTCACTAGCTTAAATGTGAGTCCAAGTCCAACTTGCAGTTGTCAAATTAAGTTTCGGACCAGAAAGTGATTGGGTTGTTTGGTTGTAGCTGCTTCCTGATTGAGTGAAAGTATTCAATCTTTTTCACATTAACATTTGGTGATAACATAGCTGGTTGTATTCACAAGGTTCAGTGATAGGCTAATTTGTGTGTGAATGTTGCAGTTTTTAACATACATTCAGGTGTTGATTTATTAGCAGAGAAGACACACCTATAATTGGCCAAACGCTTGATGAGATGAGATGCATTGGAATTATTGCTTAATTTAGTGTTCATGGTTGTCTAGTTTTGTAATAGATAAATAAATTATACCTGTGGTCAATAGATCCATGCTGTTGGATGTGTGAGGTTTGTGTATAAGGCCATGGTCAATCAGTGCAGAATCAGTGTATCTTCTTCCCCTCGGCTTATCACAAATATGTATTCAGTGCACACTGGTATTTGGGGCGGGGGATACAGAAAAGCTGAATGAGTCTCTCTCCCACTCGTTTCATTCAGTGGCATCAGAATTCACAACTCACACAGAGGCTCTGAATAGAGGCAGCACGCTTCTCACACTATTAAAAATTCAGCAGTCTAGCAAGGCCACGACGGCTCCTACGTCACTGGAGTTACATTGAAGAGTGCAGTCACATTTCAGAGATGGCTCTCAGCTCTTATTTACCTGCTGCCTCTCCTCCCACTTTAGCCTCTGCAGACAGTCTCCAGCATCTAATCTGGTATATCTTCTTTTCCCTGGGATTATATTCAGAACGTACGTCAGAAATGTATTTCTGGTGCTGTTAAAACAAACTTGTGACCTTGTATAGCTGGTGCAGCTCATGCCATTGCTTGTGTTTTATCTCTTGATTTTTAAGGATTCTACAGATGTGTCTACTAGTCTGCAAAATATTTGTAGCTAATGTTTATTATTATTATGTTTGAAAACATTTACAAATAGGTTGATGTAGTTTGGTATAGCTATGTTAAGTTAAATTTGGGGGGAGGGCTTGCATGGTGCTTAGCAGGGGTGGGCAATATTGACAAAAATAATATCTCAATATCGACGCATCCCGATAATGATAGCCATTTAATTATACGATATACTTAATATAAAAATGTTGCTTATCCTCAAAACATCATTCACAATGTTGTCTAATTTCCGATATATTTCCCATCTCTAACGCATAAACAACACAATAAAAATAATACAATACAATAAAATCTATCTGTAATTATTTATGGATGGGATGGTACTGTTTTGTCATGATTCGATTCTTATCTCAAGACGTGGTCAATATTTCTATATGATTTTGATTTTTGTTGGGCTTCAGAAGAAAACTTTTTTTGCCGAATTTAGAATTAGAAGTAATATTATTACTTTAGTTTAGACAATAGGCCATTAAGTCAGGAGCTGGTTGTTTATTTGGTTTAATTATTTAGGCTACAGCTCTGATATTTTTAATAATTGAAAAATGTGTCTCATAGAATGTATTGGTACTTATAGGCAATTCCTATAGTCTCCATCAGCCCTTTCTATTTTGTATATTTTGTTTTGTGCATTTTACTTAGATTTCATTTGTTTTGATAATTTATTTAAAGTCTCTGCTCCTCCTGGCTGTCCGCAGCAGCAGCAGCAGCTCCAATCCTCCTCTCTGCCTCCTGATAAAATTGTGCAAGCACATTGTGCTTTCCTCTCCCCTTTTTTACTACTAAACAAGACTTAAGGAATATACTGTATATTTAAACGTGTTGTTTTCTAGTAAAACTTGGAATATAAAAAGGATTGTGTTTTCCACAAAACGTAACGCATGATTTAATTAATGACAGAGTATTCATTTAGAAAACTACCATGTGCATGGCATCACTGTGAAATACAGGTTTGTTGTAACCCATTTTTTTCGCTGTGTGCGAATGTTCGACAAAACACCTGACGGCATCATTGTGGAAGTAATAGGCCCTAAAAATGGTCTGTTGGTGATAATCGCCTTTTTGGAAACAAACAACCTTCCTTATTCTGCATTATTGCATAGTAAGAAAAAAAGTTGCTCCTTATAAAGTATTTCAACAGTCTTTTTGCCCCAGGAAAGACTTGGTTTGCATTTAAATGAAATGAAAATGAAATAAAGCTCAGGGTATTTATGCTGCAATTGCCAATAATTGAAAAGTGGGCTGCTATGAGCTGCTTCATTCTGCCTCTGTGATCAATAATAAAGTGTATCAGATTGATCCACATTTAAGTTTAAACACTGAAGTTATTTGAAGTTTGACTCTCAGAGGGTTGTTTTTTTGCAGAGTGTCCGAGGCTCTGCAGCGGATCTTCTCGAGCCGCGCTCAGATCAGGCAGGAGCAGCTGGAGCTGGAGAGGCAGCTGAAGGAGAACGAGCTCCGGCAGCGCTACTGCGAGGAGGACCAACTGCAGGTCCAGTACCTCTGTGCCAAAGAGAAGACGGAAAAGGTACATGCTGCGTTCCACTGAGTCCAGCATCCCTGCAGAACATCGCTGCTGACTCATCATTTTACATCCCAAAGTTCACTATAACTCTCTCACTCATGTCCCCTGTGCACAAGGTCGTTGATACTTTTGTTGGAATATGCTGTGCCATTTGAGCACCCACAATAAGTGCTACGGTCAATTTTTTGTGTTAAATACAAACAAAACATTTAATGGATGACTCATCACTCAGGAAAACATGCCCCCGCTACTTCTTAGTTTCTTTAGATTCAAGAGTTCAGTCAATTCACCAGAGTCTGTTTTTACATCCAGGACTTTCGAGTGTTGTTCTAATACTCCTTCATTTCTCACTAACAGGCCACTTGTAAGTTCGAACGCAAGATTGCCAGCTTACGCACCCAGCAGCAGCATATTTGCAAACGACTGAAGGAGGCAAAGACCCGCTTCATGGACAATGACGGTTGCCTGCACCGCGTTGAAAACGAAATGAAGTTGTTAAAGACTAATAATAATATCTCTGAGGTGAGTGCAACCTGGAGCATGATGCAATCCTTTGTAAAACCTGCTCAATGGATTGTTTTGAATACTTAAACGACTAGCAGTGGGTATGTAACTCCTGACAATTTAAAACTTATTTGTCAACATTATCCTTGTCCTGCTCACAACACTTGATGGCAGTGTGCTTAATTACACAAGCTGAGAGCAATCTAACCTGTTGACTCACTCTAACAAGCCCTGGCTGCTTAATTAGATATAGACTAAAACTTTACAATGTGCGTTAGAGCCTTCAAAACTCATCACTTGTTGTTTTTTGTTTGTTTATTTTGGAAGGTAGGCTGTGTCTCACTGGTGTCGTGACTGTCTTTGTTTTCTTCCCATCTGTTCCCCCAGTAATTAGAGCCGTGCTCATTTTATTTCTCCGGCTCACTCGTAGATCACTGAAGAGAATAAATCAATAGCCTTTGCTCATCCTTCACACAGGAGCCAGTTACCTAAAACAGTGTCCATGTTATGTTTTTCGTCTTTACTCTTTTTCCAGGAACAGGCCCAGAACTATGACGCACCTCTTGTCAAATGTTCTCTGCGCTGTTGTTTCGTAGTTTTCTTGCGTCAGAGCGCTTTTCCCCTCTTTCTGACATTCATTCAGCTACAAACCTACATGAAAAGTGCATATTCACCCTCGCTGTACTTCTGGCCCCCTACCAGGGCTCGGTTAGTACTCACTGCTGATTTGACGTGTACACTTCTGCCTTTGCTGCCTCGACCTTGTGCAGGTGTTGGAGAAGGAGCTACACTGCCACAGACTGGAGTTGCAGGTGAACGATCTGAAACAACACATCAAGCAGATGGTTGAGCTCACGGCACTGCAGGACCAGGAGAACAAGCGGATGCAAAAGTAGGCTGCACCTAACACCAAATATTTTACAACAAAGATCTTTTCCTTTCTTCTCTAACTGCCTATTGTATCGATTTACAATATTTTCTGTTCCATATAAAGAATATATGATGTTTGTATTGGATTTCCAAGGACTGTTTACAAAAAGCAGAAAGAGCAGGCTTAAATATGTCATAAACCCCAATACACACAAAATATATGCATTGCATTAGGGGTGGGTGACATGCTAACAATAATTATATCACTTATTTTGGTTTAGATCAATATTTTGATTTTATTACGACTTGTGCAGTTAGTATCTTTTTTCTGCCATAGGGGTAACTAAAGCCATCTGCTCTTCTGAGAATTCACACGTCACTGGTTTGTTAAATCCACCTGTCACATGTATAGAACTGCATTAAACAGAAAAGCACTGAATCACAATCTGACAATATCATAAACAGATGGTCTCAAGGTCAGGGAAGGTCACGGTCATTTTTTTAATCACTAAGTTGTTTAGACCTTCACTGAACAAATCATGCATCATTTAAAAAAAATCTTTGGGAAGCTGGAACTAACTTTAAATATAGGTCAAGTCTGAAGTGAACACTTTCTGATCAATAATCAAGTGAGACTTCTTTTAAAAAGGTTTTTATTTGTTTTACTCCCAGAATGGTGAACATTCTCCTGCCCGCTTATAGCCGCCACCACTCGTCCTTATGTGAGGCTGGGTTAACCACTAAAACAGACCAAGAGGAGACTGCTGAGTTGGAGCACCTGGTTCTCAGAGAGAGAGGCGTGGTTTGGGCGGATCTGGAGGGGGCAGAGTTAATGCTGAAGCTTGAAGGAAATGGGACAGAAACGAAAGAGATCAATAAAACTGAAGCTCTGGGTCTCCGCAGTGAACTGGCACCTTTCCTGTCTTTCTCACACCTGCACTACCACCAGAGCAGCCCCTGCAGTAAGTTTGCCACTGTCAACAATGACTATTTTCACCTATGCTGTTTTCAGTTTAAAATGTCTGTGTTGTATTCATCTATAAATGTGTTTAACCTATAACACTGGACAATAACAAAATGTATATTTACCAGCTTATAAGTACCAGCTGAAATAAAAATTGCTTTATTTAATTAGGCAATTATTATTATAAACGCTCAATCTTCTCTGTGCTAAATAAAATATAGCACAGATATAGCACAATATATTACAAAGCTGTTTAACCAATAATAACAAATAAATCCTTAATTAACTTAATTAACTCCATGAAGAGCCGGGTACATGACTGATCTCCCGGAGAGAGACTTCACAGTGAATGAATTAAACTTGGGAAGGGAAATAAACAGTCAACAGCTCCAAGAGCAGGTTATGTTATAGGTGTGATTCACAGTTACTTGGCAAAGGTTGACTACAAGCTTGTTTACTCAACCAACGGGCATTTCTGCCCAGAAAAGTGAATGTGGCAATTATAGAGAGAAATGCTCAAGTCCTTGGTGCACAGTTCAATTTAACATCTTTTTTTTTTTTTTTTTAGTTAAGGTATAAAACTTGCATATAATGTTAACATATTATTGTGCAAACTAATATCAAGTATTACATTTTTACTAATTTACTGGATCAAGATTTAATAGATACTACATAAATCTAATGTTAACATGGGCTGCTACAAAATGACAGATAATAATTCTATTTGAACTGCTGTAGTTTTATTTGAGTACTAAATGCCCCTGTGTGAATGCATGGGCATATTTCTCTTTGTTGTACACATGTCAGGCCTGTGTCAGGTGTCCCGCATGGACCAGTGCGTCTGGCTCTGGTCGAAGTCCAGTGTTTGTTGTGGGACCGTGCGGCGCTCTGATCATTCTTAACTGTCATCCCCACATGACCCAGCAGCAGCAGCCGCGTGACACACAGACATGACAGACAGCAGAGCAGCACCCAAACACGCCAACAACACTCCATTACTCGCAGCCTGTCTATCATTTATCAGCCCAAACTGCACCTGCCCCTCGGCTCCCACCAGAACCCTCTGGTCTGCAGCAGAGGAGGTAGAGCCAGTCTCCTGTGCACAGGCTTCAAACAACACCTGGTGCTCACATCACTGGGTTTAAACTGGTTCGATTGTTGGACAAATGTTATTCCCAATAATTTGGGTATGATTTACAATTTTACAACTACCATCATGATTACCTTATGACGTCTTCAGTTTGATCAATGTCATGAAAACTTCAACTCTAAACAGACTTCCAATAACCCACTTTTGGTCCTGACAAATAATAATAATAATAGAGAAGACTATAGTGGCCCCCCATAGTTTAAAATGTTCCCCCATAGTCTGAAAACAACAAACCACATTACTTTTACTGTTTTTTTTTAATCCCCCATTTTTTTTTTTTTTTTTTTTCTTTTTTTTTTTTAGAGTCAATACACATTAATGATCATTAACGGAATTGAACATGTAAATATAGTTACAATAACTTTGACCTGGGATCCAGAATAACTATTTGTACAAAAAATTACAAATCAGTCTGTATAAAAAATTAGAGATGTCATTCTAGACTTTTCAGACAAACAATATTACATTAGGTGGAAAAGCGCTCTATAAATAAAAATCATCATCATCATTAAATGAGCCAAATTCATTATTATCATTATTATGATAAATGTTACATATTGTATAATTTTAAATATTGTAAATGCCTATTAAACATTTATTATTATCAAAGATTTGTTTGATTGTTTGGCTCTTGTTTGCACAGGTTCGGATACTCGTTCAAAAGGACCTTCACTTTGTCTCGGCGCTTCCTCACCAAAAGGTAAACTTCTCTGTCCCAGTAACACGCTGTGCTCATTCACCTAAAGTCCTTACACTCCTCTTAAATCCCCTTCAGCTCCAGTCATTCGATCATTTACACATCACGCTCAATCACCACATTTAACAATCCAATTGCTTTGATTTGATTTGACTGATTTTCTTGTTTGTACTAGTAAGATCGAATTGGGTACTTAATACACTTTCATTGTCTTTTGTTGTTTTGCGTCTGTGCAGATCTTTGGAGCCTATTTTTGTTTATGAAATGTGCTGTATAAATCAAGTGGATCTGAATTTGGATTTGCACAAAACAGACATTTTACAAGACTCTGGTCGTTACAAACGCAAAACTATTATAGTTTCCCATTCCATGTAAATGTAAATACGACTTGTGTACACTTCTTTATTACGAGCTCTTGTTTTTGACTTTAGTGAGACGGACTTATTGGGACCAGTAAAATGCACCGTAAAAATGACACATGTAATATACTGTGATTTATAGCGGTGTTGCAGACGTTTGTCCTGGCCAAAGCTGAATAATGAAAAGATGTAAATGTTCACAGCCAGTTTTATAGAGGAGAAAGTAGAGAGGGGCCTTCAGGGAGGTGAACTCAAAAAATTCCCATGAAATACTGCTCTTCAAATTGTGTGTAATGACATTTACTGCAGGTGGTCTGCATTTATTGAAGCATATTGTGGGAAAATTGTGGGAGCACAAAGGGCTGTGCCAAGTGATCACTGAATACATTTTAAAAAGTACGAAGAGGTGCCGCTAATGTTAAAATTAATTAAAAAGAACGTTTTGAAAAGGATTTTTACCACTTGCAGTTTTTTGGTTCACTCACAACAGCATGAGCAAAGCCAGGCTTCTCTACAAGTGTTTATATGCTTGTAATTGACTAAATTAGTCACAAATGGGGAGTATATTTTCATGGCCTGTTAAACTGTGGATTGTTTTGTAAACCATTTGGCCTGAAATATATTGACGTTCTGGGAAAAAATGCCGGTCATAAATTTTCGAAGTCTCAGAGATCAGCACAAATAAACACACTAGATAGGCACTTTTTCAAATGAATTACAGAAAACAAAAAGCATTGTAGTACATATTTGTCCTATTACAAAATGAGTGATTGCTGCTTTATTTGAAGCCCTATTCTCTACTAATCGTGTCATGTTTACTCACAATAATGCTTGTTATTAATTATGGAGCATAATGACACTGTAATTAAATAGTAATCCGCCATCTTGAATAATCTGCACATGTAAAGAGGAGGTGTTTCTTTAGCGATATCAGTCACCATCAGTCAATATGTGACGCAGTGGCAGAAAACGCAGCGCTTTCAGCATCTCATAAGACAATGTAATTACAGCACAATCTCTATTTGGATAAGACTTTGCTTTAATGATCTCACAGGAAAAATTCACTTGTCAGGGCTCTTATAAAGTATGTAATTTGGCCTGTCACAATAACACATTTTCAAGTGCAATATATTGTTACAGAAAATATCTATTAACAATTATATTGAAACTACCTTATGCATGAGGCACAACAACCCAAAAGCAGGAGAATCTTTTTCATTTTTATGAACAATATCATAAAACACATGAACTGCATATGTTAAACACTAGTTAGTCAGTATCATTGTTGAGTTGTAAATAGGAGTATGTGACATTGACAAAAATGAATGTTGTTTTTGTTTTTTGGAGTATCCCACTTACCATGGTATAATGTTAATCCAACAGAAATGTGTTACACCATGTCTTTAAATGTATTAATATGAAAAGTGCAGAAATATCACCATACATCCTTATTTGAAAGTTTACAACATGACTTTGCTCATTTTTATTTTTAATCAGCTCTTTTTGTAACATTTTTCTTATAAACGATCAAATCAATATTCAAATGTTGCATATCGTCAAAACATCAGTCACAATATTATCTAAATTTCGATATATTTCCCACCTCTAGTCGTGAATGTTAATTATATGATCCTCCTCAGCTCAAATTTGAATGTGCTGCACAAACACAAGACAAAGTTTCCTGTTATTGCAAAAAAAATGTGCATGCAATAAATATTGATGAAAGAGAATTCTAGGTTTCATTTATTTAATGATAAGCTGATATAGTTATTATTGTGATCAATACAAGGATAATAATTTTAACAAAATAAGCAAACGTATACAATTTGCCAAAATAATCATAATACATATTAACAAAATTGTGGTAGAAGTTAATGATTAAAATGACTCTTGTGATTTATAGTAATAGCTGTAAGGTTATTGCCTTAAACAGATGAGCTGTGGAGTCTTAACAGCAGTCTGGATGAAGGACCTAATAATAAACATGAACTTGTCTTGCCCCGCCTCGCCCTCTGAATCTGTCCCGTCTGCACACATCCGGGTGAACACTGGTGCAGAGCAAAATGACAAATGTTTTCACAGACAACGCTGCTGTTATTTAAGCGACTGCTCTAATCTGATCCGCTGCTGTTTGTCACTCCCTTACTGCCTCCTGGGCTCTTAATGCTCGTCACTGCAGCATGTTATGAGAAAAGGCTCCACCCTGCAGCTCGCTAAACCAATCAAATCTGATCAGTTTTAGAGAGAGCCGAGGATTTGAAAGCGTATTAACTCTTCCACGACTGGTTTCTACTGCAAAATCTAAACAATGCACACTTTAAACGTTGTTATAAACATGCAGTGTAACCATTAAAATACCTGAGTAATCATGTTTTCTGACCCTTTTATAATATTTGTACTTTATATCTCCTCATTATGCATCATTAACACTTTTCTTCATGTCTTGTCAGTTCATCTCTATAATTACTTTTCCTTAATGCCATAGATGTTTGCTCATCTCCTCTCTCCTCCGTCCTATACCTTTTGTTCCCTCCTACTCGTCACTGTCTTTCCTCCGTCTCGCAGCCTAACCCTCCCAATCCCTCCTGAGCTTCATTCATGAAAATCCACAGCAGGGCAGGGGAAAAACGTCAACACACGTAAACTCCCCTGCTCCACCAACCAGAAAAGGCGCACTATAAAAAACAGGCAGCGGCAACCAGGCGACCCTGATTCAGTGCAGCCTACACCAGAAATAGCAACTCATGCATGTATTAATCCCCTACAAGCCCAAAATATGTGATTGAAAGAACTCTGCTGCCATTTATTGCTAAGGACAACTCTACAGCGCTACAGAAAGGGACGATTCATCTTTGTCTCCTCACCTCCCCGTCTGGAGTCTGACTCACTTTTGGCTAAAAATTGCTTTCTGATATTTATGGAAAAGTAGGGGATCAGTTTTTTCATTTGCATTCACTGTTCTGGCATTTGTCCTGCATCTCCTCTCCACATCACACACGGAGCAGCTCTGCAGGAAATGCCATGACTATAATGGCTTTCATAATGTGATGCAGACATAAACCAAACACATTGACCCCATTATGCACCGCAACCTGTGCACAGATGCTTTGTGTGGGGGGGTGGGGGTGTTTTTGTGAATGGGCCGCTGTGAAAACTGCAAAAGATATATATATATAAGTTAGCATTTAAAGGCACAGTAACCAGAAAATCTCCCATTGCCCCAACACCAAAACAACATGCTGTTTTTAAGAACTTTAATTCTGTTTGAAAAGGAGAGTTATTATCATTATTAACAAACCAAGCTGTTCAAAAATACATACATACATAATTATAAATATACAATTATACATTAAGTTAAATCTTCACATACTGTATTTGCCTGTACGTCTAAATAAATGAAGAACTTCAATAATCAGTTCACTCAAGTTAACATTTAGTAAAATTATTTTTAGTTCTAAAATGAAGACAACTGAATATGCATAGATTTATATTTATCTATTTATCTTTTTGCTGCAAAACCCAAGAATCTTTAAGAAATAGTCGCAGACAGTTCAGCATAGACAAACAAGCACTCTTTTGAGACAATAGTTTGTAATTTTCAACTAAGACTTTATTTGTGTTGTGAGCTCAATATCATTATAAAACTGTTCAGGAAAGGGTCAGTTTTGTTCAGTTTGTGTGATTTTTTTTTTTTTTTTTTTTTCTTGGTAGAAATTCTGATATTTCAGTTCAAATCAGCATCTCGTTTCGATACTTGTTTTGGTATCGATTAGTATCTGATTTTTGATACTTTTGACAACACCACGTTCAACGTCAGCGACCTTCTGAGTTTCCAGCTAACCTTGCTGCTGACGTCAAATTTGAGATAGAGACAATAGTGTTATTCTATCAGTGAACTTATGATCACAAAGTAACTCAGACGCACTTCCCAACATTTTATGCATTTTCAACAAGCTACAGATTAGATGTTACTTTTTTGGGGCTGATTTTTATTTTTTAAACCTTTTAACCTGTTTTATTTGTTTTAGGACATGCACATCAGACAGACGGCCCTCCCAAACCGCCCACCAGAAGAAACCTGTCTTCTTCTATGGACCCCCAGAGTCCCAGAACCTCTGCACTGCTCCCTGTGTCTGAGGACGGCATAGTTCCCCTGCAGCACACCCCTGAGCACATTCAGAAAGCTGCCCAGGCCGCTTCTAACTTAGACCCCAACGCCACTTTTGAGGTCGTAGAATCTGAAGATCGAACCAATGCGACCATCATCTTGGGCCGCAGCAGTTCAACTCATGAGCTAAAATCTGCACCACTCTCGGTTCAAAGCCAGCCTCTGCAACCTCCCAAGGCCAACACAAACAAAAGGTCAGTAATGTGCTCAAATCTACACATAAACCACTTAAATCATTATTACAAAAGTACCATAAAAAACATAAACGCGTGCTGCATTTTATCCAAGATCTATGTATAGGTTTTGTGCACTTTTAAAGTAAGGGTTTTGTAAGAAGTGCAGTCTGCCTAAACCATTCGAATGGGCTTAATCCCTAAAACCTTATTCGATCCAGACAAAAGGGAAAATAACTGGAACATTAGACCAAGAGGCTTAAGACAGCTGAGCCGCATCCTGGTGCTGTTCCCTGCAGCAGACAACACAACAAAACCCAACAGTGTCAGTGTTTGTGATGCAACAATGTATTTTTCATATCAAATCATCCCAGTGGAGGCGCCGGTCCATCGAAACACAGTCACTGGATTTGTAGGATTACAGTCTGCTGCACGGCTCCAGAGCACATGCCCGCGCTCAAATCAGTGAACGCTACATCCTCCTTCAAGTGATGGTGATAGATTAATGATTTATGATGAGCAGCACAGACCGGCCTGCTGTATGTCTGTGATTATTGTTCTGCTTTTAGGTTAGGTTTCAATGTTTGAAACCGGTTTTAATAACAACACTAATGCATCAGTCTTAAGAGTGGATGGTATTGACAAAAAATGTATCTTTGTATTTACTAACCCTTATTTTTGTATTATCTCAGAAATAATATTCAGATAATATTTTAACAGTTAGGTTCAACTCTTGTACAAAACGTAAGTGGACCAAAAAATTTAACAAAAAAAGAGCTGAAATATCGCTTTTTTACAGCTAATATACTTCAATATTCAAATTTTACCTCCAAAACAACAATTGCGATATTATCCATTTTTCAATCTATATCCCACCTCTAATTAGTCTTACATCAGAGTACAGCGAGTTTAGAACACAGAGTTGCTCTGCGTTGCGTTAATCAGTCACTTCTCACATTCATTGGTGGTTAGTTTGTGTTGCCACTGCTGTCCTGGGGCTGACTGACACAGACATGGCTGGTGGAGGTGGAATGTCTTGACACAACAACAGAATGCACTTGTTGCACTTGTAATAGAACCTTCAACCTCCCAGTTATTAAACAAAACAACCGAAGCCACTGTTGTCTTGACTTAACTGCATTTGAGCAATCTGTCAAAATACACAGCAGCTCTTCAAAGGTACAAGTGTGTTTCGGGAGCTCATGTCACACACTACAACATCATAGCTGATTCTCAATATCAATGTTCTCTTCCTCAGATTTACTAATAAATGTCTTCCCTTCAGGCCGCCAATCCTGTCATTACAAGAAATCCGACGAACCAAGCCGAAGTACATGGAGATGACGTCGTCTGCACAAGGAAAGCGCAAATTTAACCAGTAATGCCCCTTTCTGTTTTGTGTTGTTGTAGTTTATATGTGTGTGTGTTTGTAATTAGGTTTTATGCATTGATTTGTCTTTTATTATTTAGTGTGATCAAAGAGGACACCTCGCAGGGGATTTCTGCAGCAAAACGTATAAGGAAAGACCCTTCTGTCACACGCAAACCACTCCGGGTACATCGGACAGGCGGTGAGTGAGTGACGCTACTACCATTTTAGTTTTAGATATCATTTTATGGACTGAATTGAGCAAGTTCTAGCAAAATATGTTTGAATCTGCAAAACCTCATCACTTGTAGGCTTTTCTGGTTTGTAACTCTCTGTAAGTCTTCACTCAGGCCCTCACTCCCTAATACTAGGACTAAACATTTATGGGGAAAAAAATATTAGATTAGATATTTTTCTGGCAAATATTGTGATTAGATTTACAGGGTATTTTATTTAAAAACCTGATTCAGTTCACTGAGAATGTTTAAAAACTGTTACAGGAGCATTTGCATTTTCAATGAAATATGAACGGCCAAACAGACACTAGAATACCACTATAGAAAAAGCTTTAGTCAAGAGTAAAGCTAGTAACTAATAAAGAGACTTGAATCATCTGGACAGTGTTTTTAAAATTACTTTATACTGCTCTGAGCTCTAACCTGATATTGCCCTGTCATTTGTTAACCTGTTAGACTTGTTTTGGGATATTCCAATCCTATTGGCCCCAAATTGTTAAGTACCTGATTAGCATTTGATTGGCTTGCTCTCTTCCTTGACCAAGGTGTGAGGATTGTAAAAATATTGTCCAGATGACTAACCTCTGAAGCTATTTTTTCTATGGACCACTCCTGACGATTTATTTTTCTTAGAACACTTAATGTCAGAGATGAAGAGCCAAAAATAAAAACTTAAAATAAAAAGGTAAAAGGATAGTTTCCATTAGTTACACAACAATCCTCAAAAGGGGTCAGCAGAAGCTTATTGGAACCTACTGTCCTTTCAGCTGTTTCTGCACAAAATAAACAAAGTGAAGTATACATCCATAACTGAACAAAATACATTCAGTGCTCTAATGAAGTTTTCAGTAGGTGAATATCCAGTGGCAAAAGACACCATTTCATTTGTACATTCATGTGTAGATTGTTTTAGTGTTGCACACAGACCCAAACATGCCAGTTCACGAGTCAGTACCGTGAATATCGTTGCATTAATTTGAGGTGCTTAAGTCCAACTGAATCTTTATTCAGTCTGTCTGAAATGTTAGTTACATAGTTAGGAAGATAATGCTGCAAGTTTCTTTATTCTTAATTGTCTATCCATGTATCCATATACTTAATATTCTTATTGTCCTTTTTTTCAAAACAACCATTTCAAGTATTGTACTATGTATTGGAACTATAGTGATGTTATTCCTTATGGGTGTGTGGTTGCGCAGGAGCAGAGCCAGTCTTAAGTTGAAGTGTAAACCAGGACTTGACGTCAGTGCCTGAACGATGTGTCGAGCTATTTTCTCTCCTTTGTCTCATGTTTATTCTTGACACTGTGTTTGCTGTGTGCCCCCAGGTTCAGAGGAGAACAAGCCTCAGAGAGTCGTCAGGAGTATTTCTGAAGGAAACCTCAACCTCCTCGAACCTCACAAACCCAGATCCATTTTCTACAAAACCACACAAAAGTTCAAGCAAGTGGCCAAACGCATGTGAGCCGACAATTCAAATCACCACAGCGTACATCTCCGTCCTTTGTAATGGATCAGTTACACAGACTATTGTGTGGCTCTCCGCAGTGCAACAACATGGATTAATATGAAGAGTCGACAAACCACTGCATTTTACCTGACTTTTAAATAAAGATTTTATAGTTGTACTCAGATCATTGTGATTTTGTTTAGGGATCTCTCTTCACTTAGGTTTTAACTTTATTTTAAATGTACTTTACTTGTAAGAGGTCTTGTGGAGGCTGTTCCACAGACACCATTCTGGTTTCTCTGCTGATTCTCTGGGCAGCTAATGACATTGATGGACTATATAAAATATTACAATGTTGGAGAAAAAACTGCTCTGTTTTTAGTCGATTGTATATAGTTATTTTGTTTCTGTACAGTTAAATATGGGACTGCAATAAACACTGCTTGTCTGATCTTGAATCTTTTCAACTAAATAACTTTATTTTCTTCTTCTTCTTCTTCTTCTTACACTGAGTATGTTTTACTGCGTGTGGTGTGAATGAGCCTTAAATGACGTTTGAGTTACAGGCTGTTCCCACAGTAAGTGACACAGCTCTGACTCAGGAAAGGTGAAAATACAATGGCTCGAAAAATTGAAGTGACCTAAGAGTGACTCGCTGCAAAACTCACAAAAATAACTTTGTCACAGAGTCCACATCAAGACAACACACTGGCTTTGAGAGCAAGGGGAGTTATTGATGTTCTGTCTCCACAGTTTACCTGGTGAGTGCTTTTTACTACAATAAACATTTAGTACCCTGAATGAGACGAGCTCCCACCATCTCCAAACTTTACTGAAGTCTTTATACTTGATGCTTTTCCACTTTTGAGTTGTGTTTCCAAAATATTTTAGGCTTCACTGTGTTGCGTTTTTAGCTGGCTCAGATGTAAAGAGTCGCAGCTTTTATTAGAAATGTGCACATCACAAAAGCCTGGCCCCCCGCTGCGCTGAGGGTGGGACCTCATTGCCGTGTCTGAGAGGACTAGACTTGTCACTTTGAATTTAGTCCTGCAGTTTTCAATGCCACCGCGTTCAGTGTGATCTTTATTTTTAGCTCAGGGCTCAATGCATATATCATCACTGTACTGCGCAGGCACCAACACCTCTGCTCTCATTCACAAGAATCTCCTCATTGTGTGAGCGTTGAGCGCTGCACAGAGGCAGGCCGTGGCTAAAGTTTATTAACTTTCTGCGAGCCAATAGGGCGGTGTGTGCGTTTTTCCCACTGACCAATGGGGCAGGCCGAGAGGTTGGAGGTGGGTGTTGCTTAGCAACTGCAGGTAGAATCTCAGATCATTCCGGACCCATTGTTTTTATGAGGGAGACTACGGGCTTGTGTTGTGATTGTTTGTAAAGAAAAAATCTTTTTTGAAAATGCGTCACAAAGTTGACAACTCTATTTTTGTATTGTGTGACTGAGAGCACAGTAACTTCAATGGCATTTCAGTCAGAACACTTAATGAACCATAGTATCCAACTCCTGCTCAGATCAGTACATGGCTGGTTGTGTTGTTAATTAGAGGCCCTTTACATTATCTAAATGTATTCAACCATCAACAAACAGTACACAACTCAAATGTCAAGATTTTACCGGCAGACATTGTAAGAGAGTTCTTCTCTTATAGTCAAAAGAAGACGGTCTTGTTCAAAAAAAGCATGTGATCCTCCTACAATGTTCTTGACTCCCACGAGGCGGCACGTCACAGCTGTGAACTTTTTGTCCACCGTCTAATGAGATGACCTGATATCTCCGACCAATATGTCAGAGAGGAATAACTCACGAAGCCCTGTCCTTTCACCACTAATCATGCCTTGTTTTACCTCTTTTCTGTAGTGTACGTGCTGATTTATGTCTCTGAAGTTAATGAAGGTTTATCAAATAAAGCACTGGCACTCTCATAGCCTCCCAATATCTTTGCCTCTGATCTGTCATTTGCCTATTTAAATGTTTGTTGTGTAACTCTATGGTATGGGAAAATACCCATCAGTATAACGTTTAGTTTATTTTAGACAACGTACACACCCCATAGCCCTAAAATGAATGTCATCTGATTATACATCAACTGTTGTCAATTAATAAAGTGGCAAAGTTCTCTTTCCTTTTATTTTTGTTGTTCCAGACTTGCCAGGAAATGATTTGCCAGACAGAGTGAAGAGAGTTGCAGATTCAGATGCCCTCCCTGTCACAGCCTCTCATTTATCATGGCTTGGGACCAATAAATTAAGACTAAATTGAAGTAAGTAACATTTTAATACAACACAAACTGATTTAAAATGGTAAATTAATACAATTCCTTAAATGATGGTGTGATTGTGTTTGGTAGAACCTGTAATTGTTTATTAAATCCATTTGTCTTGAATGCCAGTTAAAATTAATACCATGTTGATGGAAAAGGTACAGTATTTGTTGGCACATTTTCTTCTTTGGGATTTAACCAACCATATTGAGATCATTTTTATTTGGCAAATTATTCTTATATAATATTTAAGAATCAATTGGCAAAATAATTAAAATTGTAAAAAAAAAATAATAATAATAAAATAAAAAAAACAACAACACCAGTAATAACAATTTGTTTTTTGTTTTTTCCAGATTGAACATTTTATTGTACCAAAGGTGAAGAGTGTGGCTGGGTTCAGTCATTGCTCAGTCCTGCGATGCCAAATGCAAATATTTAAATGGGGTTTATGGAAATTCCTGGCACGCACTCTGGATTTGGCATGTAAAGCAGGATTCTTGTTTACTCCCAGTACATTGGAGTCCGACACTTGGACGGGAAAACTAAAGGGATTACAAACGATTGTCTATTGGCTGCGGAAAGTTTGGGAAAGGTTTCAGGATAAGGTAGGTCCTTAACACTTTATTTGCCGTGGGACGTCACACATATATGCAAATAATATGTTGGTTTATTGGTGAAAGATTTTGTTTGGAAATTTGAGCACAAAATGTCTTCTTTGTAGTTTTTATTTGTAAATTACACACACCTATTCAAACTTTCATTCAAGGCAATACAATTTAAAATATTCTCGACAATACGCTGATTTATAGCCCTGTTTGCATGTTAATAGCTTACACACTCAGACATGTTTGTTGCCAACCCGTCCTGCTCCGGATTATGCTCTTCCTCTACATTTGACTCCACAAGCAAATTCTGTGGTGGGAACCCAAGTGCTCCACTTTATAAACTCCACTTCGATCAGGCAGAACAATATGACCACCTCCGCTTTACTGGTGGTCATTATTTTGATATTTTTACACCCTGTACTAACACGTTCTATTGACCACACACATCCCAGTCTTCATGCACACACAGATACTCACCCATTGCAGATAGTACTGTACCAAATCTAAAGGAAAAGGCCCAATATTCGAAACCACAATCATAATAAAAACACTCCTTTAGTCAAAATTATTCAGAAAACGTCAAATTTGATCCTATTTATGCATTTATCTTTGTTCAAATGAGTATCTACTTTCAATAAAAGTATCACTTAGCATCTTGGTATCAATTTTTGTTGATAATTGCAGATTAGGGACACTCCACAAGAGCTGCAGTTCGGGGAAATACTTTGACCCAGTTGTCTCGCCCAACTTTTTACACCAAGAACCACTTTAAAAACATTTCTCTTTCCCGGTGCCACCTTCTCTAAACTGGGTGTGTAACTTGTCTATAACAAGGCTAAAATGGGACTACGCCATTACTGAAGATTTAGCCAAAGGCGGACAAAAACGTAAATAAGGTTCAGCCAACACAATCAAATTTGCACAGATCCATTCATTTGCCTATTGTCCTGGTTTTTACACATCCACTTTGAGGACAAAATGTTCACTTTCTGCCTGATACACCACACCCACTCACAGCTGCCATCATGAAACACTGATCTGTTCACTTAAATGGTCATTATGTTATGGCCCATCCGTGTATGATCTTTCACACATGTCGTCATGTGAAAAAAAATCATCCCATGCTTTTGTATTTCAAACACTTTTTGCATAATACTCCCATTAAAATGTTATAACCAAAGTGTTTTTATTTAAATAATGGAACAGCCGAGTAAATATACAATGAAAGCACGTTAACCATACACAGCAACACTTTATTTACATAGTTTGTTTGTTGATATTAAAGGTGCACTATGGAGCTTTTCTGGGGTAGGGTATGCCACCTGCTTGTTTTCATGAGGATGTTATTGCTTGTGTCTAGTCTATGTATGAATGCTGTGAGTGTACTGAATGCTCCATACTATGGCATTAATTTATCCATGTTGCATTTATTCAAAAACAGGTGTTCGATTTGTTTGAACCACCTGGTGACGTCAACTGCTTGTCTCCATGGAGATGGATCTTGTCATTTTTTTATGTGGGAAATTTACTGCTGCTTTTTTACATGTTCAGACTACAAATGAAAATGCGCTAAAGTAAATTAACTCTGGCACATTAACATTGGTGTATGTTGATTCATTTGCAATGTCCCTCAAATAAATACAACAAATATGTTTAATGCCATGATCTGGAACATTCTTGGCAAAGCAATAGCACCTCCATGGACAAGCAGATGGCAGACTTTCCACCAGAAAACAAAAGTACACCTTTAAGATAGCTGTTTATCAGGGATTTGGGCATTGATCCATGAACCCAAAAGTCGATGGTTTGATCCCACATTCACAGGACATGTGGCTGTTGTTGTTGTGCAAGACACTGTCCAGTGTGTTGATAGTGATTGGAGGGTTAGATGGCCCATATTGTTAGCACTTCTTCTGTTGTAGCTGAGCATAAACAAGTCAAGCACCTTTGAGAGTATTTGCACACTTACAACTGGGACCAAACCAGAACAGGACCAAACAAAAAGTCTGCATCGCCAGAACTAAACCGCCCTAAAACCAGGAGTAGCCTGAACAACCCCAAAGAAGTGCTCCATAGATCTACATTATTTTAATTACCGTAACCTTTAAGTGGCACTGATAAACACAAATGTAAGAAAAATACAAAAGAGTATCCTCCTCTTTTCACATGACTGTTTGTCTTGGACGTGGGGTGAGTGAGTGGGGTGCGATTTAGCAGGTAATGTCTCCAGTTGTGAGCAATGTGAAAGGAAATCATTGGTGTTGTGATGCCTCAGCAGAGATGTTGTTTAGCCATGTTCATGTCAGAGCCCACCTCAGTGCTGCTGTATATGGGCCCTGGAGATGACTCATTCTCACTGGATCAAGACGTGTGGCGCAGGTAGCTTAGCGAATAAACATTTCACTTCTCATGGTTAAAGACGAACTCGACAGAGCGGGGGAAATGTAACGTATTTGGAAAGAGTTATTGACTTTTGTTGACGTGTTTTAAAACAATGACTTTTTGTAGTCTTTCTACAATCTCATTTATGTGACTAATAGCAGCGATTGAACCATTAACCTGTTATACTAATGCATGTTTTTTTGTATTGTAAACTGAGAATCCTTTCTTATTCTGGTTGGAAATGCATGCCTTTGAGGATGAAGAACAGTAATTTGGATTAAGATTGTGTAATGAAAGTCTTAAACTGAGCTGTTTCCACATTCATGGGTGCTAAAGTGATTAAAAATGTGCTCCTTTGCCATTGTAATTAACAATTCAGAATCACTTTATAATAACTACAAATTAATTAGCCTTAATAAGGAATGATTTAGGCTTAGTAACTACTTAATTAAGGGATTCGTGTTTAGGGCTAGGTAGTTATTAAGACTGAATCATTCTTAATTTTGTCTTTTCATGCTTTTTTAAGACTATTAAAAGTGTAGTTATTGTAAAGCGTTCAAAACAATCTTCTGAACAGTGAAAGGTCCTCAAAATGTCACCTGTAAAATATGGAGCATAATATATGGAGAAATAATATAGATTATCTCTTGATGGTGGCATCTGTTGGTGGATAGATTATATGTATATTGCACAGTAAATTCTTATTTTGATAAGGCAATAAAATGGAAAAAGACCATTGATTGTGATATGAAGTGGTGGTGCTTGGTGTAATATCCCAAACTGTAACTCTAAAGGGGTGTTCCAAGTTTGCATTGGTCAGGATCAGTGTTGATGTATGGGTATGGAGTGCTTAAAGGTGCACTGTACCTTTTTTGGCCAAGCATCCTGCCTGCTTGTTTCCATGGAGATGTTATTGCTTTGCCAAGAATATTACGCAGTATGGCATTAAACATATACCTCCCTGAAGAGCAGGTGATACCACCGGGCCATGTTCCTGGACAGATCTGTGGAGAGGCGATTCCACTCACAGTAAAAAGACTTGTTTTTCAAAGTAAGATTTAGTAATAAAACACATAAGTACATGAATACATGACAGACGTTTAATGCCATACTGTGGAACATTCTAGAGTAAACAAAACAATAATATCTTCTGACAAGCAGGAGAAAAAGTACACAGTGCACCTTTAAGTTCATGGCTTTAAATGACATTTCATGCTTTTGCACTGTTGATTTGGTTTATTGCTGGTTATGATAGATGCACAATGTATTACGCTGTTTGTCTGGAGCATGTCGACTTAAACACAGTGCAACCATTTGATTGGTTTGATATATTTATTTCCTTCAATCCCACAGCTCGACAGAAGTGAAAATATTTTATTGTTGTGTTGGGGGCATTGAGTGCGAGGTGCTTGTGTCTTGTGCCACTCGCTCCTATATTGAAGCACAACTGTGATGCATTTGTTAAGGCTCCAGGAATTGACTCATTTTGTTTATTGAAACTGCAAATTTGTCATCGTTGCGGCAATTGCCATGGCGACAAGTCTCAAACCTGCTGCTGATACATTATAGGCATGTATGCTAATGACTCTTTCCATGCAACTTCCCTGAAATGCAGTAGAATCCTGTAACTCCACCTCTTATGGGCAATTAGGGACAAAATTCAAATTATCTAAGGTTTCCCGTGAAACCTTCTCCGAGTCCTGTGTGCGCCATTCAAGTGCTCCTGAAGTGTTTTTTGTTTTATGTGAGGAATGTATTTGCTATAAAGTTGAAGAGTTACATTATGATTTATTAAAATTTTATGATATCAGTTCCAAATACAAAAATAATCACACACTGGCGTATTTTTTTGCATGTAACAAAGAGCACTTTTTACATTTTTTATTACTAGTTGGGGGGGTGGGGGGAGTAATAATGTATGGTTAAATGTACAATCGTTGCCAGTTACACCTAACAATGTAATTTATATGAGGCCACATACATCTGATGATTTGACTTCTCTGTGTGGCAGATATTTGCATTTGTTGGGGGTTAGATTATCACCTGGACATAGTGGCCTCTTTATAGTTTGAGCCAATTACACACATTCTCACATTTATGCTCTTGTGGAATTGTAGTCTGGCTTTTATGCTTCACCTGTAATATTTCATAATGCATGTCATGAGAAACACAAAGGCTATGAAACATTACGCTTATTAATGTGAGTGTCCGTAACACGCATGTGCGCCTCACTTGTGAATATGATGTGTATTAGTCTTTAAAAAACCTCTGGACATGAAGCCATTTACATACACCAACATCACTGAGGAAATGTGCACCGTGACAATTTACACAAGCTTTTTAATCTTTAGTCTATAAGTGAATATCAATTATTTGAAGTGTTACCATGGACTAAAAACAAATATGTGGGTTGAATATCTTCCAAAAGTAATTTCAATTTTTGTAGCATTTACCACTATGCACTCAAATCGTTATTTGCTATTTTGTAATAGCAGTGCGTAATTTCCCTTGTGGATCAATAAAGAATAAATGTGTGCTCGTATATTTATTTCTCTTTTTAACATTTTCTTCGGACATGGCCCATTTCCTACAGTAATCCTAAACAAAGCTGGTGGGCCTAGAAATGGCCAAGAATGATTATTTTCCTTTCTGCTTTTCTTCTTTTTAAAAAGTGTATGACATAACTTTTCTGGTGAAGAGTCCTCTGCTCGTCTCCATCTCAGTGCTTTGCCCGTGTTACACTGTTGCACTAACTTAACCTGGCAAGCAAGATGAATTATCACAAAACTCAGATTTCATGAACGCCACCAGTGGTTTGGAGATTAGACCAATAACAGGGTAGGATTGTGGTTTGTGCAGAATTTAAAGCTGAGGCGACCACACAAAAACAACATGGCGACGGACGTACTTTGTTTTAGCAGAAATATTGACATTTTTTATTTTGTTTTGTTTCTGCATTTGTGGACAGGGAAGATGTTTGTGCTTTTCTCTCAACTGGATTTAACAAACGTTTGATTTCCAGGTTTGTTCTACTGTTGTGATGCTTTGACCAGTCAACTTCAAATATCCGTCATGACCTTTCGCCTTTTTTGACTGCTTTCAGCCAGAGCCAAGTCAATTCAGAGTGTGAATTAGGTTAAATTAAACTTATTCATCTTACATTTGTACAGGTGTTTTTATTGCCTTAAAATACTTTGAAATCCATGCATTCTTATTGCGACCGGGCTTGCCTCTCCACAGATCTTTTAAAATTTTTATTTAACCTTTATTTATCCAGGTGGTCAATCGAGAACCAAGTCTGATTTACAATAACAACAAAGTCAAGAGGCGGCAGCACAAAGAACAGAGCAACAGTTCCTACAATACAAGACGACACATAGACAAAACATTAAATCTTTCACACATTTAACTGTTTACATAATAAAGAGAAGGAAAGAGTTACTCACAACATGTGCTCTCAAGAGAAACTACATGTCTAACATTTACATCTGCAACTTGGCTTGTTGCCATGGAGATGTCCTACTGTGGAACATTCCAGGCAAAGCAATAACATCTTCATGGAGACAAGGGGGACCCTCCTCAAGAAAAGTTATATAGTGTAACTGTAAACTGTAAATAACTATAAGAGTTCAAAACTAACAATAAAATGAAGCTTTTCCAACAGCTGTGAGTCACTTTTATGTGGGTGATGGCTAATAGTAATCCTGCATTGTAAACTGTAGGCATAACGTCAAAGCACAATATGCAAATGTGATGAAAAATACTAGTGATGATGCATATGACTTTTAACCATGACCCGACTTGATGGAGTCATCCACGAAAACGACAGACGCTCAACCTTGGAGTCTGTCCACGCATTCTTGTGCACTCATCATTTTGTTCACTTTTGCCATAATTAAGAAACAATATAAAGATTATAACGGCAACTTATTCAGACACCCACATTCATTTGCCGTGAAAGGCAAGTGACCCTGGTGATGAGTCACTGCATTCACCTCAAGACTTTTTTTTATTCCAGGGAGAGAGCGAGAGGCAGCCGTCCTCACCATTGTGCCGCACCACGAGCTCAGGTGCATAAGACACAAGAAAAAATACAAGTAAAAACTAAAATAGCACAGTATTTCATTAGACAGACAGTGAATTTAATCTTCGATCAGGTTCGAAGCAGATGCAGCCTTTGTTAGCGCTAACAACTGCTCTACGTAGTGTCTCTAGATGCCAGAGCTCTACGTGTGTCATGCAGGGTTTTGCAAAAGGTCCTCAGGAGTTACATCACATATATGTATCATTTGACACCATTCAACAATGATTGATTTGTATGAGTGAACAGCTAAACAACATAAAATAAATAGTACGAATTTGTAATAGTCAAATATTAATGGGGAAAGAGATTCTACTTATAATTGTTTGTGAATCTGGCATATTTGGCCTTCAAGTTGAAACGTTTTCATTGTGGCCTTATTTGTATTTTTGCAACAGGCTGCCAGCATTTCAGCATAGATTTTTAAAAATGTACTAAAAACAGGTCATGTAAAAGGTTGAATACAGAACTGTGCACAACTTAATACATTTGATGAATGTTGCATGTGTTTCTTTTAGCCGTTTGTGTCACATTACCCAGTGATAAATGATTTGTCCAATCACCTTCTGGTAATGAACTCATAATAACCTATTTTGGAGATGATTTAACTGACCATCTGGGCAGTCAGGTTGGTAACAGTAGAAGTTGAATTTTGTTCGCTGTGGCCCTGTCTCATAAGCCACATATAAGATGCACCATGGGAGAGTGGTTAGCACAACAACAAAGATGTGGTAGGTCCTCTCTCATGCAGTCTGTGTGACCTTCGGCGCTCATAGCCACATTTGCATATTTCAACATGGTGACTTCTAATCAAGGGAGCTCAACACATTGACGTTTCAAATAATTCAAAAGAGGTTAAAATCACAACGAAGGCTAGCCATCTATGTGGTGACTAATGACCATAGCGTGGTTGTTTTCAGTCCAACGAAACACCTTTAAAACGTAGAGTTTGGCAAAATGAATCCACAAGGAGTCCATTTTCCCCAGACACTGCAGTGATCTGGAACAGTTTTGAGGTAATTAGACGAGTCCTTGTGTTATCGCATGAACCCACGTGAACCTGTGCTGCATTGGTCAAACACACACCGCAGAACATTGTAGAGTGTAGTGTAGTGTCACAGGAGCACCAGTAGTAACCTGCTAAAAATACATGCCCAACCCACATGAGTGTAAATGAGGCCTTGAATTTTTAATATTTGTTTAAGTCTATAGATGAATAAAAGGAATTAAAAATGTACTTCCGGAATCTCAAAGTGGGCAGTCATTGTTAAGCTCCGCAGTTGACTCACTGCCCTTTAGGTCAATGATTTAAACTTCAGAAATGAATCACCCAGAAGATACGGAATGACTGGTATGTGTGCTCATATAAACTTACTACATTCTTACCAATTTATAACGCCATTATCATATTATATAGTTTATGTTATTCGTAAATGGTTGTCTGTCTGTCACTGGGATAGACTCCAGACACCCGTGACCTGACAAGCGAAAGATGTTGAAATAAACTGAAAAAATAGCACTGCTTTAGAAGTTAGGAGCAAAAGTCAAGCTGAACTGCGAGATCTGTGGCATATTGTGTAATTACCTGATGGGGAGGTTTTAGCTTTCGACTGGAGATTATCATGATAAATGTATAATGGTTTTATTGTAACAATGGGGAAACATCTGGTGTGGAATTGGAAAGGAAATGGGGGATCAATTGTTTGATCACAAATAATAAAAACTATAATTTATACCACCATTTCCCAACCATGGGGACCCCAAGGGGTACATGAGCAATTGCCAGAGGGTACTTTGAATGGTTTCAGGTATTAAAAGAAAATTAATTGTAATTTAATCTAAATTAAAAGTGTTAGGGTTAGTTATTATTGAAAATATGCAACTGGTAAACCATGTATTTGCCTGAAACTTAAGTGAAGGGGTCCTCTGAGTGTGAGACAAAGCTTAGGGGGTACTCGAGCCAAAAAGGTTGGGAACCACTGATTTATACATCAAGGCTTATTTCTAAATCAGTGTCTAGTAATTTAATGTTTCTAGTTAAAACTCCAGTAGCAATCATTTTTACTTTCTACTCAAGTATGTTTTTGAAGTTGCACCTGGATACATGCAGTTTATTTATGCATCTCATGACGAGTAACAATTTAAAACAAAATATTAGTTTTGAATGGGAAAAAGTCCTCAAATTGTTGCACATAACAGGAAGCTGAAACCCATTAATAAGATGATAACAGTTACTCCAACTGTGGTCCGCGTACCTCAGGTGGCACTCTGCAGTTTGTCTTTCTGTCATTTTATTAGCACTTATGACTTCACCCATTATAGTTTACATCCACTTTAGATCAAATTTAGGTCTATTATTATACTCCAATTTTATAGCATATCATTATGTTCAGATTTAGTCTGGGGTGAGCTCGACCGGAAAGTTTGTCAAGTGGTACATTGAGTATAAAGTAACCATGGATTTAAACCTACACCTCATGCACTGCTCTTTGTCTATTCATAACGTATTTATATTATAGGCCCATAAGTTACATTACTATTTACCTTGTTCTTATGATGCACAAATTCACATTAATTGTCTTCCCAAGTAAAACGCACTATTAAAAGACATTACTTCATAAGTGCGTGGAGGTGGCAGCTGAACTCACGTGTTGTTTTCAGGTAAATGCACCGGAGTCGTGTCTAAGACAGTTTATGTGCGGGCGGAAACTCTGTAGCTTTTCTTTTTATACTTGCCGTGGATGAAGTGAGAAACTAAAGTTGATTTATAAGCAAGGAATTTAAGAGATGCGCTCAGCAGATGCTCGGAGTGAAACATGAACCCAAATTTGGACAAAGATTTCCGGAGGCGACGACGGTGAAACGTGTCCAGCAGGAGTCTGTCTGACCACAGTTTGTGCAAAGAGAGAGGGAAAAAAACTTGAATAAACTTGAGCCTTATTTTTGGGACATTAGCCCTGAGGCCGCGACTGTTATCTGGCTGCATCAAGTTGACTTTGTTTAAGGGAAGAAAAGAAGGAAATTCGGGGGGAGCGCACTGGGGGGAGGGACTGTAACGGGAGTCTCCAAAAGCCACTGAAAGGAGTTTGATCCAAGTGATATTTTATATGTGTCCTGGTCAGCGATAGACAATGGGCCACGGCAAACCACCAGAGAGCAAAGCATGTCAGGTGAATAGTATGTCTTCTTTGCAGTGTTGTACATCCAAGGCTTTTGTGTGGCCGAATTTGGCTGCTGGAGTCGCACAAAAGAGGCAGTTTGTTCACTACTGACAAGTGTGCTTTTATTTGCGCCGGCCCCTTTGATGTGTAGAGAAAACTTCAGGCCGGGGGTATCCCTTCTGCAGACAAATGCACCAGAAATCCCACTCCATTGTATCATCTTTAACAATTCACCTGCCCATTCACTGTGCAAAGCTTTTATTCCCCTTTAAGATCCTTTATTTTAAAAACGCTGTGCCTACTGTCTGTCTGTCAACTGTAATGAGGGCCGGGAGGAGGGAGGGGGCGATGGAGAGGGCACGCGGTTCAGGGGAGGAAAAAAAAACTTGGCAGGATCCAGTGACTTTGTTTATCAAGTAGAACACTTTTCCTTTAGGCTGAAGGAAGCATATAGGTACAAACAAATAGGATTAATTTTTAGGGGGCTCTCTAAAAAGTGCCTTATAATAAATGAATGTCATAATCACTGAAAATTCGATTTACATTTACTCTAGTGGTTTGGTTTGGTTTGGTTTGGTTTGGTTTGGTTGTTTTTTAGTTTAGTTTGATGTATTCTGTCTAGTGAGCAGGTTGATCATATTAGAAGCACATAATGGTTAAATTCAAAGTGCAAAGTAAAGTTATATGGTTTACAATCCTGTACAAATGAGGTGAAATGTTTTAGGCAAAATAAATAAATAAAAAGAAAGAAAGAAATATATCGCTAAAGGGTGCAGAGGGTCACAGGTTTGAGCCCAGCCTGAGCACACATTGTCGTTGTGCCTCTGGGAAAAACACTTTGTTCTCTTTGTCTAGAAACATTAACACTAACACATTCATACAGGGAGAGGAGGGCAAAGTGTTTTGCCTATTGACACAAGAACAGTGTGCACTACTGGCAACGGGGATAAAACCACCAATCTGCAAATTAGTAGGCAAAGGTCTCTTTAGTGCAGTCGTTCCAAAACCCTTAAGCTTTGTCTCACATTCAGAGTATATAGGTAAAGCATCTGTTTACTATAGTAATACATGGTCTGTTATTACTTGTTTTAATTATATTGATACCAAAACATTGTTAAGAATGTAAATTTGACTATAAAGATTTGGAAGAGAAACACTGCTTTAGTAAACTTATTGTCACCCCAGTTATTCACAAAACTACCTCTCGCAAAATTAATTCCTGCCGAAAAACTACAGGGGTGTGTATGGTCTATGATAAATGCAGATTTTGTGAGGGTCCCTTTTCTTCACCGGGCCTTGGGTAAACAAGTATCCTTAACCCCCCAGGCCAATGCCCCTGACAAATTCAGAATATTTCTTCACTGTATACTATAGATTCGATGTTTAAGACTTTGAGTAAGTTTGAAAATGACAGACCAACAGAAATGTGAGCTTGGTATTTAGTAATTTTGACATATTTTCAAATGATCTGTTGTATAATATCTCCCAAAATGCCATCATCATGTTTTCTCCAAATATTTTCTTTTTCACTCTGCCTTTTTTGTAATGAAATCATTTTCTAAATTCCCAAAAGCACAAATCTCTTTAGAGGCTTCTTTGATGATGGGAATTTTTATATTTAACTCTCATTTGTTCAGTTCAGGACAATTTATCAACGTCTAATAATTCAATAGTGAAAAAATATTGCCTTCTTTATGCTCAGTTCTTCCATTACTAAAATATTTTAGTCTCACAATCCAAAAGTCATTCACTAAGTTAAAGATCGGATAAAGATCACCCTCTTTAGTCTGAGCCCATAACCCAGACAACATTGTTGTTATGGACCTATTTTTTACATGACCACTGATTCAAGCATATTGTTGTTCTCCTGTTATCAATAATTATGTCATGTTGTTAACATTATAATATTAAACCAAATTATTCCATTTGGATTATAAAAGCACATATACTGCCAGGGTTAAGGTTATTTATTTGCTTTGAGTGGATTGTTGTTGAGGTTATGAAACAGCAGTTTTCTAATGATGCCTGTTTGTCAAAGTACACATGAATTTAATATAATTCTTTATATCTGTTTTTTTAGGCCTATGAACCCTGCAAGAAGACTGATTTGGAAATGTTGTGGCCTTCTCTGATCAGTTAGCAGATTTCTGCTAATCACAGCTAAAGTTAAAGGTATTCTTTTTATTTATTTTTTCAGTCAATTAAAAATGTTGCATTTAAAAAAAAAGGGTGGCACAGTAGTGCTGTGGTCAGTGCTCTTCTGCCACAGCAAGATGATCCTGGGTTCAACTTCCGGGCAACGCGGGGTCTTCCTTTGTGGATTTTGCATGTCCTACCCGTGTCTGCGTAGGCTTCCTCCGGGTGCTCTGGTTTCCCCTTCCACTTTGTGTGTTTGTGAGACTGAATGCAGAAAGCTGGATGAAAACTGGCCCATGGCTAATACCAGTGTTGCATGTTCATAAACATGTGCTGTCCTGACCAAATAAAATAAATGATTTTCCTTGACAGAGTGATTGGACTGAGACATAGCCATGCAATGTGACCACCTCTGTCGCTGCGCGTTGCTCATCTCTGCCCATCTGAAGGTAAGTCACTCCCAAATACAGGGGGCTCGGACATTTTCAAGACTTGCCTAAAATGCAAAATCTATGGTCACTACCACTGGGAACCAATAACGCCTTTGGCTAAGCAACAAGATGCAAATACTTGTATTCAAATCCTCCTGTAGACATTCAAGCTTACACTCAACCCAAGTCTGAAACGCAGCACCACATACATACACAATTATAAAGGCGCACGCATTTTGTTTTATTCTAAATTTGATTTTTGCTAAGATGGGGTTCACTGGAATTTCCCCTTGGGGATAAATAAAAGTAATTCTGATTCTGATTCTGATTTAAAGGTGCACTATGTAACTTTTTTTCTGTGGAGCATCACTTTGCTAACACATTCCTGGCATCCTTATTATTCACAGCGATGAGTTTTTAATAGCTTTCAGACACATGAGTGGGGTTTTGCCATCACGTTAACGCTAACAACAACTAGCATGCTAACAGCACACTTCCTGACATGCGGAGGATAAAAACGCTCTATAATTAAATGCAGCCGGCACAGCTGCCTCATTCTGACCCAAACAGCTACTTTTACAAAATATCTGTGCAGGGGCAAAACTAATTTTACTGCATGACAAAACTGGAAGCCCCTTAAAACTTTTTTTTCACCATGGCAAGCATTAGGTAACACCAGGCCAAGTTATATATCAGATCTGTGTAGAGGTGAGTCGATTAACATTTTTAGAGATGAAATCGGGATTTCAATTTTATCACAATTCATACGGTTAGTAACTTTTGATCTGCCAAAGGTAAAGACATCAACCTCTACTGAACGTTCACACTTCCCTGTGATAGGTGGGTAAGCCACCTGTCACTCACTCGGCGCCTTAACAGAGAATGACCAATAGGAGGAGTGTGCAGGAAAAAGTATGTCATCATGCATTACACAGAACAGCAGTGAATAACTAAACAACAAGCTCATCAGAAAATCAGATTGTCTCAGGATCAGCTCACGATTGGATTCTTTCCTCCAGCTCTGGAGCTCAATAGGAAAACTTTTTTTAATTGTATATTGAGTAATAAATACATCAATAATTTAATAAATGTAAGATGTTTAATGTCATACTGTAGAACATTGCACGCAATAACATGGAGACAAGCAAGCAGATACCCCACCGCCAGAAAAGTTACAAAGTGTGCCTTTAACTATACAAGAGGAGGCAACATCAACACAAGCACAACAGCCTCTTTCAGTCTCGACCAATTCCACTAAAGCACGGGAATAATTAGATCAAATTTGTCCAAGTTTTAGTAAATATTTTGGATTGTTCAGGTTAATAATATCTATGAGGAATGATGGGTTCATTTTAGCTGATTGTTTTTGTGTTTCTTTGTTTCTTTGTTTTCTACAACTTTTAAAGAAATGAATCTGGATCAATTAGAAATCACATCTGGATTTGGTAAATAAAACACACCAGAGAACAACAGCAATGTGGTCAAATGAGCCTCGTTGCTGAAGATAACGCATTTATTTGACTACCTCTAAATCAGGTGTTTACACATTTTACAGTTCGAAACCAAGCAAACAACCCATGACCCACAACGTCAATGGTCTAATGATACACCTTATGATACTTCTTTGGGGCCTGATCCTTAATGAGGATTGAGAAGATACTGATAACCTTTAATCAAAATCTTGATAAAACTCAACTCCTTAAATGCGCATATGCTATGGTTTACAAAGGTTTTAACATGTCGAGTCACCAACAAAAAAAACCCAAAAGCATGCACAGAACATGTACAGTGTCTTTACCTCCCTCCTCCTCGTGGGCGTAGCTGCTCCCCCTGGCAGAGCCCCCCGTCCCACTGCTGCACCGTAGCCCGTCTGGCCCAGGCATAAACCATAAAGATAATGGAGACAGGCAGCATCCTCCACTGTCAGCCTGTGGAGCAGACGGACATTAGTCAGCCCTGAGATCAATGCACTTGTATGTCACAGCCCGCGCCGCATACCTCCCCTCAGGCCAGTTTACATACTCACCTGCTGTTTCACGCACACAAGCCAGCAGGATGGATGGACGCTAACTCATATTAAGGCTAGAGGCGGGGAGCAATCACTAGAGTAACTTTTTAAACGGATAGTAACTCAAGACGTAATATTTACACAGTGTCCCTTCTTTTAACTCGTGAAATATTAATTCGGTAATACTCTCATTTAGGTTAACATACCCATTTGCTGTGAAAAAGTGGCTTTTGAAAACAAAAGCAAAGCAAAAACATTTTCTCACTAAACATTTGGATCATATTTTTAAAGGATTATTATGCAAAATCAACTTCAGTGAGCTGTTACAACTGTGTTTCCTCATCTTTAGTTTACTCAAAGTTGTATTTTGATTGATTCCTGCATGTTTGAGTTAATCCTGTATTGTCCTGCGTCTGAGGGTCAAGTGCTCAGAAAAATCTTGTTTTCACCTACCCCCTATCTCCGCCCACATAGTCTTACATTTGAAAATGTAAGACTCTGAATGATACATGTTTATTCTAAAACGTCTAAAATAAAAACATGTAAATGACAATCTGCTGCTTGTTACGGTGAAATGTCACTATGAAGAGGCTCTATCAGTTCTGCAGTTTTGAACAGGAACAAAGCCAATTTATATCAATCAAAAAGGTAAAATATTGATCTACTCATGGTCAATACATAATACCTGGAAATAATGTTTCTCCTTTACCATTTTGGGGGAAATCCGCCATGTTTGTTGTCATTAGGCAAAACGTCCACAAAGACACACAGAGTCAAGACAATATAAAATATGATTTTTTTTTTTTAAACTAAAGAAAAGGTCCAAACATCTTGGGATTACGGACCGCTGGTAAATACATTTATCACACGGTGGTGTAAGAATACTTTTTAGTGGACACAAACTTTTTTAAGTAAGCTGGGAGTTTGTTGGGGTGTGTTGAAAAAAAATCTAGTATATATAATATAAAAACATCATAAATTAAATTGATAATATTAATGTTTCTCAATGTAGTTCTCTCCCTTTTTTCCTCCCATAAATGTTTACCACTTGAAAAATAATCCCACTTTAACACATTTTCTACACTTTACACCTTGACAGTGTTTTTCTACTTGGGTAATATTCTTCAGAGCAGCACTCTTACTCTTACATTTCAGTTCAGTTCACCTCTAGGCGCTTCTGTATCAGATGGACACTCTTTGGCCTGCCATAAACCAGTGGGCAACCCAAAAACCATCCATCCTCCTCTGTCCGTCAGGCTAAACTTAGTATCAGAGAAATTAGCACAAACGCTGCGCGGGGCATCACTGTGAGGTATGGTGGCAGCGGGGCGTTATTTACAGGGCAGCGCTGCTTTCTGAAGACCCGAGCTCTGACTCACCTCCCCAGACTGATAATTGATTCCTCTCTCTCTAAAGAAATATTATGAGGCAGAGTGACAAATGTTCAGCGGGAAGCATATTGTCACCAGGCTGCGAGAGTTTAGCAATTATACTTGCTTTATTGGTGATGGTTTGGGTAATGAAAATTCACATGTTAAAATAATCAATATGAGTAAATATAGTGAAGCGTAATTGGTAGAAAATGAGGCATTTTCCCGCCACAGTTGGATATAAATCAAAGCCAAATTACACAACATATTATTACCTACCTTGTATAAATTTGTTAAGGGGTAGTCTGTTACAATAGTCATACTGTTGCATACACTTACAATGATATAATAGATTATCAGTTTAGAGAGGTATTTATAGGTTCAATGCTCAACGACTAAACCATGTAAATACAATGCTGTATTTTATAAAT